>CM041761.1:9877500-10187500 GCA_023373885.1 Hestina assimilis | reverse complement strand
AGTGCACCCACTGATCGGTAAACGATCGGTAGGTTAAGCAACTTTAGGCGCGCTCAGTCACTAGATGGGTGATCGCATAGTGGTATTTCAACCGAGCGTCTCCGTGCTTCGGAGGGCACGTAAAAAGTCGGTCCCGGCTGTTAACAATTTGACAACAGTCGACAAGTCAAGTCAGAGGCCTACGGGCGACCTGAACAACTCTGACACTAGGTTGGCCACTAACCAATCGATAAGAAGAAGATTTGTACAGTTTACATTTAAATATATTATCTTATACATAATTATGTATTTCTGCTTCTTCTTAATTCTTATCCGGAATTGACGGGCTACTAGATTTTATAAAGCGAGATTGCCATCTGAGCTCCACAGACCTAAAAGCGAACCAGTAACTCATTGGCCAATAACAAACTACCTATTAAGAGCTTAACATGCTCTCCGAGGCATGGTGGGAAGACAACAGGCCGAAACAGATATTTATAACAAATATCTGCTCAGAGCGGGAACCGAACCCGCGACAATCGAGGCTCAAAGCTGGCTTGTCATCAGCAAGTCACAACGGTTACCATTATGTTGTATGTATATACCAAAATCAAGTCTTTACATAAACCTTGTCCCTTGGACCTAGAAAGCTGTTTTTTTACAGGTGCTAGTATAAAACGTGAATGAGCACAAAGAAAGGATTTTTTCGAAATTCAACCCTTACCGGAGTTAACCCTTTTCAACCCCTTTGTCCGTCATTTTTGAAACGAGAAGCATGAAACTTTGAATGAATGAATGATACTTTATTTGCTTAAATGTGGTTACAGTAGTTGGTTTGTTAACAATATTTTGTTTAGGTCGCTCACATTTGCCACAGGGAGGCATGCAAATTGTTATAATTTGAGAATTACTATTAAATTACATAATTTGAAAGTGGGTGAAATGTGGTTCAAAATTTGTATTAAAATCGTTATTCAAAGAGCGAAGCGGCTGGCAGAAGTTTGTTTCATAATAATGTTACAAACATCTTTAAATAGCTCTCCTGTGAAGTACTCAAACATAGATAAATTCAAGACATTTCAATTCATAAATAAAATCAAAGAAATTTCGATCAAAAGACTTAATCAAGACCTACATAATATATTCATAACGGCGTTTGTCTGTAAATCATTTGTGAGGCATCGTCGGGGAATTAATTTATATGATAATATGAAGGACGGGTGCCTATGCTATATTAGAAGTCGCGTGGGACGCATGTTAAGACACTATTACTTGGACGCAAATAAGTTATTTTACTTATTTTCACAAAAAATAAGTATACAAACTGCACATTTCCTATATAATATAATCCAAAACGTTTAAAAATACATAAATTGCATGATTGAAAAAATGCCTTTTTTAGAAGTTTTAAAGCTTAAAACCCTACAAATATTAAAGAAAAATGTTCTTCAGCCATTTACCAACACTTCTGCATATATAACTCAGTTTTTTCAATTTTGTGGGTTGACATGGTATCACTTATTTGCGTCCTCTTATAAACAACATACATACATACATGACGAGCTAAATGGCTTGTTGGTATCGAATTTGCTGTGGTTGCGGGAAATGTTACGGTCTGGGCATTTGTTCTTGTGGGTCCCCCACCGTGCCTCGGAGAGCACATCACGCTGTCGGTCATCTGATAATTATCGTCAACTCTTGATAGGTAATTTGCTCTTATCCAATGAGTTAATGGTTTGCCTTAGGGTTGCGGATATCAGATGCAATCGCTCTGTGTAAAAACTAGTAACCTGTCAAATCAGAATAAGAGTAAGCAGACCCTGGGTAATTACCGGGAATAATACTACCCAGAAGAAGAATATGTGGTTAATGTCCTATGTCCCCTAGATGGGGCAGAGGGCGTCCACAGTAGTCCTCCATCGCGAACGGTTTTGAGCTTCACGCTTTATTTCAGGCCATGTCATCCCGATGCTTGTCGTTTCCGCCAATACCGAACGACGCCAGGTTTGCCGAGGACGACCACGCTTTCTTTTCCCTTGAGGATTCCAATCCATTGCTTGCTTGGGTATGTGATTGGAATCTCGGCGAAGTGTGTGGCCAATCCACTTCCATTTGCGCCGCTTGATCTGTTGCTCGATCTTGGACTCATGGCATTTTTCTAACAGATCTTCGTTAGATATGATCTCGGGCCAGTGTATTCCGAGTATACGACGAAGACAGCGGTTGACGAAGACTTGGATTTGGCGTGAGATGTGAAGAAGAATATATAAATAATAAATAAAATAATAAACGGTACACTTTCAACGGCCCCCATTAGAACAGTTATATCCTGTGTCGGGGATCCGGAAACATACACTCATGCCTGTATGGCGCAATACTGGCGCGTAAGGCAGGTTCGATACCCACTGAGCCACAACGCCGTCGATTTTAGTTGATAATATCATATTAATTAATAAAAATAGTATTAAAAAACAAATGCATGGGAAAAACTTATGCATCTCTAAAAATTTGTAAACCTATACTTTTCAAAAAAAAGGTCGTGGAAAGTTCTTTTGATGTGCTACAACCTTAAATTTTAAAAGTTAGAGAGGGGGGCTACTGACTTGGCTACGGAACTCTAAAGAGGAAAAAGTATATTATATTATAAAGATAATAGGAATGTTAAAAATAGCTAAATTGAACTCATTTTAATATCGTGGAAAAAATTTATACTTCAAGAAAAAGCATTATTTTCTCATACTTCTTCATCTAGACCAGATTTCCAATCCAATTCGTGTATTAAAAAAGTTTTTCATTTACCATAAATTTTAGACCCTTCCGGGAAGTTCGGAAACCATTCGAACAATGGTTACGTGACCTACGTCATTTCGTTCTGAATTATTTATATTCAATACCCGTCTTTAATATAGGGGACACATCTTTGGTGAAGTACGCAGCGAATCTGCATACAAATTATGAACTCGTCTTGTTGCTTAGACTCGCGACTAAGACATAATAGTCTTAAGAAAGTCGTAACGTCGTTGTTAGAATAGATACTATACTATAATATATATAGGTACGTTATATTTTATTGTTATGTTAAATGTATAAAATGTTGTTGTTATTAGTATATTTATTTGACTTAATAGTATAACTTTAACTGATCTTACAGTCAAACCAATTGTCAGGTTTTGTAAGACTTTAGTATAAAACATATTGTTAATAAATATGGACTTAATAAATAAATAAAAATAAAATAATAGATAATATTTAATTGTAAATGCATGAACTTTTTTTTTTGCTTTTTTTTGTTGTTAAGAAAAAAACATGAACTAGCTTTAAGGGCTCTCTGTACTAGCCATTCCCCCCCGCTCGATGCTGTCAAGGCCAGTAAGACACATGCCAAGAAAAAAGGCAACTTTTCTAGACGGCGTATTTATAATAAGACGAGAGTGAATTTCCAAGGTTGCTCTTTGGCGACGGATCCGTTCTGATTTTCTTATACTCAGCATACAAGAATGTGGTTGTACTTGCGTTTGTGTGTGTTTTTGGGTTTCCAACACAGGATATTTCACTTTCCTAATAGGGGGTGGTGAGTGTGTAGCTTTTTTTACTAAAAAGGAAGTGTCATGTTTATGTAAATTTCAGTACTAGTCAGATAATAACGTAGAGATAGTGAGAAAAACAATTAAAAATTACAAATATTACCATTGAAAACTACTTGTAAAAATACATTTTATATACCTTAATGAAAAGATCGCTTTAATTCCTGTTACGAGGCAGAAAAGTGTCTGACTATCTCCCGCCAAGATGACACTAATATCTTGTTTTAACTCCCGGCAACCTAGCAACCCTATGTTTATCGAAAGCAAAGTAGGACATTGCCACCCTCACCTTCGGCTTGGGTGACAATAATCTGCTGGCGATGTCCTGTTTTTCTCCATTGGTGCGTAACGTATTTTAAAAATTACAAAAAAACTGTGTCGCAAGTTTGCGCGATAAAATTACTATGCAAAATTATCGTTACGATCGAACGTCAATTAGCATTGTGTTTTTCCTCACACCGATCGCTAGTATCGTATCGATATCACACAACGACACACGTCAGCAATAATGGTTTTAGTAGGAATAAGATGACACAATGTGGTGCCGCGTTTTAACGTTTTGCTTCCTTGTCACACTCGTGCTGTTCGTGGTATTAAGCTGCATCTACGGTCGTCCGGCCTACCACCTATTCTTCCACAGATGCTGTGGTGATGACATTGAAAACGATCATGTTATTTTTGAAAATTTTGGAAACAATTTCCTTCGGGAACGTCTAGTTGGTGCTGATATTATGGAAATTGATAATGCCACTTTATACGTTGAAGAAATTGGATCGATTGTTGAAGATTTGGAGAAGAATTTCAATGTTCATGATCCGAAAGCAAGAGATCTTTTACAAGATAAGGATTTTGCTGATAGTGATAAAGAGATGTTAGTTTTAGATAATACAGTGTATAGTGATATAGAAGTACTAACTACAACGGATAATAGTGTAATATAGTCAATATTTAGTCTATTTATTTAAATGTTTGTAATAAAAATATGTTTTTCATGCTGTTTTGTATTTTATGTAGAAACATTTAGTAATGCGTTTTTTGATTTTTGCAATATCATCACTTCTAAGTAGGGTGTCTTTCTGAAAAAGAATGATTTTTATATTTCTGAGTGTACGTTTTTTATCATTAAATCAAAAAAAAAATTCTTTCAAAGTTTTAACGTGTGAATGAATTTTCCATAAAGTTGTTTCGCGGTATTACATGTCTTAAGTCATTCACACCTTGAGCGGTCCCGAGAAGGGCAGCAGCCGGTGTGGTCCCGATAGGTAGCGTTGGTTCGTTCTGTGACAGTTCCCGTTACCTGACAAACGAACTGAGGTCGGCCACCGACGAGGATTTAGTAGGTCTCATGACGTTCCCACCTCGTCATAAAACAGCACATAACTCGGTTCTCATCCCTAGAACGCCAGGTTTCTGGTAGCTATATATAAAGCAAGTTGTTCAAAATGTTTAAGCGCGTTTTTCTCGCAATGACATTCGTGTGGGTTGACATGATATTGCTTATTTGCGTCCATATATTATTGTTTGTTTTTATTTATAACACATATCACTAGAAATATCTAAAATACGGGAAACGTATAATGTTATTTCCGAAATGCGAAAAATGGGACGAAAATCGTCATTGGCTTTTACGTCCGGGGACATTTCGCGGCCGCCTCTTTGTGGTTTGTATGTAAAGTAGCGTTTTGGTTAAGATTGGATCGCCTTTAAATGTGACTCTGTGGTGGTTATGTTGCCCTGGTACTTTGGCACATATTATACTTATGAGAATGTTATTTTAAAATATGAAAATGGAGGATTTTTTGATATGTTGACTTCTGCCAGCGGCTTCGACCGCGTGAATTGCGATTTTAATACAAGCTCTTAGCAGCCTAAATATACTTTGAATGTCATATTTATTTACATCGAACATACAGCCCTTTTTTATTTTTTACTTTTGGAAAATGTGCAATGGCGTAGGAGGAGTGGGTAGGAGAGCCTGCCCCTACCTACCTACCACCAAAACCAGCAAGATCCCATCTAGCGCCATAGTAGGATCGCTGACGCATTCAACCGTGGTGTCCTAGCGCTTCCCGCTTATGCGGCCTACCATAGGCGGCAACCATCGAACTTACACCCTTAAAATTAAGTTTCAAGGTTATAAAAATGACGATATTTCCATACCACTTTTCATCCCCCCACTTCCAACCCTTACTACCCTTTTTTGGCATGAAAAAGTACCCTATGCCCTTTCTCAGGTTCCAGTCTATCTGTGTACCAATTGGTTTGACTGTAAGATCATAGTTACTATTTAAGTTAAATAAATATACAAATAACAAAATTTAATATTTAAACAAAATATAACGCATGTAACTTTATGTCTCTTATCCAGCTTTGACAGGTTACTAGTTATTACACAGAGTGATGTCCACTTGGCCTCCGCAACCATAAGGGCGAACCAGTAACTCATTGGATAAGAGCAATTTCCTTATCAAGAATTAACGATTATTATCAGATGTTATATGATAACAACCGGGACCGACAGCTTAACGTGCTCTTCGAGGCACAGTTGGAGACCCACACCGACAAACGACGAGACCGAAATAGATATTTTTAAGTTCAATGTAAACATCTGTCCAAGCAGGAAACGAACCCGCAATCATCGGGGCTTAAGGCAGACTCGCTACCCATAACGCCACAACGGTGTCAAAGGATTTATAGAATACACCTATTTACTAAAATTGATGGACAGACGGACATGACGAAATTGTAAGGATTCCATTTGTGCCATTTGGCAACAGAACCCTTATAGAGTAACACATAACAACTATGTTTTACATACACACAGCATCAAAACAAGATTAAAATAATACAATTAGTTTATACAAACGTTTAACCACAAAACAGACTTATCGGAGTTAATTATAACATATTCGTAATTTAATAAAAGACAATTGTTCTAATAAGGGTAATCGTCCATCGTTTGTAGCTTTGGATAGCAAGCAAAAACGGTTTAAAGATTAATTATTGACATTGTGGCACAGTGGTAGCGGTTCCCGCTCGGAGCAGGTTTGTATTGACCATACAGGCATGGTCTGGGTCTGTTTATCTCTTCGTATATGTTTCCGACCCCCGACACAGGATATAACTATCCTAATGGGGGCCGGTGAGTGTGCAGCGTTTATTATTATTATTTGCTTTTATTAATATTTTTATGTCAAGTTGGAATATATATTATATTTATATACATTATTGTAGGTACACCACAAGAAAAAAGTAGTACAAAATATCAATTAACGAAACTAGATTATCGGCCTCATCGCTTAGCAGAGGTCTCTTCCAGACATCTTTTGGCTAGGAAATAGGTAAAAAAAATTGTATACAAATATCTGAATAAAGAAATCTAATAATATTTTGTAGGGTTATGGATGTGAAAGAAAACGAAATACACTTCACTTGTATTATTTCTCTTTTCTCTTTATTCCTTTTATTTAACACTAGGAAGGTATAACGTTCAGCTTCGATTTACGATAACTGACTGAGACTGAATATGACAGATACGCAGTTTAAATACCCGTAGTCATAATCACAACTAATTCATAAAGATTAGTTTTTGTATAAATAGAAATTACTAACTGAAAATAAATCAATAATACCATCATATTTAATTTAAAATTTGATAAAATATACATTTTCCTTATAGTGTTTTGTATCTGCATATTTTAAGCATAGTCAAGTATAATTATATGTTCGAGCAGATGTTTGTTATAAATATCTGTACCGGACTGGGCGTTTGTCGTTGTGGGTCTCCCCTGATGCCTTGGAGAGCACGTTAAGCTGTCGGTCCCGGTTGTTGTCATAACATTTGATAATCATCGTTAACTCTTGACAGGTAATTTGCTCTTATCCAATTAGTTACTAATTCGCCCTTATAGTCCATTGAAATGTTACCTTTTTTAGGCTTTACCTTGCGGTTTTTAGAGGCCGCAATTTAATTTTTTGATGTGTTGGGGGTTCAGTGTAAAGCTAAAACCAAGTTTGTGGGATCGCCACATAATGACTGATGACACATTATTAGTACACACATATAATACATGTATAGTTAAGAGTACTGAAAAATAGTACTCACTTCGGAGCGCTGTAAAACCTTATCTATTGACTTAACGAAAAAATGTTGCTTATAAAAGTTGTTCCTCAAAAAACGATCTACAAAAATGGCCCGATATAATTTTTTCGTAAAATGATGAAAAAAAAGTTATACTTATCGATAAATATAATTTTTTTTTGAATGTCTGAACATTTTCGCTTATAACTTTTTTATTTATTGTTCTACGACAAAAAGTTACTGGACTAAAGCTGTAGAAAATTTAATTTGCAACAATAAATGTCAACATTTTTTTATCAGATAAATAGTTTAAGAGATATATCGTAAAAACCATTTCAACCCTTATTTTCAAGGTGGCACCGTGGGTCAAGGTTGCGACCCCACAAACTTAGTTTTAGCTTTACACCGATCCCCTACACGTCAAAAAATAAAATTGCGCTCTCTAAAAACGAAACCCCAAATGTAACTTTTCAATGGACTATTAGGGTTGCGGATGTCAGATGGTAATCGCTTTGTGTAACGTAACAAGCGTCAATAGAATACGATAATCGCTACTATCTGACACTAGGTTGGCTACTAACCACACGATAAGAAGAAGAAATCTATTCCTCTCTCTCTTTCTTTCGCTGCAATTAAATATTTTTTTATAAGTAGTTTATTTTATAATACATATTATTAAAGTATTAAAACTATCGTGAAACATAATTAACTTAATGTTAAATTTTCAACGTAATTTGTAACGTTTGACGTTTTGTAATTTGTTCAACGTTTTGAACGTGAGACAAATTTTACATTAATATATAATATCATGTTATAGCATCGCTCTTTATGGTCGGCTAACTTTCTAAGCACTGGATTTACCAGTGTACTAATAACAAATATATTTTGTTTAAATTTAACAATGTTAGCAATATGTAGTGTATTGGTATTTTATTTATAAATTTGGAAAGAAAATATTTTTGACTCATGATATTATGTGGTAAAGTTTTAAATCTTAACTTTTGATGCAAAAGGGTCACCAAATTTGCAGAATATTCCAGGATAGCAAAAGGATTGAAATTTGTGCTTGCGTTGACACCCCTTAAGCATTTATTATACGTATTTTGCGTATAGTGACAGGGACATTTTTGGCCATACCGGGATACGGGATTTTATATTCCGGAACCATCTCAGTGGACACCGTATATATGGTAACTGTAGTCATACCAACTATCAGTAATAAATTAAAAGTTTATTCCATTGAAGAAGAAGACCATTTAGTTATACGCTTTAATTTACAGGTTAAAAATGAAACGAGCGGTATTGATACTTCTATGTTTTGTAATAAATGTGAAAGCCGATAACGAAACTATAGATTGGACGCCTATAGGCAGTCCTCTGATAACGGCATTTCCTTGTGAATCAAGGGACATAGTCACCTGGTTCGATCCGAGCATGCCACCAAGAGAGAAGAATAGGTTCTATGTGTATATACATAAGTCCCTACCAGAGAATAGTAAAGTGAGGTTGCTGTTTGATACAGATGTCATCGTTACTTTCAACTTTAGAACGGTAAGATTAATTTTGAAAATAGTCACAACTAAAATTTTTTTTATTAAGTTAGCAAGGGAGCATACGGCCCACCTGGTGGTAAGCAGTTACCGTAGCCTATGAATGCTCGCAACACCATTAGTCGGTTCCACTCACGATTTGCCAACCTCGAGATATTAGTTCTTAAATCTTTGTATTAACACAGTAATGCCAAAGGCTCTACTGTTTTGCGGTAGAATATTTGATACTGCGGCCTTTTGCAACAAAAGACCTACCACCAGTGTGACTGGTTGCAATGGTGGATTATTCTCTGCTGTAACAGAGATCATCCCATCGCCCGATGGAGTCGTCACATCCCAACGCCGGTTATACCTAACTAGTTATTTTTATCTGATGGTACGTGGAGAGTCCAAAAGGCGGCAAATACCGTTGAAGAAGTCGAACTGCACTAGCCACCCTTGCGGCGATGAAGCCGTTCAATAGTCAGCGGAACCCTCTTCGCCATAGTGAGACGTCATGAGGTTGCTTACGTAACCACCATGACGTCATCAAAATGGTTGCGACTGGCGAGCAGTCCATAGCCGCAGCAAGGTAGAAGCAAGGGGGAGGCAGTTCCACCCTGGAATTTCTATAGTACTAAGAAACTGACGAATATAATACATTTTGAACGGTTTAATCAATTGCTGAGATAGGTCATTTTGCCTCCTCTAGGATCTAAATTAAATTTGCTCACTCATAGAGCAGTCACTTCACGAGTTTTTCGTCAACCTACTGGAAGATAGCCATTCGGGCATACAAGTCCTACCATCAGCTTAGGACCACTAGGATTGGCGGATATACATGAACTGGAATTTCTTCTATGCAGGATTCGTCATGTTGTTTTTTCGTATTCATGATCGACATTACTATAAGCAATACTTTATACGGTAGCAGAGCCATGTTTCCCTCAGCACAAATGGGCCAGCTCGACCACTAGGTACTAGCCGTTCAAATAAAATCGGCGTAAAGTAACTGTACTGTTGCCCTTCGTGCAATGATTGAGAGTGCCGAAGGTCCAATCTCCTACTCCTCTATTTCTTTTTTCCCTTTTCCTTGAAAAGGAGTGGGAGATTGGACCTTCGGCACTCGTTTCAAGCATCGCAAACGTTAATAGGTTGCGGTGGCTGTTTCCCATCAGGTAAACCGCATGCTTGTTTGCCAACCATCATGACATAAAAATACTTTGATATATCTAGATGTTTACTAAATGCGTCTTCAATGTTTTAGGAAGAAAAAAAGTATGTTCGATGGCAATTCGAGAGAGGGGAATCTTTTTTGTTGAGGTTCTTCCAGAAATTGAATGGCTTCGGATTCATAGTCAAAGGTGCAGTTCCCGGTGTCATACCATACTTTAAAAGTATATTGATAAACGATGAAGAACAATGCTACCGACCTTATGTGGTAGGTGTTATATTGTTGTGTGTATTTAATCATATATATATAATTCTCGTGTCACAATGTTAGTTACCATACACCTCCGAAACGGTTTGACCCATTTGTATGAAATTTTATATGCATATTCAGTAGGCCTTAGAATCGGTTACTATCTATTTTTCATACCCCTAAATGTTGAGGGTGGTCCCCAAATTTTTTTTTTTTTTATATGATTTGGCCTTAAAAATCATACAACCTTAAATTTTCTCCCTTCTACCATCAACCCCTATTTTTTAATACAGTGACTATGCATTTTGTAATTTGCATTTTTTACCATTTTTTTGGTTTGTAGTTTTCGTTTAACCTAAATTCACTTTAAAAAGTAAAGCAACTTAACAAGACAAAACATTTTTTTGTCAGGATTATCTTGCAGAATATATAGCAGAAACATTAAACAGTGGGCCACAGAAGCACTGTGGCGTACGTAAAGTCAAGCTAATAACATCAGCTTCAAACAAAGCCACAAGACTAGGGGAATGGCCTTGGCATTCTGCCATATACAGACTTGATGAAACAGGATCAAAATATGTGTGTGGTGGGACGTTGATATCCAAGAACTATGTTTTAACAGGTATGAAATGATTTTTTAAGTGAAACTTGTTTATCGGCGTTGGAAAAAAAATTACCGTCACATTTTTCTTGTCCCTACCACGGTTGCTTCGAAGATAATTTCTCCAGCGGAGTAGGGAGAGCATGTAATAATTCTATTACAATTAATGAAATGCTGGAATAATCTTGGTAGTAATAAGGTAAAATGAAATAATTCTATTTTTTTTATTTTTATTTTTTAAATTAATTATTTAATATATTAATTATTTATATTCATGTCTATGATAATAAAAGCATTTTGTTAAACTTTATCTAATTTAAATTTATTTAAGCAATTTCTATAGAGTTTCATATAGTAAATCATTTTTCGAAAATTAAGGTCATAATGAAGTTTCACTTCTTACTTGTGTACACTAGTATACGCACACATTTTTTTTATATTACTAAGTTAGCAAGCAAGTAGACGATCCTCTTGGTAAGCGGTTGTCGTAGCCTATGGTCGCTTTACTTACCTACATTTACTTGTCCATGTCACGCATCTCATGCGTTGCCTCGAGATATATATATTTTTTAAATATATAGGCTAGCGCTTGACTCTTGTTAACATCTGATGTTAAATGTTGACACAGCCTAAGGTGGAGTGCGCTTAACTAGAAGATGCCTATTCACTCTTGATTTTAATATACACTGTAGGTTGTGGGGAAGACAGAAGTCGGGAGGGTATTCCAGACTTCAGCGGTGCGTAAAGCCTCGCCGAAACGAGGTCAACTAGGTGCAGACCTTTGCGATGCCTCGCATTTCAGTAGTAAAAAGGTGACGGAGGAAACAAATGAAGTAGTTCCTGGACACACTCTTTGTTTTGTTAATTAACGACAGATAGGCAACCTTACGACGATATTCTAGACGTTGAAACTTTGCATATACCACCGTCTGGATATATTGGTTTTTAAATCCCATTTGCTCAGTAATTTAACTATTTCTTTAATATTCTAATGTTAAACAGAACCCTTAATGTGCGAGTCTGACACTAACTTGGCTGGTTATTGTGGAAAAAGTTGTGGATTTAGTATTACTAAATATACATAAATTGAATGATAACCAATGACAGCTCAAACCGTAGACTCAAATAGTTAAATTTTTTTATGTTACTAAGTCTGCAAGCATACGACCCATCTGATGGTAAGCGGTTGCCGTAGCCTATGAGCGGAACGCCATTAGTAAAGTGTCACTCACGCATTGCCAACCTCGAGATAGTGGTTCATAAATCTCCTTTGCCCGTAATTTCACCAGCCTACAGTGAACAAACCCAGCCTACAGCCAAACCCGAAGACTCAATTTGGTTATGTAATGCAAATCATAATAGAATATCAAATGAATTTAGCGTATGACTTACTTCATTCTGTTCTTATAAGGTTGGTGTTAAATTAAAAAGCCTACAATGCCCTTAATATTGAAACACAGTAATGCCACAATAATACTGCGGTGGGGCCTACATACCACCAGTGTAAAAAAATGATTTGAACCTCTATTAAGGGTGTATTTGTCCTTGTATGTGTTTTCGTACCCCTGACACAGGATATCACTATCTTAATGGGGGCCGTTGAGTGTGCAGCGTTTATTTATTTACAAGAACCATTATTTTTTAATTATTACAGCTGCTCATTGTGCATCATTGAGAGGACTTCCGCTACTGCCTGAAGCATTGACTGTAATCCTTGGAAAATTCCATTTAAAACGAGTCAATGTTGCAGAACAACAAAAAGAGGTACGTGGCAAAAGGTGGCTAGTTTTTTTTCGCAAGAGGAGGCAAATGGTGGCAAGGGATTGGTTGCCAAGAGATAGCATGAGATGGGATTACAAGGATTGGGACGGGTTGTAAAGGGCGTTAAAGGGAGACAATGGGTGGCAAAAATGGGGTGGTATGGGTTGGTGAAAATGATAGTGAAAAATGAAATTAAGAAAATTCGTTCCTACCGTGCGTCCCGCAACACCTTTTAATTTTTATTTATAATTATTTTTTATATTAAATAGAATATCTATCAAATATTCGAAAAATATATACTTTCGTTACAATTTACATCACTACATAGTATAAAACAAAGTCGCCTTCTCTGTCCCTATGTATGCTTAAATCTTTAAAACTACGCAACAGGTTTTTATGTGGTTTTTTAATAGATAGAGTGATTGAAGAGGAAGGTTTATATGGATAATAACATCCATTAAATAGTGGAGAAAAATTTTTTTTTTTTGTTTTCTAATGTGATGTCGTAAATAATTACATTTAACACGTGCGGGCCACGGGCAGTAATGAAGAAATCAAAACTACTGGATTGATTTTAATAATTTTTTCAGTGAATGACATAGGCTATATATTTTTTACCTGTGCAAATCCGGAATCGGCCGCTAGTAATAGATTAATATACGATGTATAAGCCCATCTTAAATTCATTTTTTCGAAGCTTTTATTGACAAACTAATAATATTTATAATTATACAAATCTGGCATGATGTTAACTGCATTTTCCCTCTGAAAGTATAGTAATATGTAGATCGCCATTAATTAAAGCAAAACATGTATGTGTACTTTTAATAAATTTATTTTTAACAGGTTCTCAAAATTATAATTCATGAACAATTCGAATACAGACATTTATACAGTGACATAGCGCTGCTTCGACTGAAATACGAAGCTGTATTTAATAAATATGTGCAACCTGCTTGCTTGTGGTATAGCAATGCTGCTAAAAAAATGAAAGGCGATGAAATTATTGGAACAGTATGTATAACTTCATCTAAACTCAGGTTCAAGGAGAAAGTTAATTCCTCCAAAAGAACGAAATGAAAAGAATTAAATGTTAAAATTAAGACTTAAGAAAAACTTGGTACCCCCTCAAGCCCTCTGAGTTTGTTTCGGGTAGGGTTTTAATTTCGGAGCCGGTGGTAAAATCTGACTTTTAACAAAAAAAATTAACACCGTTGCATAAAATATTTCATTCCATTTTCCTCCTTTTGTTATAGACAAGAGACGTCACATCATAGACTTTTTTGGGGTCAAGTTGGCAAACAAGGATACGCCAATCTTGATGCTAAGCGGTTGTTGTAGCTTATGAGCGTATACAACACCGTTCATTTGTAGGTTTCGCTCACGCGTTGCCAACCTCGAGGTATTAGTTCTTAGATCTCCCTTGGCCATTAATTCCACTAGCTACTGTATACTTCAAACCGAGACATAGTAATGCCAAAGACACTATTGTTTTGCGGTAAAATATCTGACACTGTGGCGGTACCTACCTAGCAGGACTCTTGCATTAGAAGGCCTAGCACAAGTAAAAACTCGCTGACCTTTTAATTATCGGATTATATTGAATTGAATTTTAATTTGGGGTAACGCGGCTGATGTAAATACTATTTTTGTGCTGCAAAAGCGAGCTATTCGTGCAAACTATAATCTTGGGTATAAAGATTCCTTAAAGGAAAAATTTAAAGATATAAATATATTGACTGTCGCTTCTCAACACGTTTTTGAGAATGTTATGTATGTACATAAGACTATCAATGAATTTACTACATGTAGTGACAATCATGACATTAACACTAGGAACAAACATAAATTAACAATGCCAGTTACTGGACTGTATAAAACTAGTAACTCTTTTAAAGGTAACTGTATACGGTTTAACAATAGGCTCCCAGAAAGTGTTCAGAAACTTTCTATTAATAAATTTTAAAAAAGGTAAGGGCTATTATAAAATTAGTAAAAACCTTGAGGACACCACACCTTGGGAATGAGACAGTCACTCCAGGCTTTTCAGAGAACATAATGTGTTAATTACTTTGACATAAAAAAAAAAAAATAATACATTAAAAAAAATATAACCCCCTGAGTTTGTTTCGCCGGCTCTTCTCGGGTAGAGGTTTAAATTTGTAGCCGGTGGTAGAATCTGACTTTCAACTAATAAGGGTAATGCTTTTTACGTTGAATAAAAATATTTGATTTTGAATTTGAATATAATTTTTCAGGTTGTAGGCTGGAGTTTGAAAAATACAGCTAAACTATCTAAGAAGTTGAGAAAAGTCCGAATACCAATGGTACCAGAATATACTTGTGTGCTCAGTAATTCTTTCTTTGCTGATATAATTGTGGACAGCAGCACGTTCTGCGCTGGTAATCGTAATGGTAGGATATTATAATTATGTTACAAGTTTACGTAAAAAGTTAGGCGTCTGTTGTGGAGTGTCGATAGCGAGCCTGCTTATAACCTCGCTTCCATTCTCGCTCAGGGTAGATGCTTTTTATGATCTTACTAATATCTTGCTTGCTTCCGTCTGACTATTGGTCCTTTGCGATCTTCATTTCAATCCTACATCTGATAGTAATCGTTGACTCTTAATTGGTAATGTGCTCTTATCCAATGAGTTAGGTAGATAATAGTTCGGCTTTACGGTTATGGAGATCTTCAGATTTTAAGATTGTGACAGGAATAATTATAGGAAAAAAAAAAAGAAGAAGACAATTACATAACAAGCATGTTGCCGACGAAAAGGAATGGGCATGGAAGCAACGAGCTTCTGGCAGTCCCAATTATCATTTTCATTTACTTAACGTTGATATTCTGTGGGAGGATAGTACACCATGTTCAAGCCGACACATTTATGTTGAAAACAGCATGGCCGTACTAAGTCCAATCCAAATCAAAGTTAAACTTATATACTTCACAGGAACAACAATCTGTAATGGCGACAGTGGAAGTGCATTCCAAGTTTTCGTACCTGAAGACCAGGACTCGAGAGTAAAACGTGGTGCTTGGTATGTCAGGGGTATAGTGTCCCTGACTGCCTCGAGATTGGATGCACCTATTTGTGATCCAAATCAGTATGTTGTGTTTACTGACATAGAGGCGTTCAGAGTTTGGATAGACACTTTTTTGGATAATGAAGATTATTAAATGGATAAAAAAGTTATGTTGTCTCATTTCATCCTTATTCTTACGCTCTCTTATGGAGAGGCCGCCGTGATGAAATAGCCGGGTGTGCTCACTGATCGGTGAGTTAGCCAACATTAGGAGCGGTCAGTCACTAGATGGGTGATCGCATAGTGGTATTTCAACTGAGCGTCTCTGAGCTTCGGAAGGAACGTAAAAAGTCGGTCCCGGCTATTACAACAGTGGGCAATGAGGTCGTCACATCCCGATGCTGATAATAAAGTTATACAAATATGAATTACTTGAATATGAATAAAGGCTTTGTATATTGTATTTTCCCCTTTTAAAGTTTAACATATCTCATATTAGACAACAGCTGGTTGACATGAACGAAATATTTGTGATATATTATGCAAGCAAGAATGAATCTTGTACGAAGGATTCCGCATTTTGGCATGAAGAGAAAAAAGAAAAATTTATTGTTTCAAATGTTTGCAGCTACTCTTATATTTTAATACAAATTATGTGGCTTTTACATAGCTTAACTAAGCACTACTATTTGGCGGCAGAATATTTGACACTGTGGTGGTATTTATCTAGCTGGCCTCTTGCAACAAGAGACCTACCACCAGTGTGACTGATTGCACTGGTGGAATAATCTCTGCTGTGACAGAGGTTATCCCAACAGCGGGCGATGGGGTCATCACATCCAGACGCCGCTAACATCCCGACGAAGGTGAAATTAAATATTATTTATTAGCTTTGCCCACGGGTTAGACAGAGTTAATGTCGTTTTTTGATAATCCCAAGCGCACCTAACATTTCCGGGATAAAAAGTATCCTATGCCCTAATCTAGGTAAAAAGCTATATAACATAATATATAATTTAATGGCGAAAACTCACGTTCAATCGGTTTGGGTACCGACTAGTTTCGAACCCATCGGAGGTCATCAGGTGAATGGGTAACTTTCGCGGTCGCGACCCGTCTCGCACTACGTGAGATTTAACCGTTTAATTGTGCATTAAATAAATTCTCACAAAAATTTTAATAATTTAATTAAAAATCTATCAGTGTGCCAAATTTCATCTAAATTACAGAAGTTTTGACCCATTAAGTTTTTAAAAAAATTGCCACCCGTATTTTTTATCGTTTAATGTTTGTATCAATTAAGGCGTTAATGGCGCAGTCCTACCGCTACGTCAGGAGGGGATACGCACGTGTGTTTGTCTTCGCTTTGCAAGAAAATAAATGCGATAACGTCCACTGCAACAAACGAACATGCTACTCCCGACTAGGAGATTTTTGAATTTATTGCTAGACACATGGCTTGATCATATATAACACCCTCGCAGCTCAGGCTGTCTACGCTACGCACGCGATACATTATAAACTGTGCCGCAATATCCACGTACAATGTGTGCTGCAATAGAAATGAAGGCATATGTTATCAAACAAACGAATCCATACCGCTAAGATGGGCGTGGCCTTACACAGCGTACGCTGCATTGGGACAGCGTCCTTAGTTTTAGCTATTTTATTTATTTAAGAACCATCAGTAGCTATTACACATATGACTATAAGATACATCTATATAAATAAAATTCGTGGTGCGCAGCTTTTGAAGTTAACCACAACAATTCTATTTCTGTGTTATGTCATAATTACTGCGATAATAAGCGCGCTAAAACGTAGGTGGACTATATCGATCTAATAGTTTCTTATCCGTTCTTCTATAAAAGATACGATCAAAATAAGAGAAAGGATTTTGCTGTGTTCGCAGAGAATTCCTAGGGTGGTTTCAGACCAACGTTTTTTTTTATGAGTCTATACTGTATTTGCGGCATACGCGCGTACATATGCTAAATATGGCGTGTATACTCGAAAAGGTGGGAGTGTTCAAAAAATATTACGCGAATTTACGAGCTTATAAGCGCGTCAACGCTCGTCCGAGTTACACGCGCGATCGAGCGTATCCGCGTGTTTAAAACGCTGGTCTGAAACCGCTCTATAAATATTAGACGTAGTAAATGAAGCGGCAACGGTGTCATTTTAACGCGTCATTTGTTTTTTGTTGAAACAACGTCTCGGCGACCACACTATCTATTCCGTGCAGGCACTGGTTATACGGTTCGATGGTCAGCGTTAGGTTTTGTTGATCCTTTTGTATACTACTTGGGTCTTGTTACTTGATTTGTGCAAACTATAACTTAGTTTACAGAAGTTGCAAAGACTAAATTGAATGAAAATTGTGACGAAGAAGAAGTTATATGTATACTAGCGGCCCGCTCCGGCTTCGCACGGGTATAAAATATATAGCTTATGTCATTCACTGAAAAAATGATTAAAATCGATCCAGTAGTTTTGATTTATGCATTACTGCCCGTGGCCCGCACGCGTTAAATGTAATTTACGACATCACATTAGAAACCTTAAATTTTTTTTTTCACCACTAGTGGATGTTATTATACATATAAACCTTCCTCTTCAATCACTCTATCTATTAAAAACCGCATCAAAATCCGTTGCGTAGTTTTAAAGATTTAAGTATACATAGGGATAGAGAAAGCGACTTTGTTTTATACTATGTAGTGATGATTATATTCATATCCATTCATTCAGGATATAGTGAATGTAATGAAGGATATCCTATGGTGGTCGATTTCCTTTATAATATGTCGGTTGTAAATTGAGGAAGGCGTCGCTTCCTGTAGGAAGTGTTCTTGCTATGGAATTGGAAAATGACTACCGCTTGTGAATTCATTTAATTTAAATGTAGAAAATTAAATATAGACCGTGAAAATTATGAGAATTGAAAATATTGTTAAGGGCTGGGGTTCGCGGCTTTGTTAATAAACATCTAGATCTAGGGCTCTAGATAAGACTTTATTGAGATCTAGATTACACAACAGCACTTCACAAATCACAGGTCAATCACAGTCCAAAATAATAGCCGAGGTCACTAATTATCGCACTTGTTCACTGGTATCACTTGTAGTTTCTTCGCTCGTTGCTCAGCACTGAATGACTCAGTCGACGCGCCGGGCCGCTTATATAACGCAGAACACGGGTTCGAGAAAGTTCCGTCCGCGGAACGCTATACTACGTCTTTCGAGAACACATCTTTCTAGAACCGACGAGTCGTCAAGGAAATAAACAGAGAGAGTAGCAAGCGATTTTGAACCGTATGACAACAGGGTTTCCGTAACAATATAAATTCAACATTTTTTAAAGAATTCATGCAATGTTCTTTTCAAGCCATTACTAATATTCCTATTGCCACTCTAAATAAGCTCGAAGCTTGCGCTAGGAATGGGTTGACAATAGCCCGAGGGGGTCAGGATCGAACCCTCGACTCGCACGTTCATGGAGCGAAGTTAGCCCTTCTACCTTTGAGCTATTGAAGCAAACAAACATTTAATTAAATGTTAAATTTTATGTAATAAATAAATAAACGCTACACATTAGGATAATGACATCCTCTGTCGAGGGGAACACACGGAGGAAGCTCATCCTTTATGGTTAATATAAACATCTGGGCTGAGCGGGAATTGAAGCCGCGATCTGAGGCTTACCAGGTTCGATACCGCTGCGGCACAATGTCTTCAACGTAAATAAATATAGTATACCTACAACGATCGACTCAGTAGTTGCCACTCACGCGTTGCCAACCTCGAGATATTGGTTCTTAAATCTCTTCTGCCCAGTAATTTCACTAGCGTACAGTGCCCTTCAAACCGGAACACAGTAATACCTAAGCATTACTATTTGGTGGCAGAATATTTGACACTGCGGTGGTACCTACCTAGCCGGCCTCTTGGAATAAAAGACCTACCACCAGTGCGACTGATTGCACTGGTGGAATCATTTCTGCTATGACAGAGGCTATCCCAACAGCGGGCGGTGGGGTCGTTGTTCCCGACCTAGAAAGCTGATTATTTTCACAGATGGAAAAAAAGGGTTAAAAGTTCATATGAAAATCCGTTGTTATTGAATCTAGGTGCATAAAATTTTATTTCAAAACAAGTATTTTTCAACAACAACAAAAGAGGTTGAAAGTTTGGTCTGTCATTTCTAAAGCATGCTTCTAGCATAAAACTTCACTTTTCGGTAAACAATCAAAACTAACTACTAAAAGGTTGAAATGAGGGTTCAAAGTTTGTAATAAAATCGTCATTTACGCGGACAAAGCCACTTGCAGAAGCTAGTATTAAATATAACCTACTTACTTACATAATATTAAACAATAATGAGAGTTCTTTCCGTTAAAATGGTACCTAACGTTAAACACGAAAAGACGTACTTAGCTGTGCTCATTCAGCGAGAAATTCCAACAGTTTATTACATTCCGATGTCGCGCTTAAATCGTCCCTGACCCGGACAGGGACTGTGCGTGTGTAAGATATCTTCTATATATAATCTTTAACACAAAACGACGGAGATGAAATGACAAAACGACCTGCCTTAAACGCCACAGGTCGCGGATTTGATTCCCGTTCGGAACAATTTTTTTTTTATGTTACAAGGTAGCAAACTGGCTTACTGCCCACCTAATGTCACTCACACGCTGCCAACCTCGAGATATTGGTTCTTGAATGTCCTTCGCCTAGTAATTTCACTAGCCTACAGGGCCCTTCAAACCGGAACACAGTAATGCTTAAGCACTACTATTTGGCGGCGGAATATTTGAGACTGCGTTGGAACCTACCTAGCCGGCCTCTTGCAACAAAAGACCTACCACCAGTGTGACTGATTGCACTGGTGGTATAATCTCTGCTGTGACAGAGTTTATCACAACAGCGATGGGGTCGTCACTTCTTAACGCCGGGATAACGTCTACATTTATCGCGTTATTTTACAAAAAATGCTTCAAATTGAAGCGTCATCTGACATGTGGCTGGAAACTGGAGAGAATTGTGGGTTCGATCCTGACCCCCTTGGACTATTGTTGTACCCACACCTAACGCAAGCTACGAGCTTATTTGGAGGGGCAATAGGAATATTAGTAATGCCTTTAAAAACAATGCTAATAAAATAATAAAATAATTTTGTCACATCACAGTATTGATAAAGTATGTAAAAGTAGGGCGAAGTTCCGTGCACATCTGCGTTACATCCATTTAGCTTTCTTCGGTATGGAAAAAGCAATGTTTAAATATAAGCTAATATATAGCAACTAATGTGAATTTTTTAGTGTTTATTTTGATGGCTTAAAGACTTTACGATATTCTATGTAAGTTTGATTTGTTGGTAACCATGTAGTTTGGTAACCATATTTAAGTATCTAATCGGGACGTGAAGTCTCTATCGCCCGCTGTTGGGATAATTTCTGTTACAGCAGAGATTATTCCACTAGTGCAATCAGTCACATTAGTAGTAGGTCTTTTGTTGCAAGAGGCCGGCTAGGTAGGTACCACCGCAGTGTCAAATATTCTAACGCAAAGCATTACTGTGTCTCAGTTTGAAAGGCACTGTGGGCTAGTGAAATTACTGGCTAAAGGAGACTTAAGAAAAAATACGGCTACGACATCCGCTTACCATCAGGTGGGCCGTATGCTTGCTTGCCGACTTGTAACATAATATGATATTTGAATAAAGCTAGCGTTTGATTTAGTTCAATCCGTAGGATCCACGAGTCAAGGACATTTTTTCTGTATAAATAGGCCTGTCTATAGTATATACAAGTCTAGTTCAAAAAGATCTATAAAAGATAAATAACCTTTAAATGCATCTCTGTGAAAGGAAATCGTGAGAATCTTTTAGTGGCCATTAAAAACCGCAGACAGGGAATTGTCGCCTGATTTACCGAGTCGTATTCTACGAGTCTTAAACTTTTAATTCCCACGTTCGAAGGATTAAAAATGTTACTTTACATAAGTCGGAGACATAGACTTGCTATATATAATAGACAGGCTCTTCCATACAAACAAAGTTTTAAAAATTTGCTGGTGCTCTTTCGTAAATTTAACACCAACGCAACGAAACGTTATTAGTAACAACCTTGCAAGGTAATTCAATAATTTCTTCGTATTCAAAGAAGTTTTAGATGGTCTTTATCCGTGTGGGGGTTGTTGCAAATTAAATTGTCTAAGTAAAATATAACTAATATAATTAAATTAAAAATGAAATTAAAAGTAACAAGACATCAAATTAAACTAGTACAATATTAAGATTGTCCACATCGCATTTTTTTAATTCCCATAAGAATAACATGTTTTATTTTTTTCATTTTATTTTATTAAAAGAAGTTCAAGTAAAATCTAGGTAGTCCGTTTATTAATTAACTCTAACCACTCTTGAGGTATTATTTTAGCTTTAAACCCTCCGAAATTGAGCGTTCTGAATTAATAAAATGTCACGCTGATACATCTCAGAAAATCAACGTTATCAGGAAAACATACGGACGGGTAAATGGAGCGTTAGTTTTTTTTTATGTGAGAGGGAGCAAACGGGCAGGCTCACCTGATGTTAGGGAGGGGGTTAAGTGGGCATCCGGGACTCTCACTCACCGTACGAAACGCGACAGTTGTCACTTTACCCCGGTTTTCTGTGAGAGAGTGGTGCTTCCCCGGGCGTGCTGGCCCAATTCGGCTGCACCAGAAAGAGCTGTGCAGCGTGGCACTACCACTAGTTAGTGACAGTATTAGGGTGCGGCTCCATTTGTTAATACCCTTAAGGGGGTAGAAAAGGTACGTAACGTAATTTTTTAAACTAGAAGCATGGAACTTTCTTTTTAATTCAAAACATCATTGAATGATTGGCTTCTGCCAACGGCTTTTTCACCAAGTTAAGGATTGAATTTCGAATAACCATTCCTACAACTCGTTTACGTTTTAATACCAACACCTGTGACAAAATTCAGCTTTCTAGGTCCAAGGCCTTAGGCTGGGCGTTGATAATAGTCAGGTCTTCTCCTTTTATATGTATAGATTACAGGGTACTTTGCAAAACGACTGTTTTAGAACCCATCACCAATGTACAACAATAGCAAAATAATATAAAGACGTTAAATTATTCAAACTATCGTGAGACATTATTTAACTTAATGTGAAATTAAACGGATAAAACTCACGTTCAATCGGTTCGAGTACCGACTAGTTTCGGCCCCATGGGTGGTCCTTCATCACTCCACCGACCTGCGACCGACCTCTCTCGACCGCGCACGTAGCCCACTCACCCTGATAAAGGACCTCCGATGAGTCCAAAACTAGTCGGTACCTAAACCGATTGAACGTGAATTTTAGCCGTTTAATTATACGTTAAATATAACGACGGTTTAAAATGTGATAATAATACGTATATTTCCATAGTAACTCCACCGTACCTGGGCATCAATTTTAACAGCAATTAAAACTTCTTTCCTCCAATGCTCGCTTTTTAACCCCGAAAAATATTTCTCGAAAGAAACGACCCTAGATAATGGCGTCAGTCGTTTTTAATTTGATTTGAACGGGATGAATCGTTTAAGATATTACCTGGTACTTTTCCTATTAAGTCATTTTAATAAAAGGTTTATGTGATACCTTTACATCTACTGAAGATCGCATTTTTTCCTTTTTAATAATATTAGCAATGCTTTTTCAAGGCATTACTAGTATTGACGACGTTGCGTCGCAGCGGTAGTGAACCTGCCTTAAACGTCACAGGTCGCGGGTTCGATTCCCGCTCGGAGCAGATGTTTGTATTGACCATACAGGCATGTTTTCCGATCTGGGTGTGTTTGTTGTTGTGTATGTTTCCGCACCCCCGACACAAGATATACCAATCCTAGTGGGGGCGTTGAGTGTGTAGCATTTATTTATTTATTTAGTACTGTAGACCTCGCGAGTGAAGTCCAAGCAACATCTAGGTTTAGTATGAATCTGATGTGGGTTTTACGATAAAAACTAATGTATGATTGATTGAAGCCGTATAAAGGAGATTTAAATGTAGTATTTATATTTAATTTCTGAGGATAGGAGTAGCTTTACTCAGCTGCGTTGTAAATTTTATCGTGAAATATCTTCTATAGGACATTTTCCATTCAATCGGCCTGCTCTTTGAAGTGTTGAGATGAAAATTACGAGTTCACTCCGCCGGATAACTTCCTGAGGGATATATTGTTAAACTATCAGACTTAGCTTTAGAACGAAATACCTTTTAATATTATGTATTTCTCATACATATTAACTTCGCTCGCTTGGTGTACCAATTTTCTTTATTGTAAGGAACCCAATTTCTTCTTTAAAAAAAATCTCTGAAAATAAAAGTAAAGTTACTCCTTGTAACATCAGCAAACCGTCCGGCTATAAGTGGTCCAGTCGTTTCACAGATTAGCCGGAACATACAGACATACAAAAAATTTATTGATTTTTTATGTAAACACCGTATTTATTTTTATGGAAATCCACTACAGAACACCACACAACTTCCGCCGGCAATATTTTCGAACCGCTATGACCTGGAAACCTTCAAGAGAAGAGCGTATTCTTTCTTTAAAGGTCGGCAACGCACCTGCACGTCCTGTGATGTTGCAGATGTTCATGGGCGGCGGTGATCGCTTAACACCAGGTGAGCTTCCAGCCCGTTTGCCCCTTCTCACATAAAGTAAACGTATTATCAGTGAAAATCTGTTAATTTGGCATTAAAAACCGAAACTTCAATTTGATTTATTTGTATAGATGTAAATTAAAAAATTAAATATATTTTCATTTCTTTGGATTAATTCAAAATGGCAGCTTTGTTTGTTGTATAATGCTTGTTTTAAACTATTTTTATACAAGCATACGGCCCACATGATGGTAAGCGGTTGCAGTAGAGCGCGTGCAACATCATTAGTAGGCGTCACTCATGCGTTGCAAACCTCGAGATATTGGTTCTCGAATCTCCTCTGCCCAGTAATTTCACTAGCCTACAGTACCCTTCAAACCGGAAAACAGTAATGCCTAAGCACTACTTGACGGTAGATTTAATACTGCGATGGTACCTAGTTAGCCTCTTGCAACAAAAGACCTACCACCAGTGTACCTGATTGCACTGGTGGAATAATCTCTGCTGTGACAGAGACTATCCCAACAACTATAAATGCATATGGGATTTGTAACGACGCGTTAGATCTAAAGCAAACGCATGATTATTGTCACACGGTTAGTTTACCATCTACTTTGAACACTTTGTCACTTAAATTCCACAAAACCAATATCGCCTCATCATGTACGAGCCTTTTAATATTTTGTGTAACCAGAAATTTTAGCGTCGGAGCGCTGTAGCTATTCAAGATATTTTGATTAAAATTTTTAAATACCATATTTGATCGCTGATCATAGGTTTTATTGTCACTTCCAGGGGACAACTTAATTGCTGCATTCTTCCTCCTATATCAGCTCCAAAAAGCGGGAATAGCATCCGATTATTATTTGCATTTTTGCTAAGAATTACGGTGGTTTTTATGGATAGTTTTTTAATTATATGCCACTAGATTCCACCAGAGGCTTTGCCCGCCTGAATAACGATTTTAATACAAACTCTGAAAACATATTCTCCCTTTTACAAACTTTTAATGGCATATGCCTTCTCCCCCCTTGACTCTATTACCACCCTTTTTTCGCATTAAAAAGTAGCCTTTGTCCTTTCTCAGGCTTTAGACTATCTGTGTACCTAATTTCATTTAAATCGGTTTTGTAGTTTCGGCGTGAAAGCTCTAAAAACAGAGAGATAGGCAGAGTTACTTTCGCATTTATAATATTAGTAAGGCTTAGTAAGCAGTTTTGGGAAAACGTATGAAAGTTATTACGATTACGTTTTTGTTTTCTGGGATACAAACTAAAACAATTGAAAGACACACATTTTTATGTTAGGATATATTTTATTATTATCACTGGTATTAATGTAGAATGTTAATTAAAATAAGACCTTAACAGCTTTTCGGTAGAAGGGCCGAATCGTCTCTGGTAACCAGAGTTGCAGGTTCGATCCTGACGCCTTGGGCTATTGTCAAGTAAACTGTGCGTTACCGGTGACGATATGGTAAAATTATACTCACTATCAACAGGAGGACCACATGCTTCTTTGCCAACCGCCATAAAATAAAAAAAGCGTTTAAAATATAAAACGGTTTATAACACGGGTCCGCTATTATCGATAAATGTATTTTGATGTTACAGGCGAGCAATGATGAGTAAAACTTTTAATTGCAGTTCAAATTGATGTCCAGCAGGTACGGAGGAGTTATATGAAAACACACGTGTAGTTAAGACGTCATAAAACGTCATTTGAATTATTTATTCATGGGCGTCTAAATGGTTTTCTAATTACGTGATCAGCTCTTAATTTTCAATAAATATTTTCAAAGCTTAATAGCCGCGACCACTTTTTTAGAATTGCTTTGTGTAAAAGAAAAATGGCCGACTTCAATTGCCACAGGCTTAGACCTATGCAATGGTATGCTTTAAGCATAAAGATAATGTAATCATAGCCGAAGTACTCACAAACAATATGGTTGCAGTAATTGTGGGTAATTAGCTTTTTTATTTTGAAAAGTTTCGTTCTACAGCTCCGCAATTTAAGCAAGTCCATCTGACCTCCGCAACCCTAAGGGCGCACCAGTAACTCATTGGATAACAGAAAATTACCTCATCATCATCTCAGCGTTAATCCCGGTTGCGTCCAGAGCGTTCGCTTCGGAGCCCCGGGTCCGCTTTCCGAATTTTTCTCCTCCATTTCGCACGGTCTTCGGCATCTCTAATTGTCAGGCCAGCCAATGGCCTTTTACCGGGACCTGGCGGAGGCGGGGTGGCAAGACATTTGTTCCCCACATAGTCAGCCGGTTTATATAAAATGTGCCCGTACCATCGTAGGCGACACTCTTCCAACTTATCTGTTATGTCACGGACGTGGAGGCTGCCGCGGATGCGCGTGTTTCTAACGCGATCTTTCCGAGTAACTCCGCACATCCACCGCAGCATTTTCATCTCCGTGACACGCAGTTCCCGCTTGATAACAGAAAATGTAAAATGTAATATAATAATAGAAAATTACCTATTAAGCGTTAACGACTATTATCAGATGTTATGTGATACTAACCGGGACCGACAGCTTAACGTGCTCTCCGAGGCACGACCGAAGACCGCCCAGACCGAAACAAATATTTATAAGAAACATCTGCCCGAGCGGGAATGGAAACCGCAACCGTCGAGACTAAAGGCAGACTACCCACAACGCCACAACGGTGTCAACAAATTTTATTTTAAAGTCTTATAAATTTGTAAACTCTACAGTTAGCTACGCGCCATTTTTGGTCCCGTAAATTTTCCTGTAACGGATTTTCCGAGATGAACGCGTCAGCGTGACATTTTATTTATAACAGCGTTCTGTTTCCGAGGTTTTTTAGATTAGAGTAATACTTTTAGAGTTGGTGTCACTCGGCTCTCGGTTAATTTATTAGTTAATTTATCGTAGGTTAGATAACTTCTCTTTAAAATAAGAATAGTAGCCTTAATTTTTCTGTTATATTGAAAGCATGGCTTCTTTCAGGATATAAAGATTCTTCCATTTCTTTTACCTTCGTTTTTAACATATTTTTTGTACCAGAATTATGTCATACATTATTATATAGATGATAGAACTTCTAGAAGCTCCTAGAAGCTAGTCAGCCTTTAAGTGTTATCACACCTGATATGAAGTGATGATACAGCCTAAGGCAGAGCGCGCTTGCTTAGAAGATGCCTGTTCATTCTCAATTTGAAGGTTTCTCCGGCGTTGGGATGTGACTACCCCATCGCCCGCTGTTGGGATAATCTCTCTCACAGCAGAGATTATTCCACCAGTGCAATCAATCACACTGGCGGTAGGTCTTTTGTTGCAAGAGGCCGACTTGGTAGGTACCACAGCAGTGTCAAATACCACCAAATAGTAGTGCTTAGGTATTACTGTGCTCTGGTTTGAAGGGCACTGTAGGCTAGTGAAATTACTGGGCAAAAGAGATTTATGAACCAATATCTCGAGGTTGGCAACGCTTGCACCAACTAATGGTGTTGCGCGCGCTCATAAGGTAAGGCAACCGCTTACCATTAGGTGGGCCGTATGCTTGCTTACCAGGGCTCGTCACCTGCGTTTCGAGGTCAGCCAGCGTATATCCAGCAGCAATTCTTTAAGCGTCGGCTCCGCACCTGCATGATCTCTGGCGTTGCAGATCTTCATTGGAGGCGGTAATCGCTAATCTGGTGAGCCTCCTACCCATTTGCCACCTTTAAAATAAAAAAAAAACCAGCATATTTATAATTAAAACATCGTCCTTACATATAAAGTTTATCCTAAAAATGTACTAGTAATTATTTAATAATAATTGCGATATATATTGACACCGTTGTGGCGTTGTGAGTACCGAATCTGCCTTTAGTCTCGACGTTAGCGGATTGGATTCGCGCTCGGGCAGATGATTGTTTTAAATATCTACTTCGGTCTTGGTTTGTCCTTGTGGGTCTCCCCACCGTGCCTCGGAGAACACGTTAAGCTGTCAGTCCCGGTTGTTATCACATCTTCTTCTTATCGAGTGGTTAGTGGCTAACCTAGCATCAGAGTTGTTAAAGTCGCCCGTAGGCCTCTGACTTGACTTTTCGACTGTTGTCAAATTGTCAACAGCCGGGACCGACTCTTTACGTGCCTTCCGAAGCACGGAGATGCTTGGTTGAAATACCACTTTGCGATCACCCATCTTGTGATCGCGCCTAAAGTTACTTACCCTAACGATCGTTTACCGTTTCGTGGATGCACTCGGCTATGAGCGTCTCATATATGATAATTATACCGGATGTTATATATCCAATGAGTTACTGGTTCGCCCTTAGGGTTGCGGAGGTCAGATGGAATAAAAACTAGAAATCTGTCAAATCCGGATGAGAGTAATAAGCAGACCCTGGGTAAATAAAATACCGGGAATAATGCTAGGGCGAAGAAGAAGAATTCATATATATATTGAGAAAGTTCGATACTTAATACTTGTAAGATAGAAATTTATTGGAAGTAACATTTAATCCGTCCTCGAACGTGGGAATTAAAAGTTTAAGAGGCGACTCGATAAATCAGACGACAATTCCCTGAGTGTCTGCGGTTTTTAAAGACTAATAAAAGATTTTTACGATTCTCTTTTACGGAGGTGTGCTTGCTCTTTACTCGGACGTGATTTTAGTTTAATATATTTAGCGATTTATTAAACTATTCAAGATTCATTATATTCTTATTTGCCTCTGTTTGCCTACTAACTAGGCCCTACTGGCCTTGACAGCGTCACTGAGCGCCGGGGGCAAGCACAGAGACTCAGCCGTGATAAAGGGGCAGCCCTCACAGGGGCTCAGATTTGATACCGTCCTTAGGGTCCTGCGAAGCCGAACCACGGCTAAGGACGTCATCGGAGATGGAAGCAGCGCTCCGAGCGCATTTTATAAAACAGCTAAGTCTCACCTAACACCGAAAATCTTTATATTCACGGAGGAGTTTTTGATTTACTTTGCCAATATCTACGGTAAGCTACTTCCGCAGCGCTACAGGTCGAAGTTCGATTCCCGCACGGAGCAGATGTCTGTATTGAACATACAGACATGTTTACCGGTCTGAGTGTGTCTGTCCTCGTAATTGTGAATATTTCCGGAACTCCGAAACAGGAAACAACTATCCTAATGAGGGCCGTTGAGTGTGAAGCGTTTATTTATTAATTTTTTTGTCATAATAAAACAAAATTTGAAGATTCAAAAAATGTTTTCGAAAGTATTTCACACGTTCTCTTCGCAAGCGTTGTTAAACTTACCAGCACTAAGTTCAGTTGCTGTTAAATTAAACTTAGCTGGATCTTAGTTCTGAACTGTCGTAGTTAGCGGATTAAACTAGGACTTGCATACAGACACAAGCTTAATTCTCCTGCTGGAATACTTGTAAGGAATTCATCTTTTAGTATTGTTATTTTCCATTCGTATATAACTTTCTTTGTCGAAAATTATATGCTTTTTTTAATTAGTTAAACGTTTTACCGTTGAGTGTGTAGCGTTTATTATTTATTATTATTTATTTACTTGGTTGGCTCTTATTGCAAGAGACCGACTAGTTAGGTACCAGCGCACTGCCGGTGCACTGCACCAAGTTTATTTTGGAAAATTTTAATTTGATTTTATGTATTAATGAAAAAGTATAACGAAAAAGAAACAACTATATAAAATATGTATGTATTTATCTTGTTGAGTAGATGGTTATGTATATTTGAATAAAATAAAATTACTATCTCATATTCTTATCCTTTTATTACTACACGACAGCAAATTTTATTTTTAATAGCTTATGTTTACTTTTTTTTTTTTTTTAACTTATTTTATATCTTTTGTTGTACATTTTTATTATTATTTGTTTTTTTTTTTAATATATTTGTATTTATTTTTTGTTATAATTGTACTCGCTGTGCTTCCAATAAACTTGTTCTTTCCTTCTTTCTTTCTTTCTTTCTTTCTTTCTTTCTTTCTTTCTTTCTTTCTTTCTTTCAAATGAATATTAGCACGTTACAAACTCGGATGACCGTCCTTTACCTATCTCGTATATCTGAGTGTGGCTTACATACGCCCTTACAATCTCTTTCTCTCTTTTTCGTCTTTCCTATTTCCATCTATAAAACAGTATCTCTGTGTATCACGTCGCAAACACTACATAGTGCATTCAAGTCATTCTCCTACAAATTAACCAGATGATTCTCCTAATTTTCTTATATAATATAATAAAGATATTTGTTTAGAAGCCTCAGTAGTTCAACGATAGAAGAGCCGACTCCGCTGCGTTAACGCGAGATTCGAGGATTCGATCTTGACCCCCTTGGGTTATTGTCGTACCCCCTCCTAGCGCAAGCTTCGAGCTTATTTGGAGGGGCAATAGGAATATGGCAATAGGCATTACTATGCCTTGAAAAAGCATTGCTTATATTCTTTATAAAAAAAAAGTTACCAATGGTATTACTATAAATATACAGTACCGTAGCTGTTGTATATACATGAGCTTTCTATACGTAAGAAAGCTGTCAAGAGCTTTCAAAAGCTAAATAGATGGGGCCCAGCTGTGACCGGAACTTCCTGTAACATTTTACTTTGTCGATACTTTGATGTGATGTAACTGTTTGGAATTTCAAACAGCTATTAGCGACATCCTCACATGCTACAATATACTTAAAAGTGATATAGCTTTACGCCGAGATGGTCCAATGGATAATATGTAGACTTTAACCGAAGATCACGGGTTTGATCCGGGCAAGCGACTCTGAGGTTTCAAGTAGGTACTTAATTTGTGTTTCCCGGTGTCGAGATGTGACGACCCCATCGCCCGCTGTTGCGATAATTTCTTTCACAGCAGAGATTATTCCACCAGTGCAGTCAGTCACACTGGTTGTAGGTATTTTGTTGCAAGAGGCCGGCTAGATAGGTACCATCGCAGTGTCAAATCAAATATTCTGCCGCCAAATAGTAGTGCTTAGGCGTTACTGTGTTCCGGTTTGAAGGGCACTGTACGCTAGTGAAATTACTGGGCAGAGGAGATCTAAGAACCAATATCGCTTGCTTGCCAACTTATCGCATGCATAAGAATAAACAGATGGATGGGTACAAAAACTATTCATAATTTTGAAAAAAACAACAATCGAAGCGACATAAATTAAAATCGCATAAATCTCAAAGGATCTTTTTAAAAACTGCTCGAGTTTCTCGCTTATCAGCCTCATTTATCATTCAGACAAATGCTCGGTTCGATGTAATGGAGTACCGTTTTTAATTACTTTATTATAAAAATAGCGTTAGTTAATTTTAATGAATTAATATTAATGATTGGTTCTAGAAAAGATACCATTGTGGCGTTGTGGGTAGCGAGTCTGCCTTTAGTCTCGACAGTTGCGGGTTCGATTCCCGCTCGGGCAGATGTTTGTTAAAATTTCTTTCTCGGTTTGTCCGTGGGTCTCTACATTATGCCTCACATAACATCTGATAATAATCGTTAATTCTTGATAAGTAAATAGCTCTTAGCCATTGAGTTACTGGTTCGCCCTTATGGTTGCGGAGGTCAGATGGCAATCGCTCCCAGTAAAAACGAAGTAACCTGTCAAATAAACCGGATAAGAGTAATAAGCAGACCCTGGGTAAAATAAAATACCGGGAATAATGCTAGAACGACGAAGATTGGTTAAAGAAAAGCTTCAGTCATCATAATGGTTGTTAATATGTAATGTCTTACATGGGTGACCACGGGCGTCGCCAGGAGATGGCCCAGGGCAGGGCAAAATCCTAATGTAGGGTCTAGAGGGGTACAAATGACTATACTCTCCAATACGTTATTGGTTAAATAGTTCCAAATGTTGTGGGTGACTGACCCCTTTCTTCTACCTCGCTACTCCCATGTTGGTGACCCATGTAATGGTAAGCAGTTATGAGCGCTTGCAACACTATTCACTGGTAGGTGTCACTCGCGCGTTGCTAATCTCGAGTTATTGGTTCTTAAATGGACGCAAATAAGCAATACCATGTCAACCCACACGAATGTCATTTCGAGAAAAACGCGTTTGAAAATTTTGAACAACTTGCTTTATATGAATTTTTCTTTATGTATTGGTCAAGTTTTTAGCAATTTCAGATTTATTTTAGTTATTTTACATATTTTCACAAAAAATAAGTATACAAACTGCATATTTCGTATATAATATAACCAAACACGTTTAAAAATACATAAATTGCATGATTGAAAAAATGACGTTTTTTTGAACTTTTAAAGCTTAAAACCCTGCAAATATTAAAGAAAAATGTTCTTCAGCCATTTACCAACACTTCTGCATATATAACTCAGTTTTTTCAATTATGTGGGTTGACATAGTATTGCTTATTTAATATCTTTTGTCCATTTCACTACTCACAACGTCCTTCAAACCGTAACAGAGCAATGCAAAACACACTACTGCTTTGCTTGAATATCTGACACACCTTAGCTTAGCTTCTAGTAATTTTAAGTTTCATTTTACCATAGCTTTTCCTTTCAGAAAATAGCTTACATAAGCATAAACATATATCTAATAAAGTATATAAAAGCTACCTTTTGACCGCGGGGACTTTTTTTTGGCGAACGATTTTCAAAGTTGCGCCTTTAATGCTATATAGAAATAAATGGTTCCCAATACAATTTTTCTAAATTTGTTTTCATGAAGCCTATAATCGTCTCCAAGGTCACATCTATGTCTACCAAAAAAATCATAATAACCGGTTTAGCATAATGGGCGTAAAAGCGTCAAAAACAAACAAATTTTCGCATTTATAACTTAAATTAGATCTTAACTTCTCGGTAGAATCATCTTTCCGAACCGGTGGTAGTGCTTGACGATTTAAAAGTACTTTTTAAAAGTCTACTTGAATAAAAGTAATTTTGATTTTGATTCTTTATTTTAACATTTCGACGACGTTGTGGCGCAGCGGTAGCGAATCTACCTTAATAGCCACAGGTCGCGGGTTTGCTCCCGCTCGGAGCATATATGTTTGTATTGACATGCAAGCATGTTTTCCGGTCTGGGTGTATTTATTCTTGTCCATGTGTATGTTTCCGGACCCCCAAACCAGGATATCACTATCCTAATAGGGGACGTAGAGAGTGTAGCGTTTATTTATTTACATTATTAGGATTCTTCGCAATATTGAATTATATTTTGAAATATTAATACCGAATATTGTAAAATGTTAAGCTTAAACGAAGCCCGGAATTACACGGCGGATTTAGTGCGTAAATTTGAACACTATTTTTCGATGATCCAAATTCCACTCGGCCAATATTAGCTCATAATCGAGCTATCCATTCATCCTTTTGTGTAACCTGACGTTGCACCCGCATATTCGGGATATTTTGCTCAGGAATTTGAAGCCCATGTATACGATATTTCGCTGATGATAAATTAAAAATTTGCTATCACGAGTTTTTTAAAGTCTAAAATTTTTTGTTTTTTTTTTTTTAATTTTGAAATGTCACATGCTCGTTGCCAACCCAAGGGATAGGAGGGAAGGGAGGAGAATGGAAAAAAGGAAGGGAACAGAGGAGAGTTTGGGCCTGCGGTGTTCTCCTCATCGCACGAAACGCAACGGTACCTACTGATACTGTTACTTTACGCCGATTTTCTATGAGAGGGTAGTACTTCCTCGGTCGATCTGGCCTATTTGTGTTGGGAAGGAGCATGCCTCTACTACCACTTTCTGGCGCAGTGGTAGTACGTAAACGCTGATGATCGTCAAGGGTTAGCATTTAGATTTTGAATATTTTTTTATATATTTTATTCTTCATCCTAGCATTATTGGCGGTATTTTATGTACCCAGGGTCTGCTTATTACTCTTATCCGGATTTGACAGGTTACTAGTTTTTACATGGAGCAATTGCCATCTGACCTCCGCAACCCTAAGGGCGAACCAGTAACTCCGAATCGGATTATTATCCTATGATATTGATAATAACCGGGGCTGACAGCTTAACGTGCTCTCCGAGGCACGGTGGGGAGACCCACACGGACAAACGCCCAGACTGGGATAGAAATTTTTAACAAACATCTGCCCGAGCGGGAATCGAACCCGCAACCGTCGAGACTAAAGGCAGACTCGCTACCCACAACGCCACAACGGTGTAATTTTTTAAATATTTTATTGTTATGTCAAAAATATGGTTTCAAATTAGTATACAAACAGCAAAGTCATTGTTAAAAGAAGTGTGTGTGTACTTATATAGACCCGTTAGAAGTTATACTTCTTTGGCGTAACAAGATAAAAATCTTTTCAAAAATTTTATCTTTCGCCTTATTCTACGTTTTTAGAAAAAGGGACACTAACAATAGAATAAAGATATTTAATACATTGAAAGTTTTATTATAACGCATTATCTAGTTAAATAAAGTTTATTTAATTATCACAAAAAAACTAAAATGTTGACTATAAGCTAACTTCAGGGTGTCGGTTTTTGTGACGGTGTGCGCGCGCATCGTAAAAATTTACTCTCATCATTTTTCCCTAACGCTCCAAAAGATGTATAACTTTAAAAATTTAAATGAAGAATATCTTCTATTTGAAGTCGGTTAAAACATAATTCCTCTGGGATAAAGCGATATGATACTGCGAATACATTTATCCAGATCAGCAGATAACTCGAGTTACAGGATTTTTTTCTACATTTATTTTGCCCCGGAGATTAAACGGCAAGTTTATTTTTGTCGTTACACGACGCCGGAGAATTATGAGATTGTTAAGATTGAGTATTAAGATATTATTTTAAGAGAAGATATATTTAATTTCGTTATTTACATATTGTACTTAAAATAATGGTTCTAGATATCAATATTGATCCTCTTTTCCATTATTGTGATAATTGTGGTGTGTAATAAATTAAATAAATAAATAAATAAACGCTACACACTCAACGGCCCCCATTAGGATAGTGATATCCTGTGTCGGGGTCCGGAAACATACACAATGACAAGGACAAATACACCCAGACCGGAAAATATGCTTGCATGGTCAATACAAACATATTATGCTCCGAGCGGGAATCGAACCCGCGACCTGTGGCGCTTAAGGCAGGTTCGCTACCGCTGCGCCACAACGTCGTCAAATTGATTGATATAATACCTCAAAATCGGTTCTTATAATTTATTATATTATTGATCTCAATTAAATGAAATTTATCATAATTAGTATTATTTAATGTCAAATAATTACTATATGAGATAGTATGTAAATATTTATTTAAAGTATATATTTTTTGATTTTCCTGCGGCATATTCTTAATGTAAGGAAATGTGAACATTATAACTTTTTTAATATTGGTTATATTATATAATAAATCAAAATATTGTCTCATGTGAAGTTAATGTTAAGGCGTTAAAAGGTAAAAGACATTATAAACATTAGAAATAACAGCATGCTGAGTAGGTTTCAGTCTAGGACCTACCGTCCTTATTTTTCAATCAAACCTATAATAATTCTTTTCTAAATACATTATTTTGTTTCAATGAGCAGCTGTGAAGAATCTTTTTTTTCTAGCATTACTCCCGGTATGTTAACTAGGGTCTGCTTATTACTCTTACCCGGATTTGACAGGTTACTAGTTCTTACACACAGCGATTGCCATCTGACCTCCGCAAACCTAAGAGCAAATTAGCTATCAAGATTAATATAAGATCTTATGTTAACAATCGGGACCGACAACTTAACACGCCCCGACCATGACATATGTCTATAACATCAATAAAAATTTTTGCTCCGAGCGACAATCAAATCCGGAACTGTCGTCAAACAGCTGTAAAGAATATATAATATTAAAATGTATTATTAAGCTAAGTCTGATAGTTTAACAATATATCCCTCAGGAAGTTATCCGGCGGAGTGAACTCGTAATTTTCATCTCAACACTTCAAAGAGCAGGCCGATTGAATGGAAAATGTTCTATAGAAGATATTTCACGATGAAATTCACAACGCAGCTGAGTAAAGCTACTCCTATCCACTGAAATTAAATATAAATATTATATTTAAATCTTTCGTTAGTTATTGGATTCATCAGTTTTAATATAAAATAGAAAGTCGTGAATTCACACTTTCATTTATAGTTTTACTTAGTAGTAAATTTTCAAATTTTCAAGAAGAAGGCTGTAAGGTTTTTGCCAACTATCTCTACAATTGTCATGTCCTAGATAACTTTTAAAATCCAACAATTTCGTTTAATTTTTGGGTATATTTTTGAGCTAATCCAATATCAATCATGTAAGATTTATTAATCGTACTTTACTATGAAACTGTATGTAACTGGTTGATAGTGGGAAGAGGAAATACATTTTTTACCATTTCTACAATGGTTTGGGCGGCGGATTAGCCCTTTTAATCTAAATACTGAATATGAAAGTGTCAAACATCAGAAAACCGACATGCAGAAATCTTTTTGTTTTTTTTTTTTTATGTTAGAAGTTGGCAAACAAGCATACGGCCCACCTGATGGTAAGTGGCTGCCGCAGCCTATGAGCGCTTGCAGCACCATTAGTAGGTGCCACTCACGCGTTGCCAACCTCGAGATATTAGTTCTTAAATCTCGTTCGCCCAGTAATTTCACTAGCGTACAATGCCCTTCAAACCGGAACACAGTAGTGCCTAAACACTACTATTTGGCGGCAGAATATTGGACACTGCGGTGGTACCTACCTAGCCGGCCTCTTGCAACAAAAGACCTACCACCAGTGAAAATTGATTTCTATGAGGTAGCAAAAAACTATTCGGTCCCCAAAATTTGCCTCCCCAAAAATCTGGCGTCCTAGGCTCAAGCCTACTTAGCCTACTGGTAAATCCGCCACTGGTTTTACTAGTCTGCTAAAGGCTTCGTCCTCGTGTAAAACATTCACATAAACCATACATATTTCCATACAAACTTTAATTCCGGTAATTTTCGGTATTGTTATTTTACATCCTTAAGGGTGACATTTTTTTAAACATTATTACAATTCTTTAACAATATGGAGCCTCAATAGCTCAACGGTAGAGGGGCCGACTTCGCTCCGTTAACGCTAGAATCAAAGGTTAGATCCTGACCCCCTTGGCCTATTGTCGTACCCACTCCTAGCGCAAACTTCCAGCTTATTTGGAGGGTAATAGAAATATTAGTAATCACTTGAAAAAATAATGTTAATATTCTTTAATAAAAATGTGTATAATAATTGGACAGGGAATAAGTCAATAAACAATCGAATTTAAAAACCAACAATTTTAAGACGTAACCGAATTTTCTAACTTACGAATATACAGCCTGTTTGTCTTTAGACCAGGGTCGTTGTGGGCACGACATTGGAATTTAATATCCTACTGGAATTTCACTCTGAATGTGTTTAGCTAAATATGTGTCGCATGTGTATTATAACGGAAAGAACTATAAATAAATACTTCATTATCTTTGACAATGCTGTTGCGCAGTGCTAGCGACCTACCTGTATTAAGCGCCCCAGGTCGTTGGCTTGATTACCGATGAGAGCAAATGTTTGTATTATCCATAAAGGCGTTGCCGTCTGGATGTGTTTATCTTTGTTTCTAGACACAGACACAGGATATCGGTATCATAACGAGCCGTTGTGTTTGTGTAGCGTATAACGCTACTCATATACATTATAAATATATAACCCGGTAATTTCTCAAGGTCTGCTTATTACTAGTTTTTACGAAGAGCAATTGCTATCAGCTAAACTCTGCAATCCGTCACACTGGTGGTAGGTCTTTTGTTGCAAGAGGCCGGCTAGGTAGGTACCACCGCAGTGTCCAATATTCTACCGCCAAATAGTAGTGTTTAGGCACTACTGTGTTCCGGTTTGAAGGGCATTGTACGCTAGTGAAATTACTGGGCGAACGAGATTTAAGAACTAATATCTCGAGGTTGGCAACGCGTGAGTGGCACCTACTAATGGTGCTGCAAGCGCTCATAGGCTGCGGCAGCCACATACCATCAGGTGGGCCGTATGCTTGTTTGCCAACTTCTAACATAAAAAAAAAAATCCTAAGGGTGAACCAGTAACTCATTGGATAAGAGCAAATTACCCATCAAGAGCTAACAATTGTTATAGATGTTATGTGATAACGGTCCTCGGTCCCGATTGGACAGACAGTTTACAGTGCTCTCCGAGGTATGGTCGAGAGACTCGTAAAGACAAGCGCCCAGACCAAGCCAGATATTATTAAGATAAATACGGGAAAGGAGGCTCGATCCATCTGCCACAATTTTTTGAAATTATAATGAAGTATTTATTTAGAATAAAAATGATATAAAATTAAACACAAGTTAAAATTATTAATCTACATGTAAAATAAGCAGACCTGACACTACGAAAAGATTTTTCGAAATTGAACCCTTAAAAGGTTTAGAAAGGGGTCGAAAGTTTGTAAGACATGTCTGTCATTTTCGAAACAAGAATCATGAGACTTTGTTTTTTGGCTAACAATTAAAGATAAAGAAACATGTGTTTTAAAATTCCACTTCTGAATTTTTGAAATGGGGCTTAAAGATTCTATTAAAACCTTTTTTTTTTCTTACGACACGTAAAAAGTCGGTCCCGGCTGTTGACAACTTGACGGGCGACCTGAACAACTCTGACACTAGGTTGGCCACTAACTGTTCGATAAGAAGAAGAAAATTAAAATCGTTATTTACGTGAACGAAACCGCTGACAGAAGCTAGTACCCTATATAATGTAATGCGATGTTGTGTACCAGATTGGTGCCTGGTTAGAAGAGATAGTGGCCGCCTCGTTAGACGAAGCAAAAACAAATGACGCGTTAAAATGCCACCTTTGCTGCCTCATTTGCTAATATTTATAGGATTCTCTGCGAAAACATCATAAACCATTCAAAATCAAAATGAACATAAACATTATTTTTATTCAAGTTGACATTTGGACGCAAGTAAGCAATACCATGTCAACCCACACGAATGTCGTTTCGAGAAAAACGCGTTTGAAAATGTTGAACAACTTGCTTAATATGATTTTTTTTATGCATTGGTCAAGTTTTTGGCAAAATCAAGATGTATGTAAGTTATTTTACTTATTTTCACATACAATAAGCATACAAACTGCATATTTCGTATATAATATAACCCAAAACGTTTAAAATAATACATAAATTCCATGATTAAAAAATGGCTTTTTAGAAGTTTTAAAGCTTAAAACCCTACAAATATTAATTAAAAATGTTCTTCAGCCATTTACCAACACTTCTGCATATATAACTCAGTTTTTAAATTTTGTGGGTTGACATGGTATTGCTTATTTGCGTCCATTTATAAAGTCCTAATAAAGTCCTTTTGAATCGTCAAGAGTTTCCGCCGGTATGGAAGGTTGTTTTTACCAAGAACCGAAAATAAACTCTATAGTTAGACACATTATAGATTTGGTTTGCTTTTTTATTCTTTTTAGAAGTTAAAAACCGTCAGAAAATGTCTAAAGTCAGTATTTTGTCAAAGGTCATGACAGGTTAGTAGATTTTATACGACTGCCATCTGAACTCCACAAACCTAAAAGAGAAACATTGTACTTAACTTATTGTATAAAAGCAAGTTAAAAATATTATGAATGCGAAAAGACCTCTATCTGCCGCGTTTTCAACTACTGAACCAATCTAAATGAAATATATATAAGGTACACAGATAGTCTATTGCATGAGAAAGGACACAGGCTTTTTAATGCGGAAAAAGGGCTTAAAGGAGGTAAAAGTTTTTTTAAGCTTAAGCTTTAAACTTATTTTTAAGGCTGTTGAATCGATATAAATGATTCAAATTCATTCAAAGTTTCTAAAAGTTTTACCTCCAATGTTGTAAAATAACAATAGGAAATAGGAGATGAAAGGTCATATGGATATATGTTTTACACGTGGGCGAAGCCGCTGACAGATAGATTCTGTCAGCGGCTTCGTATTGTTGAAAAGCAAATTAACCTATCAAGAGTTAAAGATTATTATCAGATGTTATGATAACAACCGGGACCGACAGATGTATCTGAAGTATTTTTAAAGAATATTGACAATGCTTTTTCAAGGCATTACTAATATTCCCATTGCCCCTCCAAATAAGCTCGAAGCTTGCGCTAGGAGTGGGTACGACAATAGTCCAACTGAGTAAGGATTGAACTCTCGACTCTCGCGTTAACATAGCGAAGTCAGCCCTTCTACCGTTGAGCTATTGAGGCTTCATCTTTAAGGCCAGTTTGACATCTTTAAGGCCAGAGTGACAAACACCTTCTAGGAAAACGTGCTCCATCTTAGACCTCATCTTCGCCTTACATCAACCGAGATCGAGGTCAAACGTAATCCTATTTTATATATAAAAAAAGTTTTTCGTAAAAGAAAATCGGACGAAATTGTAACTTACTTCTTTTTGAGCTCGAATAAAAAGAAACGTGCATCGAAACTATAAATTATATCCTATTTCTTGTTTTGCTGAAATGCGGAATCCTTCATACAACATTCATTCGTGCTTGCCATATTTTAATAATATATTTTCTCGTCGGCCAGCTGTTGCGAGCCATGGTGGAATAAAATTGCGGGAAGATACACTATACCAAACTTTTATCATTTTCAAACATTATATCCTTTCCAAGAACTTTATAGGATCTAGCATCTGCCCGCGGCTTGGATCGTCCGAATACCGTTTTGTAATGAGGCACTTATTGTAATGTAACTAAATGGTTCCCGATCATCTTCTTTCATCCCCTATTTCACGTTTTTCTTCCATAGTCCATTGAAATGTTCCCCTTATTTTGCTTAGCGTGTATTCATCAGAGGACGCAATTTTATTTTTTAGTTATTAATAGGAGGTTAAAGTTAAATCCAAGTTTGTGGGGTTTTAACCCTTGGAAAAAGGGGTTGAAATGGTTTTTATGGTTTATCTTCTACTTCTTATAGAGTGGTTAGTGGCCAACCTAGTGTCAGAATTCTTCAGGTCGCCCGTATAGTCCTCTGACTTGACTTTTCGACTATTGTCAATTTGATAACAGTCGGGACCAATATTTAATGCGCCCTTCGAAGCACAGAGACGCCCAGCTTAAATACCACTATACGATCACCCATCTAGTGACTGACTGCATGAAGTTGCTTAACCCACCGATCGTTTAACGATCAGTGAGCGCACCCTGGCTATGGTTTATCTGAAGAACTATATGTTGGTCACACAATAAAAATTAGTTCATATTTTTTGTTGCATGAGTTACCGGACAGTCAGCGCCGGATAATCGGCAACCACCACCTCCCCAGGAGGGCTGCGTAGGGGGCAAGCGTCGCAATTGAATGCACAAGCGAACCCGCGACGTCCCACTATAGCGCTAGATGGGACGTGGTTTTAGTGGGTAGGGCGCCATGCTCCGAGTTCCACTCCTGCGGCATTGCACCCGTCCCGGCGCTCGAGTGCGTAACTGCATTTCTCCAAGTAAGAAAAAGGCAACCGGCACGTGTGAAAACGCGCTAACCTTAAACGCGGGTGAAACCGCGGGCAAAACTATATATCAATAAAGCTGAACTACTAATGATAATTACGTATTACAAATTAAGGTGAAATTCTCTATACTCTGCAATTTTAGTTTAATTATTAATTTATCGTATGAAATTTACCGCGGAGTTTTAATTACGTGTCGGTAAATGTTGTGATTACACATGATTTATTAATTAAACGATATCAATCGTGAATCTTAATGAGACGACCGCTGTGGTGCGCTGAGCGAGAGTGCTTTGGGTCCCGTTCGGAGCAGATGTTTGGTATAAACATCAATTCCGTTGTGGTCTTTGGTCTTTAAAAATTATGCAGCACACTCAACGGCTCCCATTACGATATTCATATCCTGTGTCCGGGGGTCCGGAAACATATACAAGCGCAAAAACAAACACACCCAGACCGGAAAACATGCCTGTATGGTCAATACAAACATCTGCTTCGAGTGGGAATCGAACCCGCGATCTGTGGCGTTTAAGGCAGGTTTGTTACCGCTGCGCCACAACGTCGTCATTATGCGGCAGGTGGTTCTAGAAAATCCATGTACACAATAAAATAACCCGCTGTTCGGATAATCTCTGTCACAGCAGATATTATTCCACCAGTGGAATCAGTCACACTGGTAGGTCTTTTTATCGCAATAGGCCGGCTAGGTAGGTACCACTGCAAAGCAGTAGTGTCTTTGGCTACTAAATTACTGGGGAAAGGGGATTTAAGAACTAATATCTCGAGGTTGGCAACGTGTGAGTCACATCTACAAATGGTGTTGCAAGCGCCCATAGGGTACTAGTTGACAAAAAAATTAAAAAAATTCAATATCTACCGTCATTTCACTGTTTTGAATGGTTAGACCACAGAATATAAAGCTTATCTTAAAATATTCTAGTAAAATCGAATATAAACTTCCGTTTTCCAAGCAATACTTTTAACATTGACAAGTTGAGCAAGTCTAAAAGCCATTTTTCTTCTTCAACAAAATTGCTTTCTAGTCGACTGCACCAAATGAGTATCTATCTGAAAAGAATATTATTTATAAACAGTACATAAACAACAATAAGTTACAAATAGACAATATTAAAGGTCATGATTTTATTACACATCTTGTTTTATGTTAGAGGGGACAAACGGGCCGGAGGCTCACCTGTTAAGCGATTACCGCCGCCCATGAACATCTGCTACACCAGAGGGCAAGATGCGTTGCCAACTTTTTTTACCCGACTGCCGAAGGGTAATATTTTTCGAGCGTATGTATATATGTATGTATGTTTGTATGTATGTATGTATGTATATATGTCTATTTCTCTGTGACGCCCTATCAGTTGTGAGAGTGACATAGGGTACATTATTTTAATATGGTTTCCGCAAAAGCAAAGATATTCAAAGCGGAATATTAAAGTTCGTATAGAGCCAAGATCTGATGATGGTTCCTCGTAAAACTCAACAAAATAAGACGAAAAGTATATATAAAATTTTTCGATATATTGCTTAGTTTTTGAGATATCGATGACTGAAATTTAATTTTTTGGTGAATTTGGTGAGTGTTCGCCAATTTTCCTCCAATTGTTTTTTTTTTTCTTTTAAATAATTAATTAAAGCGTTTTCTATGATATATTATATATTCTATGTATTATATGTAGCGGCATCTACACACAACACGACGTAACTCGATAGAAAGACAAGATTGTTACAATGTCGCATCAAGCTACAACAACACCTACAGGGCATACTACGCAACGATATGGACGACCAACGAACGTCACGATCCTAAATCGTGCTATCAAAGTTTCCTACCCACTTGAGGTATATATACAACTTTCCAACGTAAGTGGTTGGGCTTCGGCCCAGGGCTTCGGTCTGCCAGGCAATATCACCCGCCTGCTCGGAGGATCCTCCCCTTCGTGTTGAGACACATTTCCCACATCGTCACTTCCACATATATATTATATGCTATTCAACGTGTTGTATAATTAGGTATACAATTTTTGTTTGTTAAAAAATGTAGGAATAAGCACAAAATATATTAAAAGTAGTCTCCGTCTGCAGTACTTTTACGAACATTACCGGCGTCGGGATGTGACGACCCCATCGCCCGCTGTTGGGATAACCTCTGTCACAGCAGAGATTATTCCACCAGTGCAATCAGTCACACTGGTGGTAGGTCTTTTGTTGTAAGAGGCCGGCTAGGTAGGTACCACCGCAGTGTCCAATATTCTGCCGCCAAATAGTAGTGCTTAGGCACTACTGTGTTCCGGTTTGAAGGGCATTGTACGCTAGTGAAATGAGTGGGCGAACGAGATTTAAGAACTAATATCTCGAGGTTGGCAACGCGCGAGTGGCACCTACTAATGGTGCTGCAAGCGCTCATAGGCTGCGGCAGCCACTTACCATCAGGTGGGCCGTATGCTTGTTTGCCAACTTCTAACATAAAAAAAAATAAAATAATAATGTAGTAACAGTTGGTATAAAAATAGTTTACAATTTAAGTGGTATATTGTGTGACACTGACACTATTAGGTTGCAGTTATTGCTTTCTTGAACCGCCATATTGGATCAATGCCAAATCTATAGACCAGTGCTACTGCGAGAATTAGTAACTATAGAAATGTCAACTTTTTTTAAATACCAGAAAAGTGGCAAACAAGCGTACGGCCCGCCTGATGGTAAGCGATTACCGCAGCCTATGAACGCCTGCAACCCCAGAGGTATCGCATGCGTGTTGCCGACCTTTTAAAAACCTTTTTCTTTCTTTGAAGAACCCCATATAGTAGCGTGTTGGAAAAATCTCGGTAGGGAGCTCATTCCGCAACTGGAGTAACTTCGTGGTAGACAATTCCTTTGGAACCGCACTGTACGTGACGATATAGGTTTCAATGTGTGTGGATGAATGCCCTGCCGTTGGCGAGCGGTGTGGTGGTGGAAAATTGCTGTAGGTATCATCTCAAACAATACTTCGGCACATATTCCATTGTGCAAGCGGTAGAATATGCGTAAGAAGGCAAAGTCTCTCCTACGACTTAGAGGTTCTATACCGCTTGTGAGTTTGGGATCGTTGACATATAAATATAGAAAAACTATATAATTCTCCTTTTAAAAGTTTATGTACGTAATATAATTAAATAAAAATATAAATGAAAATAGGAATCTATAATGTTATCTTGTTTTAATAAAAGGTTGATTTCTATGAAACGCCTATAGCGGAGGAAGTATAATATTATGTTGTAGCCAAATGCTATATACTATGAACATATAAGTCAAAATCAATTTTATTTAGTTTAAATTTTTAGCTTTATTTAGATTGATGCTATCCTTTTATTTAAATTGATTCTTTCTTTCTTTCTTTCTTTCTTTTGAAAAAGAAATCGAAAAAAAACAAGTAACGAAGCCTACTATCAGTGGTAGGTAGGTAAGTTTAAGTTCACAAGGCTGTGATAAGTCATAAAAGTAACCACGTTCAAAGCCAGAAGGGCCTACAGAATCAGAAAATAAAATAAAAGTCAGTCTTAAACACTACTTTTATATTGTGTATACTAGTTTCATTTAAAAATGACGACGTTGTGGCGCAGCAGTAGCGAACCTGCCTTAAACACCACAGGTCACGGGTTCGATTCCCGCTCGGACCATATATATTTGTATTGACCATGCAAACAAATTTTCCGGTCTGGGTGTATTTGTCCTTGTCCATGTATGTGTTTCCGGACCGGAGAATATCACTATCCTAATGGGGGCTGTTGAGTGTGCAGTGTTTATTTATTTATTTATATAAAAAAAGTTTTATTATTGCATTAAAAATAAACAAAAACGCCACCAGGTCTATAGATAGCGCCCTCATATCTATGCAAGAATGCCGGCAAATGGGACAAAGCATTTTTCTCCGTAGCCGATAAATGAAATTTCCCCGGTGAATGTTAAAACAGCATTATATTAGTTTTACGGTCGAAGTGGGGATTTAGCGATAATATTGTACGGTATTTTCGCAAGTACTTTTACGTTTCATTTCGCTAAAAAGGTGCTATTGAGTTTTGAATTTCTAAGCATTATTCCCGGTATTTTATTATTATTTTTTGTTCGTCTCCGGATTTGACAGGTTACTACTTTTTATCCCCTACCTTTTATCTCCGCAATCATATTAAGGTCAAACCAGTAACTCATTGTTTCGCTAATTACCTATCAAGAGTTACAGATTATTATCAGATGTTATAATAACAACCGGGACCGATATCTTGACGTACTCTTCGAGGCACGTTAGGGAGATCCGCAAGTACTAACAGATATTTGTATAATGAATACAAATATCCATCTCGAGTCTCGATAGACCGGAATTGAAACCCTTTATAATTATTAGGAGTTATTAAATGTGTATGCACTCGGGCCGTCTAATATGTGTCCATATTAGACGGCCCCTGCGAAGATGACCTGGTTCAGGGGCATCATCATCTAGAACCCCTTGCGAGCCAGCTCTGCCAATCACTTGCGAAGCGCGGTACTTTGCTGACTACTCACTAGTATCTAAAGGTTTTAGTGAATGAAGAACTTGCAAAACGATACATGTGATTTGAGACTTTTCAAGCAGATATACAATATATAGAAGTCTTAATAGCAACGGTGAAAGGGCTGGCTCCACTCTATTAACACGAGAGTTGCAGGTTCGATCCTGACACTTTAGGTTATTGTCATACCCACGCAAGTTACAGGCTTATTTGGAAAGTCAATAAAAGTATTAGACTGACTTGAAAAAGTATTGCTAATATTCTTAAAAATACAACAATTTAAGGTCCTCTTTAATTTTCTCTTTATGGTATTTTTTTATGTTACAAGTTGGCAAGCAAGCATACGGCTCACCTGATGGTAAGGGGTTGTCGTAGCCTATGAGCGCTTGCAGCACCATTAGTAGGTACCACTGACGCGTTGCCAACCTCAAGATATTGGTTCCTATATCCTCTTTGCCCAGCAATTTCACTAGCTACCAGTGCCCTTTAAACTGGAACACAGTAATGCCGAAGCACTACTGTTTGGCGGTAGAATATTTGACACTGCGGTGGTATCTACCTAGCCGGCCTCTTGCAACAAATGACCTGCAACCCAGTGTGACTGATTGCACTGATGCAATAATCTCTGCTGTGACAGAGGCTATCCCAACAGCGCGCGATGGGGTCGTCACGTCCCGACGCCGATTTTTTTTTTTTCATTTATCGAAATGTGCTTGAAGTTTTCTTAAAAATTTTCCACTCAATTCTCATTCAGTTATAGAATTACCGTCTAAGACGTTTCATAACTGAACAAAGCAACAATATGATATTTAATAAACACAACAAATAATTACATAATATATCCTAAACAAAGCTAATGTCGGCAATAAATCGGATAATCATAATTAGAAAGGCCAGCAATCAGAGATAAGGCGTAATCTGATATAGCCTACTTCATTATACCGCTCATAATAACAGGGCTTTTCGTTAACTCAGATGAGTGGTGTATTCGGATGGACGATATAAACTTATATATCGGTTCTTTATCGACGAAGATATACGGAACTCAGAAATTATTTTTTACAGATTGTTTGTGATTTGTAAGGCTTATTTCACAAATAAATAAATAAATAATAAATAAATGATACACACTCAACGGCCCCCATTAGGATAGTGATATCCTGTGTCGGGGGTCCGGAAACATACACAATGACAAGGACAAATACACCCAGACCGGAAAATATGCTTGCATGGTCAATACAAACATATTATGCTCCGAGCGGGAATCGAACCCGCGACCTGTGGCGTTTAAGGCAGGTTCGCTACCGCTGCACCACAACGTCGTCAATACAAATAGAAATTATTTGTGTTCTTCCACGCAAGGGCTCTTTTTATCAGGTCTGGGTCTCAGTACTCGGTTCGACCGGTAACGCTGTCAAGTCCAGTTGGGCCAACAGATACACATAAAAGAAAATTGGTGTTTTAATTAAATTATAATAGTAAGTTTGACAATTTTATCTACTTTTTAAAAGCTTTTATTTATTTTGTAATATTTTTATGTATTAACATAAATTATATAGATAAGCATCATACAATTTAGAACTTTGATCTTGACAGAAAATGATACTAAAATAAAACTATGAATTCAATCGCCACAAGCTTTTATATTTTCATAATATAAAACTTATCGCGAGATTTGCTTATTATATAATATTTATTTTTTCCTTTTTAAAGCATAAAAATAAAAGCTTGTTTTTTAAGTATTAATTTATTTCTCCATCGCTCTTAAAATTATAAAAAACATAGTGCACTCTTGAATACTAAAGGACTCAGTCTAACTGATAGGTACTATAGAAAAGCTTTTGTGTCTGTGAGGCAGTTAGGTGAATTAAAAAAATATATAATTTTTAATTATCGTTCCTCAGAATATTCACATTAATATGTAAGAGGCAGCAGAAATTCAGTTTCGTACGTGAGAGAAATTTAATAATACCCACTGGAGATGGCATCTATATAATTTCCCATAGCAGTCACATTGAGCTCACGATAAACAATAGTGGAGTGCCAAGTTGAGTTAACAGCCTAATGAGTTTTAATGAGTTAATATTGAGTTTGACCAACTAATGTTAATTCTTATTGAGTTTAGTTTAGTTTAGTTGTTCTTTCGTATTGGATTAGTTAAATAAAAATTTAGGATACTTTTGTAACAATCAGTTAATAGATCCCCTGTCGGTCCGGAAACACATACAAGAACACAGACAAACACCCAGACAAGAAAATATGTCTGCATGGAATTGAAACTGTTGAGGTTAAAGGCAGCCTCGCTACCAGCATGACACAGCGGTCGTCTGTCGTCTAAAACTATATTAAGTAAAGATACTTAATATAGTTTTATTATAAGAACTATTCGTCAGGTTTTACCATTGCGGTGTATTGGTAGTGAGTCCGCATTTAGTCTCGACAGTTGCGTGTTCGATTCCCTCTCGGGCAGTGTTTGTATCGATTTTACAAATGCCTGTTTCTGTCTGGGCATTTGTCCTTGTGGGTATCCCCACCGTGCCTCGATGAGCACGGTAAGCTTTCGGTCCCTGTTTTTATCACAAAACATCTGATAATAATCGTTAACTTTCCACAAATAATTTGCTCATATCCAATGTGTTACTGGATCGCCCTTAGGGTTGAGGAGGTCAGATGGCAATCGCTCTGAGTACAAACTAGTAACTGGTCAAATCCGGATAAGAGTAATTAGCATACCCAGGGTAGATATAATATCGGCAAAATGCTAGGAAGTAGTATATTCATCGGGGTAAAGAAAGTACTTGAGTTTTATTACAGTTAAATATTAAATAAAATTTAACGCAATACAATTTTCAAATTTTAATCAAATTCGCAACCAAGAAATAACCAAATACTTAAGTTCAAGATAAATAAGATGAAAATCAAAAACAATAAACAGAGGGCTTAAGTACAAGGGCAATTGAATTTTCAAATTAATTGAAACAGGGCCCTTATTTGGGCAACGTTTTCGAGGATTCTCAAAATAAATTGATCACAAACGTATTAAGGGTTCAAATGCGAAGTAGCAGGTCTCAAAGGGTTCGAAATATTTAAGGGTCGGCTATAAGCGGCGTAAAGTTGGGGTACAATAGCTTTTTTAAATTTGTTTTATTTGTAGTCATGATTAAGCTTAAGACATTTAAATGCAAAAAGATTTTTTTTATATAGTTTTGACAAACATTTTAAATAATTTATATAACCATTGCTGGTGGTAGGGCTTAAGAATTCGACTTTTCGCCTGGTAAACTATCATCATATGTTGATGAAAAACTCGTGGTGTGCGTGGACTGTGTCGTGGACTACAACGGTGTTAAAAGCGTCGGGAAGTGACGCCCCATCGCCCGCTGTTGCTAGTATTCTTTAAAAAAAAAAAATTGCCCGCGGTTTCAACCACGTGAATAAATTTGTGATGACGCAACATTATTGCAATACAACTAAAGGGTTCTCGATATACACTTCATCTCCTATTTCATCCTCTGCACGATTTTTTTCGCGACCAATAGTGGTCAAGTTTTTATCCAAAGTCTTATCTATTTCACTATAGTTATAAGAGAATTAGGTATATGTAGAACTGATAGAGCTAATTTTACGTATATAATATTAAATTAAATAATAGTAAAAAATAAAATTTTGCAGTTTGTTTTTGATTTATACCACGAGAACTTCAAATTTTTCGGGATAAAAAGTTTCCAATGTGCTAATGCGGATAACAATCTATATCTGTGTCAGATTTCACCCAAATCCGTTTAGCCGTTTTTGCTTGATTGAGTAACAAATATCCAAACAAAAATCTAAGTAAAAGATGTAATTTAAATAGCAGAGATCTCAATACACCTCCATACCTCTATTCACACCTGGGCTCACATGACTGGACACGCGGCTATGAAACCTATTGCACGTTCGACCTTATAACTGAGTTATAGTGACCGTTTTACACCTTTGATCTTTAAATCTGATAATGACTGTTACGCCACTACTAGTTACCAATAATAGGGATTTCAATTCAAATTTTTTTAAGCTTTTTAATTCCTAATATGCCTGCGTACTACTTATCTTAAAAAACCAATGTTTCTTGAAACTCGAAAGACAAGGAGAATGTCTTCTTCTTCTTTCTAGCGTTTTCCCGGTACTATATTACTTAGGGTCTGCTTAACACTCTTGTCCGGATTTGACAGGTTACTAGTTTTTACACAGAGCGATTGCCATCTGACCTCCGCGAACGGACGAACCAGTAACTCATTGGATAAGAGAAATTTACTTGTCAAGGGTTAGCGATTATTATCAGACGTTATGTGATAACAACCGGAACCGGCAGCTCAACGTGCTCTACAAAGCAGGGTGAGGAGACCTACAAGTAAAAAGTCTGTCTGGGAGACAGAAACAGGTGTTTGCAGGATTAACACAAACAGCTGCCCCGAGCGTGAATCGAACCCGCAACCGTCGAGGATAAAGGCAGACTCGCTGCCAATACTCCACAACAGTGAAAGACAATGGCGATGTATTCTACATTATTGGAAATCAGGTAATTTATAAGGTATTCAGTACTCAGATGAGCACAAAATAGTGCTAAACACAATAAAATATTTTGTGTCTTTTATACTTCCAACAACATAATTATTTTAATGAATAACAATATCTAGAAACAAGACTGTGTATATAAATTTTTCGAAGACTAAGAATCTTCGTTACTATTTCTATTTATTTATTATTATTTTCATCGAGATAACAATGATCTACGTGGTTAAAAACACGTTAAACTTATCAGTATATATATATATATATATATATGTATAGAGCCAGACTTCTTCAAAAGGGTCGGCTTTACCTGGGAAGTACTACCCTCTTACAGGAAATCGGCTTTAAGTAACAGTATCATTAGGTACTATTACGTTTCGTGCGATGTGTGAGAGTGCCAAATATCCCACCCCCTCTGTTCTCTTCCTTTTTTGTCTTCTTCTCATCCCGTTCCTCCTGTTCCTTGGGTCGGCAACGCGCTTGTGATACTTCAAGTATCGCAAGCGTTCATAGGTTGCGGTGACTTACCATCAGGCGGACCGTATGCTTGTTTGCCAACCGCATTAAAGTTTGGCATAAAAAAAGTATTATAGTATTATGTTATTAGTAAATATATATCATGTATCCTTTCCGCCATTACAATAGGTTCATTGAACTTATCAGGGGAACGTTTTTCATGAAGCGTATATTTCCGGTTCGATTGACTAGTGATGTACCCGTATTCTATCGGATCATCGACAAAAGGTCTCGAGTGTTTGCTATTAAAATATCGAGAATCCATTCAAGAATGGTTTATTGAAAATGAGCTGTCAAAGTGTCTTCAACTGTCAAGTATTCTCAATCACGGTTATAAGTCGATCATTTTGACGAATCACAATAGAATTTGTATTGAATATCCCGACTTGGTGTTATTTACTATAGGCATCAACTTAAAGTGATAGAAAATTTTAAATCTTATACTTAATTCTTGTTATAAAATTGATTATACAATTGACTAATTTTATTGCTGGTTTATTTTTCGCCCAAAGAATCGGGTTTGTGATTCACTGGGGAAATGCAACTAGCATTGTTGCCACCATTCCACGTATTTACATAAGTACGTATGTATGTACGTGACATTTGTACAGTTTTACATATTTGTAAATGTATTGAGTTGTAAACATATTGTAATATTTGTTGCAACATAGGTAGTGCAGGGTACAGTTTAATTTGTATCCTTTATTCACTACACAAAAAATATCAAAAAAATAGTGGTGTTTGTGGTGCGTGCTTATTTCAGGAATAATAAACAAGTTTTTTATTGAATAATTCTGAATTTTTTAGCTGTTGGTGAAGGATCGCTCGGTATAGTATAATATTTGGTGCATATTATAAATATAAAATATATTTCGGCATTTGGTTTTTATTGAGTAAATAATCTTAGTCAAGAGACTCTCGTACCCCTACCCGTACCCCTAGATGCAACTTTGCGTACCCTTAAGGGTTACGCGTACCATTATTTGGGACACAATGGCTTATATTGACCAATCACCATCAGGCGAGTTGTATCTTTGCTTACTATTTTAGTGGTGTGATTGGTGTTTGGGAAGAAATGTTAAAAGATCTATATCCATTTATTAGTTCTCTTTAGATATTTATTACAATATCGATAACCATTATACAACACTACAAGATAGTTGGTGCATAATTATCTGTTAGAGCATACAATGATTGCTATCCCCTATATACTGTAGTCGGATTAGAATGAAATCCAACCCTTGCTTTAAGGTTTTTTACAAAGTGAAAAATGTGTTTTCTTTCTTACCATGATGAAAACTTGTACGGGGGTCAAAAGTGCGCGATTGTCTTCCGGCAAGATGACACTAATTAACTCACATTACCTCTCGGTAACCTAGCAACCGTTTGTTTATCCCTAGTACCAGTGACAAAAGGCGAACTTTTTATCGTAAGGGAGAAAAGTAGGATATTCTCAACTGCCACCACCACCACATTTACTTTCCACCACCGCACCGCTCGCCATCGGCAGGGTATTCATCCACACACACTGGAACCCATAAAGTCACGAACAGTGCGGTTTCAAAGGAATTTCCTTCCGCGAACCCTCCGGCTGTGGAATGCTGAGGTTTTCCCAACACGCTAAAGTATGGGTTTCTTCAAGGGAAGGTTGAAAAAGTTTTTAAGGGGTCGGCAACACGCATGCCATACCTCTGGGGTTGCAGGCGTCCATAGGCTACGGTGACCGCTTACCATCAGGCGGGCCGTACGCTTGTTTGCCACCATCGTGGTATAAAAAAAAAAAACTGCCATTTAATCGTCATAATCGCGGGTGGCAATGTATTACCGCACACATATTCCCTCCGCGTATACTTTTTCTGCCACTTACCATCAGGTGGACTAAAGCCATTTGCCCACTTCTACGAATAAAAAAAAATATGGTAAGCAGTCGGCGCAACCCATGACGACATTGACGACGTTGTGGCGCAGCGGTAGCCAACCTGCGTTAAGCACCATAGGTCACGTGTTCGATTCCCGCTCGGAGCAGATGTATGTATCGACCATACAGTTTCACTGTACACACTTTTTTCTCCTCTCATCTCTTTCTTCCTATTCCTTGGGTTAGCAACGCGCATGAGATACTTCACGTATCACGCGAATTACGAGCTCTTTTCAGGCTTCACAAGTTGAAGTGACTGCTTACCATCAGGTGGACCGTATGCTTGTTTGTCGTTATGAAATAAAAATGTATAAAAAAACGGTACAATTTTGAAGTGGATTAAATAGTACAGCTTCATATTAAATTCGTGGCCAAACCGTAAACAATGGAGTTGATAATCCTCTTACTAATATTCCAAAAGGCCTTGCGCTTAAAATAGTTTATAGAGGAATTTAATCAAATCAATACAACAAAATTAGTCAAAGCCAGTGGCAATTTTGTGACAGCGATTGATCAAAGGGACAACTGATACCGCAACCCTTGAGGGTTAAGGAAGTAGGTTTTGAATCGGTTTGGAAGTCTTTTGTACTTTTGCGGTAGATTTTGCGAGTAATGTACGTACTAGTATTTACCCGCGACTTCGCCCGCGGTGAGAAATGCTTGAAAGTTAATAATATCCCAGAATATCTATATATCTATGTAAATAAATGAAATTCAAGTGCCTGTTTGTAATTCCAAATTAACAGCTTTTTCACTAAATGTACAATTGCACATGAAAGTATATTCTTTGTTCTGGGTAATCTCATAAGCGGTGAGACCGATTTTAACGGGCATTTGAATGGCAGATAGCTCATGTTATAAGGCGTAATTCAGGCTACATTATTTTAGAAAAAGAAGTAGGGATCCATGCAATAAAGATAAATAGGTCCAGTATGCGAGTGGAGCCACGGGCAAAGCTAGTATCCCATAAATTTTAATCGAATACGTTCTGTAGTGTATTTTTTGATAATCTCTCAGTATTCAATGTGCCCATGTAATATCCTATTTGTGTGTTGAATTTATACACAATCCGTTAAGCCGTTTTTGCATGACTGACTAACAAACATCCAAAAATCAAAAACATAATTCCAAGTGAATACCCCTTTTTTATGTCGTGATGGTTGGCAACCAAGCATACGGTCCGCCTGATGGTAACCAGTCACCGCAACCTATGCACCCTTGCGATACTTGAAGTATCACAAGCGCGTTGCGAGCCCAACGAGAAGGAGGAATGGGATGAGAAAGGAAAAAAGGAAGGGACCAGAGGGGTTGGGGGGATTGGGACTCCGGCGCTCTCTCTCATCGCACGAAACGCAACAGTACCAAGTGATAATGTTACTTGATTACAGATTTTCTGTGAGAGCTCTTTTGTACTGAGAGAAGCATGGCTCTACTACTGTAAAAACATAGCCCTGCAGTACATTGTTTTATAATCCCACAGGAACCTAACGTTTTTGGGGTAAAACAGTTTTCTATGTCTTACTCGAACGGGGAAGAACTACCCTCTCACAGAAAATCGGCGTAAAAGAACCGTATCAGTAGGACTTTAGCGTATCGTGTGATGAATGACAGCATGGTGGAGCTCCAATCTCAAACCCATTCTGTCCCCTTCCATTTTCCTTTCTCGTCACTTCCCTCCTATCCCTGGGTTGGCAATGAACATGTGATACTTCAAGTATCGCAAGCATAGGTTACCGTAACTGCTTACCATCAAGTGCAAGTTGCAAGCGCTATTACAACTTGCAAGCGTTATAAAAATAATAATTCAGGTGATATTTTGTATCTGTGCCAAATTTCATCCAAACCCGTTTAGCCATTTTTGTGTGCAATCACACATACAAACAGACAAAGTTTCACGTTTATTATAATTATTAGTAGGATACTTGTGTTCGCGTAGTAATTCTTCTATCACTTGTACGGTGCTACGTTTTTTTAGTACCATCGTGGTATAGCAATAAATTTTATGTAGAACCAATTCTAAAAATTAGGTGGGTAAGAATTCAGTAATTTATTTGAAATGAAATTAAAGACTACGGTACCCCAAATGAAGGGGACACGCAGTGGAAAATACAAAGATTTTACGTGACCAAAATTCAATATGCCCTATCTTAAAGCAAGGACGTGATATGTTTTGTAATTACCTATGAAGAAAAAAATTTAAAGGTACCAACTTTCTAGAAATTTCAAGACTACTATTACTACTACTGTAACTATTTTCTTTCATAATATTGTTGATTTTTTTAAAGTGAGAGGGGGCAAACGGGCAAGAGGGTCACCAAATGTTAAGCGGTCAGCCTATGAGCGCGCGCAACACCTTTAGTGTAGGTGCCACTCACGCGTTGCCAACCTCAAATATTGGTTCTTGAATCTCCGCCGCCGCTGGTTATTTCACAGAGTGGTTATGCTAAGAAGAAAATATCTTCTAAATCGCTCTGTTGTGGATTTCCAGACATCGAAGTTATTATGAAACAAAACTTCTTTTAACTTTATTTAAGAAATCTATGGTACTTAATGGTATGGTACTGGTAAGTCTTTTATTGTAAGAGGCCGATTAGGTAGGTAGCACGGCGGCTGTGTCAGTAGTTCTAACGTAAAGCAGTATACTTTGTTTCGGTATCAAGGTAACTGTAACCAGTGAGATTAAGGAGATTTATGTACCAATATCTCGTCATCGGTAACGTGTGAGTAGCTAGTAGCTTTTGTTGCAAGAGGCCGACTAGGTAGGTACTACCGCAGTGTCAAATATTAGTGCTTAGGCATTACTGTGTTCCGGTTTGATTGCACTGTAGGCTAGTGAAATTACTGGGCAAAGGATATTCTAGAACCAGCATATCAATGTTGGCAATGCGTGAGTGGCACTTACTAATGGTGCTGCGCGCGCTCATAGGCTACGGCAACCACTTACCATCAGGTGGGCCGTATGCTTGTTTTCCAACTTGTAACATACAAAAAAAATCACAATTAGTTAAGTCCAGGGAAATAATGCAAATTAGATAATAAGTGTGTTTAATGGCCGGTATTATTATACTCTTATCTGTGACTGTGATTTCACATATGAAATATTAATTACCTATCAAATTTTAATACAAATATTATCTGAATTTTAGAGTAGGTATGTTACTAACGAGACCATGAATACATATTAAGCTGATTACATTTTGGAGTATTATATAATAATTACTAGACTTAATTTGGGGATTGATTGGTTGATATAAATGAAGTTTATTTATTATTTTTATTTAATTTAATTCCACTCCTTAATTATATTCCCGCATGAAGCAAATGTTTGTAGTGACCGTAGGTATGTGTTCTTGAGTGTGTTTCGCCTTACCGTTGTGTATGTTTCCGGATCCCCGACACAGGTTATCACTATCCTAATGGGGGCCGTTGAGTGTGTAGCGTTTATGACACCCGATAGAACCAACTAACTAGCTCGGTTTTAAGGTTCAAGGCATTTGAACCCTTTTTAGTGGAGCTATAGAACAAGCCAAGTTACTGATGTAGTTTTTTTTTTTTTTTTTTTAATCAATTTTTATTTAGGGACTTTTATCCGACACGGACATGTCAGCCCCATCGTAACCTAACCTATAATAATAATAAGACAGCGCGCGAGAGAAAGTCAATGATGCTTAACCATTTCTACCACAAGCTTTGCAACATTAGAATTAGGATTGGCAAGAATACATGAAAAAGAACCTAAATTGTATTTGTTTATATTAAACTTTTGCATCAAAGACTTTCTCTCACCGTCATGTTTAGTGCATTCCGAAAGAATGTGCTCAACATCGTCAATTTTGTTGCATATTTCGCAGTTCGGAGAATTAACCTTTTTCATTAAAAAGGCAAATTTTTTAGTCGGATAATGTCCAGATCGCAATCTATGTAAAATAACAATATACTTACTGATGTAGTTATAGTTACAAATCTCTTTTGATGTTCTACCATTGTGCTTTTTAATATGTCATAACTATTAGGAAACAAGAAGATGGTCCAACTGATGGTAAGCAGTCACCGCAACCTATGAAAGTGAGTGATGCTGGGAGTATCACATGCTATTTGCCAACCCAAGGATCTGGAGGGATGGGATGAGAAAGGGAAAAAGGCAGGGAACAGAGGGGTAGAAGAATCGTCATCCAGCAATCCCATACATCGCACGAAACGCACCAGTACTGATACTGATACTTCACGCCGATTTTATGCGAGTACTTCCCGGTTCAGGGTACTAACCAGAGGCGAATAGCCCCTTCACTTATTTCGTTTCTTCAATAGCATGTTTTAGTTTCGGGTCAAAGGAAATAGATAGAATTTTTTTTTGTTCACGTGTTTTCGTTGACCGTGTATAATTCGTATCTATTGAAAAAGCGAGCTACCAAACAACGTTAAAACTTCATTTCCTTTCCGAGAATACGTTTTATTTCGGATGACTTATTGATATGTGGATTGGTTGGACCTTTTCGATCTTTTATGCTAGTTTTAAAAGGGAAAAAGCAAACAATATAAATTGATTAGAAGTTCGATTTCGACAAGAAAATTTCTATAGCGAATATGAACCTTTATATATAGGAAAATTGTAGACAGGATGTTTGTAAATTTGCACAATAGTTGTAAAGTAAGATCTTGCTTTTAATCTAAATCTATAATTCTAGGTTAACCTAGGTTGAAAACCTATAAGGTTCCCGCTGAAGTAATTATAGATTATGGTACGGAACCCTTCGTGTGCAAGTCCGACTCGCTCTTGGCCGGTTTTTTAGTGTTTATACGCGACAATTTTAGGCCATAATTTTTTCAATAGTAGTATAGTATCGTTGTTCAAAGATCGAGATGAATGCTAGTCAATTGCAGGAGAGGCTACTGATGGGAAGTGGTAGCCGATGAAAGTAAAAACTTGGTAATTTCGATATAAATGTGCCAACCTGGGGGGAAGTTAGAAGCTCCCTCGTGAGGCGTAAAATAAAATGTCGGAAAGTGACGGTGTTTATATTGTTGGGTACTCGCAATATCATTTTTGGAGTCCCAAAACTTCCATATCCTGGACCACATTTAATATTGTAACTCCACGACCCCCTACCCATTTCTTGCTAGCTTGAATCAAGTTACATAAAGATACGCATAATACCGACAAAGTGTTTGGTATGAAATTAGTTATAATTGTTCGTCAGAGTTTATAATCTTTTTTTTTTTTTTAATTGGGAAGTAGGGCAGATGATTCTAGACCACCTGATGGTAAGTGGAAATAAAGTTCAAACGCGAAGGTGGCGAACACAGTTGCGGAATGCAGCCGCGTTAGCCACCCTCACCCTGCCTACCCGCAAGATGCCTCTCCACGCCTCGTTTGCAGAAGCCCAGATTATAGGTAGAAGGGAACAGGGGAAGGGAGGAGGTTTTATTAGAACATGTCACCACCATAGTGACCATAGTGACTTACATTAAATACGGCTCTTAATTCCATCTTTTTTCTAAACGGACCATATTCACAGGTTACAGGAACTCTCGTGGTGTACCTGGTGGCTAGCGTACAGGCCCCCCAAGCGGCGTCGCTTTATACCTACTTTAACTAAATTACACAGCAACCTCGAAGTTTCGAGTTGTTTCTAGAAAGTTCGATTACTATGAGATTAGCGATCAATATGTATCGAATGTATGTACCAAGTCTCCCCAAACAAGATAAGCTTGTATCAAAGATGCGTGGAACTTATTACCCCGTAAGAATCTCTAGATAAAAGACCCAAAGACAGCCCTCAGTAATCAAACTTGGTATAACTTTTGGAGATACAAACAAACTTGTCTAACAACGTATAAGTTGTTTGCTTTGGCGAGTTTTTATCCCTTCATTGGTCCCGTTGAAAGCTACCTGTATTTATTATAGATGATTTGTTGGACTTCCTGTAAGGTATGCGAGGAAAAGAAGAAGACGTTCAGAAAAACTATTGTTTTATCTAGAGGGAAAATTTTTTATTTATATCAGTTTTCTGGGATATGTTCAATTAGTTACATCGTTTTCCTCCGCGAATAACGATTTTATTTCAAACTTTGAATCTCCATTTCAACCTTTTAGAGCAGAAATGTTAGAAAATGTAAAATCAGTTGTTTCTTTATTTTTAATTGTTAAACAAATAGCAAAGTTTCATGCTTCTACGAGTGCATTAAAAAATGACAGACATTTGTTGTTGTTGTTTTTGGTTGTTCATTCAACCTCTTTTTCACCCATTCAGAAGTAGAATTTTAGAAAATGTTTGAATACGTGTTTCTTTATCTGTAATTGTAGGCGTTGATAAGTCAGGTCTTTGTCTTCCATACATATATTTTATATTATTTAAATTGATATAACAACAATAATAATGTACATTTTTAGTGGACCTTAATATAAAATACTTTTTAATAAGAAAATGGTCAAGAAGTCTATGGATTTTAATAGTGTTCAATAAGAATAGAATACTTTGACAATTATTGTGGTAATATAACAAAAGGAAGTGAATGAATCGTCGTACAAATAACTTTGCTAAATTACAGCACTGGCTATACAAAGATAACGTAGGCGGGCTCGTGGAGAAGAATTATAGAAACAATTTATTTGGATGCGGCATTATTTAATTAAATGATGACGTGTAAAGACGCTATTGTATTTTATATGAAAATAATAAAAATAACAATAATAAGAAAATACATACAACGCTACACACCCACCGGGCCTATTAGAATAGTAATATCCTGTGTTGGTAGTCCGGAAACACACACGACGACAAGGCCAAACACACCCAGACGGGAACGCATGCCTGTATGGTCAATACATCTGTTCCACAACGTCCTCATTCATTTTTCAAAATACATTCATTGTGTCTATTTATAAAGAATAGCAGACTACGCGTTGCTGTGAGGACAATTTATTGTGACAACAATGTGGATTTATTGAATTGATAGAAAATGTAAAAAGTCAAGATGGCCTAATTGATAGAAATCATAGATTTTAACCTAAGGTCACGGAGTTCAAATTCGGACAAGCATATCTGAGTTTTCAAGTGCTTAATTTGTGTTTGTGTCATCTCATGCTTAACGATGAAGGAAAACATTGTGAGTGTGCCAATCCTAGTAATGCCCTCAGATATTGTAGACATTAATGGGTATAATCGCTCAATATTAGAAGAGCCTCTTGCCCGTTCACCCCACTAACATAAAAAATACAGACATGACGTGTTCGACTTTGGCATTTTTAATATCCATAAATATTAGTTTTCTGCACTCCTTCACCATAAAAACATCGAGTATACCATTGTCCACTGTCCGGGCTCATAAAAAGGTTTAAATTTAAGGTTGTAGAACATCAAATGAACTTTCAAACACATTTCTTTTGAAGAAGATAGGTCTACAAATTTTAGAGATATTCAAATTGTTACTATAAATTTTTTTTATATTACTTTTAATAATTACTATGAAATTACCAACTTATTTTTGCGGTCTCTTAATTTGTCATTATTTTTAAAGTTCTGAAGGTTTTTCATCATCAAGCTGCGGAACCCTTTAGTTTTGATTGTGCATGGTCCACAACGCACTTGACTGATAATTATTATTATGTTGTGTGAAAAATTGTTATTGTGATAGTTATTACTTATCTACTCTATTATATATTACAAACTTCATATGTTTCAATATACCACATCCATAATTTTTCTTCGGTGTCTTTGCAAACTACTTCTACTTTCTTATCTGTCTCAGCCAAAAAGTCTGGACTGTTTCATTAGAATTGTACGCTTTGATGGAATTTTGCTATTTATCTTATTGTTTTCAAGATCTTATGTAATCTATTACATAACACAGATACAATAATTAAATCTATGTTTAGTTTACTACGAAGATCACTGACGCTAGGTCTTTTATTGCAAGAGGCAGGCTAGGTAGGTGGGGCTCGTCTATTAGGTAGAGGTAGCAGAAGTGTGCTTTGCATTTCTGTGTTTCGGTTTGAAGGATACTGTAGCTAGTAGAATTAATGGGTAAAAGACATTTAAGTACTAATTTCTTGAGGTCGGCAACGTGAGTGACACCTACAAATGATTGGTGTTTCGAGCGCTCCTATGAGCGTAGACTAGATTGCGATGACCGCTTAACAACTTTGACTAAGTTAATAAAAAAAAGTCAATTGATTAAGGGCTAGATAGGGACTTTTATATTCGAGAACTAACATAAGAAATTTCTCTTTTCCAATATGACAAGCAATAAAAACCCGTTCCCATTTCTCATAATAATTATTATCTATCTAAGTTCCGTCAGATCCGATCGTCATTCGTTCGTCCAACCGGTAGTGCATTGAAAAATCTCCTGGCTCGGATGCGGAGTGGTCCATTGTACTTCAAAGTATAATTTACAATTGATGATGTATCTTATTCTAGATGAGGTAGTAGCTATGAAATTGATTTCTTTAAAAATGTATTCTTTTTTTAAATGCTATGGATTCTTCATAATGTGTGTGGTTGTTATGGAGGTCTGTAGCCATAATCTAAATAAAAATGTATCCGAAACCATATCCGAATCTGAAATTAAAGTTTTGAATAATTTCGGATAGAGTCGAACACAAAATGCCCAAGGTGACACTAGTTTAATACTTACTAGTTACACATACTGGTCACTTGTTTGTATTTTACATTTACAATTTCCTTAAAATATATTGAAAGTTTGTAAGGAAGTCCGCCATTTTTGAAATTTTACGCATGAAACTTTGTTTTAGGCGAAAAATTGAAGATAAAGGAACACGTGTTTTGACATTTTCTGAAATTCTATCAAATAAAGCCATATGAGTGAATATAATTAATGTAATACGTACAGTTGCTATTATCATTGTGGTATGAGACACGAAGATCTGTTGCTCTTCTATCGTTTCTGTTCTCCTATTACTTTGTCTTGTGTGGGTGTAAGGTTTTATTTTCGTTACGGAATTTCTTGATTCGGTCGCCGCGCTCAAAGCCCGCGATAAAAGCTATGCAATAGCTTAAAAATGAGTGCACTGGTGGTATAATCTCTGCTGTGACAGAGATTATCCCAACAGTGGGCGATGGGGTCGTCATGTCCTGACCCCGTATACTTTGCCTTATTATATGACTCTTCTAGAATAATCTTTATTCTTGGATGGCAAACGTTCTAAGACCTATTCAATGAGGCTGACAAAGCTGCTTAAACGGTATTGTTGACCGGTACGATGACGCTCGCTGGAATTGATTCTTTGTCGAGATTGTAACTGCGGCTTTTCATGGAACTAGCAACAGCCCGCCACTTTACTTATACCTACCCATTCTATTCTTGACCTATATTTTTAAATATTTCCCAGATAAAAGATTTTATATCACTTTTTCATCAATTTGAATCTCTGTTACAGCAGAGATTATTCTTTAGTAGATCTTTTGTTGCAAGAGGCCGGCTAGGTTACCAACGCAGTGTCAAATATTCTAACGCAAAGCATTAGTGTCTTTGGCGTTGCTGTGTTTTTGTTTGAAGAGCACTGTAGGCTTTTGAACCGGGCAAAGCAAATTTCAGAACCAATATTTCAAGGTTCGCAACGTGAGAGTGACACCTTCAAAGGTGTGCAAGCGCTGACAGGCTTCGGCAACCATTTGCCATCAGGTGAGCCTTATGTTTGCTTACAACTTAGTAACAAACAAACCATCAGGCCGTACAAAGCCTGAAAAAAATGTGAAAGAATCCCTACTTGTCACTAGTCGCTATGTGACATTGGAACTGAGATAGTTACTAGTTTGATTCTCATTCAGAAAATATTTATGTTGGCCACACAACTTTTTGTTCCGGTGTGCAAAATTTCTGTTTGTTGCATTCTTGAACCAAATAGTGAGAGTTATTTATTTGTAGCGTTTATTTTCAAAGAAGGGATCGTAAATTTTAAGAAAATATCTCGAAATCGTTAGTCAGATTATGGAAATCAATTTATATAAGATCGATACGAAGATATATCCTATGTATCAATAATATCATAATATATAAAAAAATATCTTAATATATAATTATTCTATCCGTGTGTATGTCTGACTTCCTCCTAAACGGCTGGTCTGGTTTTGATGAAATTTATTGTGTGCCATCTTCTTCTACCTAGCACTCTTGGTACTATACGAGTATACCCTGGGTCTGCTTGTTACTCTTATCCGGATTTGGCAGGTTACTAGTTTATATGTGCCTGTTCCAGTGGTTTCGAGAATGGTTTAGATTCTCAATTGGTCTTGGTAGTTGGCGCTGAAATACAGTCTGGGCTATGCAGTTCTATTTTATTTTCAGGGCAAGAAAACGCCTGCCGGCACGCTGGTACACATAAATAATAAACAAAAAAATAAACGCTTGACACTCAACACAAAAATCCTCCGAGCGGGCATCGAACGCGCAACGTGTGGCGCTTGAGTAGGTTGCCACAACATCGTTAATATCTATAATCATAATTTTCATCCATAATTTACTTTCCACAAGGGAATACATGCTTAAAAGAAAGCGCTTAAATATTTATACGCTGATTCTAAAGCACCTTGAATTATAAATATGAACAATCGCCCCCACAAATAACACGTGTTTAATCTGTACCACCTAGATGTTAAATATTAATAGAACTCAACTTGTGATGCTACCGGAAAACGTACTTATTCTTAAGCGTTGTAGTATTGTTTCATATTTTATTATTAATCTAGAAAGAAAGAAAGAACGAAAAACTTTATTGCAACGTCAATAAATCAACAAATTAATAAAAACAAAAAAAAATGAAAAACCAGAACACAAAACAAAAGAACTTATAAATAAAAAAAAAGAGAAAAAAATATTAAAAATGAAAAATACTAAACTTAAGTCTACACTAATCCAATTTCTGGCACAACAACATACATAATTATAAGGGTGGTAATCTTGCAAAAGGGATATCCACTCTTTTCATCCAAGGGCTTTTGTTGAGATGAATCCATCCCAACAACGATTCTCAATGGCATATACTATTATAAATTCCACCCACACCAACCTCGATGTCTGGAAATCCACTGCAGCGCGATTAAGAAGGTATTTTCTTCCACGCACAACCACTATGTGGAATCAGCTACTGGTGGTATTTCCTAAGCGATACGACTGCGGGACCTTCAGGAGAAGAGTCTATTCCTTTCTTAAGGTCAGCACCGCTCCTGAAGTGATCACCTAACATCATGTGAGCCTCCTGCTCGTTTGCCCCCTTTAATATAAAATAAATATTATTCGGCCATTCCCGATATTGCTCTTAGATTTCTAGTTATTCTCATTTTAATTAATTCATTCGTTCAAATTTTAAAGAAGTATAATTTTTTACACAATGACAGTTGGCACACAAGCAAACCGTCCGCCTAAAAGTAAGTCACCGCTAACGATGAAAGCTTGCGGTGCTGTAAATAGGAGGGAAGAAGGATGCGAAGGGAAAAAAGGAAGGAACAGAGAGGGTAAGAGATCGGACGAAATTACTTTACGGCGAATTTCGAGAGGTGTACTTCCCCAGCCGAGCCGGACCATTTGAGCTTGGAGAAGCAAGGCTCTCCTACTACCTGCTTCGAATTTCGTTTATGAAGCAATACATTTATTATTACTAAATATTTTAAATTTTTTTTATAATCCCGGGCGGAAAGTTACTCCTCCTACGAATGGCGAACTGCACTAGCCACCCTCGCCCTGCCTACCCGCATGATGCGACTTCACGCCTCGTTTGAAGTCCCCAGGTTGTAAGAAGGAGGAACGCGTGTGCCGGTAAGGAATATGACGTTTGGAACTTGATATTCCAGAATAACACCGCCGAGATAAAAGATCCACATTTGAAATATCTACATGCATAATGGAACGTCTTGTCCTGATTTCGGAATCCCTCGGGCAACCGATTTCTTCTCGTTTGTTCAACTCAGTCTAATAAAGATGTATTGCTTTCTTTAAGAATAATAAAGTTATCATATCTTGTTCACTTGGGAGAAGTACCTTGTCGCGTTTGTGATAGGGCTGCTAACTTTTTTGTCTTTGGAGTTTTTTTTAAATATTTTTTTATTTGAGACAGAGGAAAATGACTAATGGTAAGTGGTAGTAAAGTCCAAAGGCAAAGGTGGCTAATATGTTGCGGAAGGCAACTGCATCAGCCACCCTTGCCCTGCATATCCGTAAGATGCTTCTTTACGCCTCGTTTGAAGGAGTCCAAATTATACGAAGGAGGGAACACGTGTGCCGGCAATAAGTGCCACTTTTTGTAAGTATGACAAAGAAAAGAATTGGCCAATTTCTTTGTTCGCGATGGAATCGATGCCACAGTTAGTCGGTGATATCGGAGACCGGCACGCATAGGCTTTGAATGGAAGTGATGCAGTCGGTAGAATGCGCTTAAGGAAGCAACCCTAGGTTATTTGATAGTGATGTATTCGATGAAAATTGGTGAAATGATGATTTTACGTATATTGTGAAAATTATTATCCCTTTAAAACCAAAAAATATGATAAAATCCTAGAACTGCGTTGTGAGACTTGGATTTTTCAGCACCCAAAAAAACAAAACCAAGCAAAAAGCTTAGTTTTTTTACTTTTATTGCCTAAATGATAGCTAAAGTCACTATTTCTAGTTTGCTGAGAGTCTTCCTATTATTAATCTTGCTATCTTACCCAGGTATATGCTTATTAATGTTACCCAGATTTGATGCCATTAAGGGAACGAGCTAAGGGACTTACAGTTTAACGTGCTCTCCGAGGCACGAAGGGTAAACAACAAGGACAAACGCCCAGATCGAAACAGATATTTATAAAATCAATACAAATATCTGCCCCAAACGGGAATCGAACACGTGACCGTCGAGACTTATCCTTCTACCGTTGAGCTATTGAGGCTTTATTTAATAAATTGTTAAAATTTTGTATTATATTTTGTTCGAGTTGACAGCCCTAACTTTTTATGACAGTTTAATGATGACGTGAGCGTCAGCGGGTAAAAGCCTAGATACATAACGCGATAATATCTGACCTAAAAACATCATTTCTTTAAGTCTTTGAACCGATTGAGCACAATTTAAAGAGGATATTAAGATTGACGACTTTATGGCGTAGCGGTAGCAAACCCGCCTTAAACGCCACAGCTGGCGGGTTTGATTCCCAGTCGGTGCAGATGTTTGTATTGACTATATAGGCATTTGTCCTCGTAAGTGTTCGTGCCCCCGACATACGGTATAACTATCCTTATGAGGGCGGTTGAGTGTGCAGCGTTTATTTATTTATTTTATTATTTAATTCTTTAAATAATAATAAATTGAACATAATCATCCTTACCAGTTAGGTAGGTCCAACTTCGAGAAAGAGGTTAATCTTCGAATCCGACTCGGTTGGGCAGCGTTCGGGAAGCTACAGCACATCTTTTCGTCCAATATTCCGCAGTGTCTCAACGCGAAAGTCTTTGACCAGTGTGTGTTGCCAGCGATGACATATGGAATTGAAACGTGGCCGCTTACTATGGGCCTCATGAGATAGCTCAAAGTCACCTAAAGGGCAATAGAGAGGGCTATGAGTCTCTCTGCGTGATCGCATCAGAAATGAGGCAATCCGTAGCAGAACCAAAATAACCGACATAGCCCTCCGAATCGCTAAACTAAAGTGGCAGTGGGCGGGGCACATTGCACGTAGAACCGATGGCCGTTGGGGCGGAACGGTTCTTGAATGGCGACCACGTACCGGAAGGCGCAGAGTAGGTAGACCCCCGACAAGGTGGACTGATGACCTGGTAAAGGTCGCGGGACTCCGCTGGATGCAGGTGGCGCAGGACCGGTCATTGTGGCACTCTTTGGGGGAGGCCAATGTCCAGCAGTGGACGTATTTCGGCTGATATGATGATGATGATGATGATGAACATAATCAGCGGCCACTACCACGATAGTATTATCTTGTATCAGAGGTCTGAAAACAACAGACCCATTCAAAACCATCCAGGTCAGAACACATGCTTGTATGGTCAATACAAACATCTGCTCCAGTTGTAAACCGGACTCTCGTTCATTGTCGCTTAGAGCAGTTTCGCAAACACTGCGCCAAATCAATCGTATCTCCAATTATTTTTACCACAATTGTCTTCAGAGGCAAAAATTGTATTCACATCCATTAAGTACACAGAAATGAGGAAAAATCCACAAGAAAGTAACGCAGACTGTGATATATCTTTTCAACCAGGATAAATACTTTCCACAGCGTAAAAGAAATTGCAGAGAATTTGTCATTTTTCATTCATTAAATTATAATATTTTTTTCTCTGACTGTACTTTTATGGCTTCATTTTCTTATAAAAACATTCATGGGATTTTCTTCTACACAGAAATTGTGGGATTCAAACATTGGGTTGTGGCGCGTTTATACGTGTAACGGAGAACATTATTGCTCGGGGTAGTAGATTCAAAATCACTCGTTACTCTCTGTGAGTCTTTCCTTCGTAACGTGTAGGTTCCAGAAAGATGTGGTATCACGTCGGAGGGAATTTTCTCGAACCCGTGTTCTGAGATGTTATATATAAGGGGCCGGGCGCGTCGATTGAGGCATTCTGTTCTGAACAACGAGCAGAAGAAACTACAAGTGATACAAGTGATCAAGTGCGGTAACCTTGCGGTGCGGTAACCTTGCGGTGCGGTGACCTTGCGGTGCGGTGACCTTGGCTATCCTTTTGGACTACGATTGACCTGTGATTTTGAATTTGTCATTTGTGATGTTTTGTTCTGTGATCTTGAAGACCTCATTAAAGTCTATTTCAAACCATCAAGTGTTTTAATCCAAATCCTCGCACCCCAGAACGTAACATTCGTTTCCTAAAGTTAAGATGTCATTTTTTATAAAATTGTTTGTTTTAATTTATAAAATACAATATTCATATTTTACGATAATTAGTCTTAAAAGATTTTCATATATAAAACCTGTATTTAAAGAGGACTGTAAGTAGGATACTTGGACGGGGACAAATTTGTGAACAGTGTTCAACGAAGTTCCTTCATTTCATTTCATTTCTCACCATCATTTCATTTCATATACCACCTATGCTACTCCACTCATAACACCCCAAGCCACCTCACACGACATTACCAACGTCACTCCACCCAAGGTCACTGCAACCTACCACACCCCACGCCACTCAACTCTAATAAAATGGCTACCGGCAACTTTATATTTTTTCTGGCTCGCTTTTCTACAAACCGCGATTAAAATATTTTTCCTTAAACGTTGGGAAGCTGCTGCATCCAGATGTTGCATTTGCTTCCATTTCCATAAATCAAACATTTTTATTCAATATAAAAAGGCGTCGGGATGTGACGACCCCATCGCCCGCTGTTGGGATAACCTCTGTCACAACAGAAATTATTCCACCAGTGCAATCAGTCACACTGGTGGTAGGTCTTTGTTGCAAGAGGCCGGCTAGGTAGGTACCACCGCAGTGTCCAATATTCTGCCGCCAAATAGTAGTGCTTAGGCACTACTGTGTTCCGGTTTGAAAGGCATTGTACGCTAGTGAAATTACTGGGCGAACGAGATTTAAGAACTAATATCTCGAGGTTGGCAACGCGTGAGTGGCACCTACTAATGGTGCTGCAAGCGCTCATAGGCTGCGGCAGCCACTTACCATCAGGTGGGCCGTATGCTTGTTTGCCAAATTCTAACATAAAAAATAAATAAATAAATAAATAAAAAGCATAACACTTATTTGTTGAAAGTCACATTCTACCACCGTCTCTAAAATTAAACCTCTACCTGAGAAGAGCCGGCGAAACAAACTCGTGGGGTTATATCTTTGTTTTTTTATGTATTTTTTATTATGTAATTAGGTTCCCTGGGAAAGGTGACAGGCATTTTATGGGACGCCACTTGCGTTGACACATTGGCCCTGTCTCATGTCAGGAGACAGTATTACGGAGCCGCTGCGGAAAAAGCTGAATTCTGTAAGCGGCGTAAGTATTCGTCACTTATTCCAAATTACACCTTTGTGCCGTTGCAGTAGAAACACTTGGGCCATGGAGTGTTAGTGCAAAACAGTTTCTAAAAGATATTACACCCCGACTCATTGCCTTCACAGGTGACGGGAAGGCTGGTGCATTATTCACCTAAAGAATCGGGATTGCGATTCAGCGGGGAAATGCAGATAGCATTCGTGCCACCATTATTCAAATTCAAATTCAAATATTTTTATTCAACGTAAAAAGCATTACACTTATTAGTTGAAAGTCAGATTCTACCACCGGCTCTAAATTTAAACCTCTACCTGTGAAGAGCCGGCGAAACAAACTCATGGATATTGTATAATTTTAATTATTTGTAAATATAATATTGAATTGAAAATATGTTGAAGAAGTTTATTCACTGAAGATACAAAATTACAAAATTTAGGATAAAAAGACGAAAATTAGGTCAAATTTTATTTATAAATTGTCTAGACTTGACAAAGATTGATACAATACATTCTAAATAAAAACCTTTCACTCTAAGTAATTGGACATTTCTGAGAAATTACATAAAGTTACTTGAGATTCAGTCCGCGAATGCATTACTTAAATTGCTATACATTAGTTTAGTAGATTGTGGAAGTTCTCCCAGAACTGAGACCTCACGATTTTAAAGCGGTAATTTTAGAGATAAATGACAACCGCTGCTGCCGTGCTGGTAACAAGCTTGGTTTAAGCCTCGAAGGTAGCGTGTTCAATTCCCGCTCGTAGCAGATATTTGTTATAAATATATGTTTGGGCGATTTTTCCGGGTCTCCTTAACATGCCTCGTAGAGCACGTTAAGCTTTCGGTAACGGTTTTCATAGCATCTGGTAATAATCGTTAACTCTTGATAGGGAATTTGGTCTTATCCAATGAGTGACTGGCTCGGCCTTTTTGGTTTCGGAGGTCAGATGGCAATCACTGTGTGAAAAAACTAGTATCATGACAACTCCGGGTAAAAGTAACAAGCAGACCCTGGGTAAAATACCGGGAATATTGCTGTGACGACGCTGTGGCGCAGCGGCAGCGAACCTGCCTTAAGTGTCACATGTCGGGGGTTCGATTCCCGCTCGGAGCAGATGTATGTATTGAACATACAGGCATGTTTTCCGGTCTGGGTGTATTTGTCCTTGTCATTGTGTATGTTTCCGGACCCCGACACAGGATATAATTATCCTAATCCGTCCTGTCGATGTTAGCATCTTTTAAATCGTCACTAGTTCAGATAGGGTATCCATAGTATTAGAGCTCGGGATATTGCTCAATTCACATACTTAAATAATGTTACGGTGAACCTTATGACCGGAACATAAGGTTCAAAATCGCTTGCTACCGTTTCTGTCTGTTTGCTTCGTTCTAGAAGGTTCTAGAAAGATGTGTTCTCGAAAAGTGCCGTATAACATTCCGTGGACGGAACTTTCTCGAACCCGTGTTCCACGCTATATAAGCGGCCCAGCGCGTCGACTGAGTCATTCAGTTCTGAGGAACGAGCGAAGAAACTCCAAGCGATACAAATGGCTAAGTGCGAAAACCAGTGACCTCTGCTATTCTTTTGGACTGCGACTGACCTTGGATTTGTGAAGTTCTGTTGTGTGGTCTAGAAGATCCCAATAAAGTCTTGTTTCGAGCCATCAGGTGTATATTTCCAAATCCGAGAACCCCAGCCCGTAACAGTAATATTTAATTTATTATCGCTACTTAAACTTAAATTAACCGTATAATTATTAAAATTGGTACCATTACTTATTCGTATACTCTAAAAGGCTCTTTCAAAGGCTCGGCTCCTTCCTTATTTACATTTATTAGCATTTAAATAAGACTAAATACCGTCGGCTGATGTATGAGCGCCTCGTATGTTTACAGTTTAAATAAATAATTGTTGCATACTTGATAAAATAAATTTGGTACTTACCTTTAGAAATGAAGAATCCCATTAAAAACATAAAATGTAAAAAATTGCCAATCTCATAAAGCAGTTCTTCTACTACAAAAAATACTTTTAGATTCGTAAAACTGCCAAGTTTCAGGCATAGTTATACATGAGATCTCACCACTTTTTGTAGTAGAAGAACTGCTTTATGAGATTGGCAATTTTTTACATTTTATGTTTTTAATGGGATCTCATATCTTTTGTAGAAAGTCCTAATTTTTTTACCCACATCTTGAATTTAATCGTATATTATCTAGGTACCCATCTAAGTACTATACATGTACACTGATTTATTAACTGTAAATGTAACTTTGTAATTTTATACATTTATATAGGATTACAAAGTTATCTATGCAGTTGGTGTATCTAGAAAACTGGATCGATATTACAAAATATTTTAATTTTTCCTTTATTTATACACTAAACACTAATTATATTCTAAATTTGAAACTTCCATGTCTGCTAGAAGTGCCTTAGAGTTTTGATGACGGTCAGCCAATGTATAACAAACTTAAGAAATTTTTGACTAGTTATAATTCTTAAACTACTTTTTCAAATTGAATGAAATTTGATATACACCGTGTTTATACAATGCCTAATTGGTTACTGAAAATTCACGCTTTTAGTTTTAGCAACAACAAAGTTATAAAAGGTTGAAAATTATGTAAGTGCGTATCTGACTGCAAATGTAACTTTGTAATCTTATACATTTATATGAGATTACAAAGTTATTTATGCAGTTGGTGTATCTAGAAAACTAGAGCGAAATTACAAAATATTTTAATTTTTCCTTTACTTATACACTAAACAATAATTATATTCTAAATTTGAAGCTTCCATGTCTGCTAGAAGTGCCTTAGAGTTTTGATGATCGGTCAGCCAATGTATAACAAACTTAAGAAATTTTTGACTAGTTATAATTCTTAAACTACTTTTTCAAATTGAATGAAATTTGATATACACCGTGTTTATACAATGCCTAATTGGTTACTGAAAATTCACGCTTTTAGTTTTAGCAACAACAAAGTTATAAAAGGTTGAAAATTATGTAAGTGCGTATCTGACTGCAAATGTAACTTTGTAATCTTATACATTTATATGAGATTACAAAGTTATTTATACAGTTGGTGTATCTAGAAAACTAGAGCGAAATTACAAAATATTTTAATTTTTCCTTTACTTATACACTAAACAATAATTATATTCTAAATTTGAAGCTTCCATGTCTGCTAGAAGTGCCTTAGAGTTTTGATGATCGGTCAGTCAGTGAGTGACAAAATTAAGAAATTTGACTAGTTATAATTCTAAAACTACAGGTTCAAATTGAATGAAATTTGAAATATACCGTGTCTATACAATACCTGCTCGGTTACTGAAAATTCAGGCTTATAGCTTTATCCACAACGAAGTTATAGAGCGTCGAAAATGCCCTGAAGTGCTTCGAGAAAAGGATAGTACGGCCGTGCCGCTTTTTTGCTCGACTTGGCAGGGCACTGCCGTGCCCCCAGATTATTATTAGAAATTTTATGGGATTAGGATAAGAAATTTTTTAGGCGTCAGGATGTGACGACCCCATCGTCCGCTGTTGGGATAACCTCTGTCACAGCAGAGATTTTTCCACCAGTCACACTGGTGCTAGGTCTTTTATTGTAAGAGGCTAGGTAGGTACCACTGCAGTGTCAAATACTCTGCTGCCAAGTAGTAGTGCTTAGGATTTACTGTGTTCCGGTTTGAAGGGCACTGTAGGCTAGTGAAATTACTATTATTTAAAAACTAATATCTCGAGGTTGGCAACGCGTGAGTGGTACCTACTAATTGTGCTGCAAGCGCTCATATGCTACGCCAACCACTTACCATCAGGTGGGCCGTATGCTTGTTTGCCAACTTGTAACATAAAAAAAAAAAAACTACTGTTGCGTTTAGTGCGATGAGTTAGACCCCGGAGGCCAAATCTCCAACCTTCTGTTCCTTTCCTTTTATGCCTTCCCTCCTATCCCTTGGGTTGATTTGATTTTGTTTTATATACATTCTGTTTTGTGTATATTTATTACATAATCGAAACAAAAACTAAACACTTCCGAGTTAGTGTAGGAGGTCTAGAAACACAGACCAACACGATCCAGACGAAAATTGTCTGATTTTAGTTTTCTGTATCGCCAATAGAACTACATATTATATTCTTTAGTATTATTGTTTTAGATTAGTGTAAAAGTCGAATAGCACGGGAAAAATTTGAGAAGAAATATATTATGCAGTCAATAAATATAAAAAAATATAACGTTTGATGCGGTAGATTTGAAATCTCAAGACGAGATAAATATGGACGAATCACTTATTGAAAAAGAATCTCCTCCAGCGTACATCACTTTTCGGAAAGGAATTTCCAGCGAAAATACATACGATGTAACATTACGTGAAGATTTCAAACATTTTCAATCAACTATAATGACAACATTGGAGTCTTGGTTTACAAAATGTGATGGAAAAATGTCTAAAATCAACGCGGATTTTGAAGAGCTACATAGATGCATAAGGTCTATCGGGGATAAATATGATGATTTGAAACTGAAAACTGATGACATGTGTATTCGGATTGCCACCCTGGAAAACAATTCTTCACTGGAACGTGTTATTCAACTTGAGGATAAAATTAACTTAATGGAACAACAAGCTAGACAATGCAATGTAGAAATCAGTAATGTACCTGAACGGCGTGGAGAGAATCTCTTCAATATCTTGGAAAACATCGGGATTGCTATAAAAAACCCAGTGACAAGACAAGACATAATCTCTGTACACAGAGTTCCACAAGCGCATAAAAGAAATTCTCGGCCCAAAAATATTGTAGTGAAATTTAATAATCTTTGGCTGCGTGATAACTTTGTTTCTTCGGCTCGTTCTGTAAAAGGTATTACCACTGATTATCTCAACATTTCTGGATCTGTTCATAAAATATATATTAATGAACACTTGACCTTACATAATAAAAAATTATTTCGTGAAGCTCGTGAGGCAGCTAAGAAAAATAGTTATAGATTTGTTTGGGTTAAGCACGGGACCATATTGGTACGTGAAAAAGAGACATCTCCTGTATTTGCAATTCGTTCTTCTAAAGATATACTTAAATTTACAGTCAAACAAATTGAAAGTAACTAAAATATTTTTTACCTTATATAATAACTTTTTTTTATAATAATCTATAAAATTAATCATATATTATGTTTAATGTGGTGTCTCTCATTATTTCGCTGCTCTATGCTCTTGCTTGTTTTGCATTTTTTGTTATTAGGATTTTACACAACTACCGTCTTTTACTTATTATATTTTTATTTATATTATAAAAGTACATCATTTATGTTTTTCTTTAGTTTTAGATTTCGAATTTATAAGTTGGTTTTTCTATGGTTTTTTCTAAACATTTTACTATATTGTAATAGCCCTGTAGTTACCGTAGTTCGGATGCTACTTGATAATAACTATTTTCTTAACATAATCGCCTTTAAAACTCATAAGTTACATCGCGTGTATATCAATTACGTTTTAGTTTCGGCATTAAATAATTTATATCATTTGATTAAAGTTTCTTTTGTTAAATACTTCACGTTAACTTTTACTTGTAATTATTTATACGAAGGTAATGGTTACAGTCTTATCTTTTTATACATAAAATACATTTTCTACTTTTCTAAATTGTACGGCGCAGCTTCTATTTTTCATGTTTACATAAATTTTTGTGTACATTTATATTTTTCTACAATTATTATTTTTAGTCATGGATAAATTAAATATATATTATCAAAACTGTAGAGGAATTAGGACAAAGTTGAATACATTATTCATGAATATTTTGGCTAATTGTTATGACGTCATAGTGTTAACAGAGACTTGGTTAGTACCCAATATAACGGACTGTGAGTTTATTGATTCTCGCTATATAGTATATAGATGTGACAGAAATCGAGATGCGACTGGCAAACAAGATGGCGGGGGGGTTTTGATAGCAGTTCTTCGCACATATCAGACTGCCAGATTCTTGTTATCAGTTAATCGTGTCGTGATATCCGACAGTGTATCCATTAATCCATGTATTGATTATGTTGCTATAAAATTCTTTAGTAATTTAAAAAATAAATATGACCTTGTATGTGGTATATATATTCCCCCTAATCAACAGTACGTAGTATACTCTTCAATTTTAGATTTGATTCAACAAAATATTACCACAAATGATAATCTCGATAAGTACTACATAATTGGTGACTTTAATTTACCCAACTTAGACTGGACTGAAATTGATGCTACTAGTTTAGAATCTCATTTAATTTGCCAAGGTTTTTCTGTGGATTATTTATTCATTAATTTTATTTTTGCTGTGGGGGGTAAGCAATTTAACAACATAAAAAATAGCAACGGGCGAATACTTGATCTTTTTATATCAAATAATAACTCTGCTACCTGCGAGCAACCATCGATTCCCCTGTTACCTCAAGATTGCCACCATCCACCTTTCTATGTATCTATCTGTTCTAATAGGTCATACAAGCTCATGTCATGCAAATCCATCTCTAGATTTTATTTCACTGAGGGGATTATACAATTATTAATCAAGCAATAAATGCTATTGATTGGGATAAAGATTTAATGGATCTACCTGTTGATGCTGCTGTTGATAAGTTTTATGAAAAAATTAATGGAATTATCAAGTTATACATTCCCTTGCGAACACAAAAATCTAAAAAATATCCAGTATGGTTTTCTAGGGCGTTGATTCATTTATTTAAAAACAAAGAAAATGCGTGGATTAAATGGAAGTTGTATAAAAACAAAACAGATTATAATAATTTCTCATTATATCGTCACCGATTTCACTCACTTGCAAAAGAATGCTACAACAATTACATAAAATCTATTGAAGACGGTATTGGTAAAGATATTAAAACTTTCTGGTCATTTCAAAATCGTCTTAAACAAAAGAATGGTATACCACACACTATGTTTTATAATGATGTTGAATCTGATAGCCCTGAAAATGTCTGTGAACTTTTTTCTTCATATTTTAGTTCTGTATATGAGCATTCTGACATGGAAAGTCGGGACGAAATCTGCTCTTCATCTGAAAATTCAGAAGGTGATTTTATTTCGAATGTCTATATTTCTTTAGATATGATTTTCAAAGAACTTAAAGCACTTGACGTGACCAAGGGTTCCGGACCAGATGGTTTGTCACCATTTTTTATAAAGCACACCCACAGCTCTATAAGCAAGCCCTTATATATATTATACAATAAGAGCTTGCAAGAAGGGGTCGTACCCCATATTTGGAAATCTGCTAATATTACACCTGTTTATAAAAGTGGTAGCAGAAATGATGTCACTAATTATCGACCTATTTCGATACTATCTACCTTGTCAAAGTGCTTTGAGAAATTAATTCACAATATTATATATCCTATTGTTCATAATAAAATAATTCCGGCTCAGCATGGTTTTACAAAAAGTCGCTCAACCGTCAGCAACCTCCTAGTGTACACAAATTATTTGTTTGAACATATGGACAATAAAATTCAAGTTGATGTAGTTTACACTGATATTTGCAAGGCATTTGACAAGGTCGATCACATTTTATTACTACAAAAGCTAGCCTTTAACGGAATTAAGGGCAATTTGTTACGCTGGTTATCATCTTACATCAATCGAAGAACACAAAAAGTAGTTTTAAATGGTTTTGCTTCCGGTCTAATACATGTAACATCTGGTGTTCCTCAGGGCTCCATTTTGGGCCCCCTTCTCTTTGTTATATTTATCAACGACATACATTTCTGTTTTCATAATTGTAACTATCTCTTATACGCTGATGATCTTAAAATTTATTTTCGAATTACCTCAAAAGACGATTGTGTCAAACTCCAACATGATCTGGATCGACTTTCATCTTATTGCTTAAATAATAAATTGCTACTCAGTTTAAATAAATGTAAATCTATAACTTTTACAAAAAAATTAACACCATTGACTGGACTTATTTTTTATGCAACGTACCGCTTGAAAAAGTTAATACAATTAAAGACTTAGGCATTGTTTTTGACTCAAAGCTTCATTTAGATGAACACATAAATCACATTACCACTAAAGCACTACAAATGTATGGCTTTGTTGCACGAACCTCAACTTCTTTTAGTCGACCGGAAACATACCTGCTACTGTATAAATCTTTAATCCGATGTCAATTAGAATATGGGTCCGTTATATGGAATCCGATATATCAGAAATACATTGATCAACTTGAAACTGTACAACGTAAATTTCTTCGTGTTATTGACTACCGTTGCTTTCGTTCTAAGTCCTCATATAGCGAATTGTTACTCAAATTCTCTTTACCTTCATTGAAAAATAGAAGACTGCTGCTAGATCAAGTTATATTATATAATATTTGTCGTAATAAATTTGACTGTAATCAATTAATAAACCAAATATATATCAGAATACCGAACCGTCCTCAACGTAGCTGTAACGCGTTCGCTCACCATTTGTTTTTACCAAATATTTCAAAAACTAAAGCTGGTGAACGCGCGCCTATTAGGCGAATAATGAAGGCTTATAATGACTTGTTCACCACCGTTGACATTTTTCATGTGGCACCATACAATTTTAAAAAACTAGTATTGCAACTACTAGTGGATACCAACGTTTGTTACTGAGAGTGATACTCGACGCTCTTAAAACATTTTTTTATGATGTAGTTTTGTTTAGCAATTATGGTATGGGAAGCGATTGTCTCTGAAAACCATTTAAATGTTTAATTTGGGGATAACGGTGTTGGTTGTACAAATACTTAATATTTAGCTGTAAGAATTTGTTATAATAAGCTTTTTGTACAATTGTTTGTTATCGCAATAAATAAATAAATAAATAAATAAATAAATAAATAAAAAAATCCACATTACCTAGGTCAAACGAAGGTTAGTTTGTCTTGATGTTCTTTAGTCGGATTACATTACATGGCCCTGAATTGCGGACACAGTTGATTCGGTTTGGGCTATACAGGTTGGGCTTAGATTAAAATTGATAAAAATATTGGTTGATAAATATTGATGGCGATTACGTCTTAGAGTATCGAGTATCGATCGAGAGACCCTTAATTAACATACAAAAATATGTAGGTTATCGATTACGTAACCAAATTCTTGCGAAGCGACATCTATATGCTGCATAACGAAAGGTGATCAAAAAATCAGGTTCACGATTCTGCATCGCGCTATCAAAGTTTTCTTAGAAGATAACCATATGATGCAGAACTTCAAACAATAACTTTAGGGCTTTTGCTTGAGGCTTAAATGCCCAATTGGTTAACTACCACCGTACGATGAAAACCTCGAGAAGTGACTGCTAGCCAGCGACATCTCGACTAGCTAGCGTATAACCAGTAGCATCTTGAGGGTAGGCAAAGCAAGATCGATTGGTATTTTGGAAACATATACTATGGTACCTGGTTTCTATCAGACAGACCCTGTACTTTTATGTCACATTGGGTCGTATCCTTCATGTCAAGGCTCTGATACATATAAAAAACCACTCAATCCCGTGATTAGACAGGCTAGTATGTACTCAGACAGAAATGACAAAAGACTTAAGTAAGACGTCATACACACGTCCTACAAGGCCCTGACGATAAGATGAGGTTTGATAATGCTCCATACACAGCTCAAACACGCCCACGTCCTTTGTTCCACATGTCACGACACGCTTGGCTGAGTACATCGACTAGAATGCACTCGGAGCATTTCCTACATTCCCGATGACGTCTTTAGCCGTGTTGCGGCCCGCAGGAGGCACCGTAAGGACGGAATCAATTCGAGACCCCGTGGGGCTGCTTTTTCACCACTGTGCGTTAGTACTCGGCTCCCGATGACGCCGTCAAGACCAGTAAGGTCAACAGCAATACACATTAAAAAAAACATAAATTCTTGTTAGCCCCGTTCACCACATTTGAAAAATATTCTTGAATATATTAAGAGAATCTTTCTTTCAAGCCTCTAGGTTAAGGGTCCATATCAGACAGTCGAATTACTGAATAATCATGATACTCTCTTAGGGTACAATTAATGCATGTTTTGGGAACACCATGTAAGCCTGCGTTGACCTTTTGATTCAGGAATTATATCTACGTTATCTCAATTTGTAATTCAAATATCTCTGAAACTGTGTTCACTATTCAACTGAATTAATATCACCATTGCCTTGAAGTTCTGGGGGTTGTATATTTATTTGAATTACAAATTTTGTTTCAAATTCTATATCCCAGAATTAATTTTTCAAAAACCTTCCATATTTATTTGGGTGTTATTTTTTCGTAATTATAAATGATTGTGTTTTAATAATACAAGTTTTTTTTTCGAAATTTTCTTATCATTTTCGAAGGTCTAAATATGCTTTTTTGGGTTCCTTAGCCAAATAGCAAAAACGGAATCCTTATAATTTTGTCCTGTCTGACCGTCCGTCTGTCTGCGAAAGTCACAATCAATTTACACGGAGACCATTGGCTCTGTATAGAAGAAATTTAGTAAATATGTGTTTTCTATAAACTGCTATACGTTTTGGTAGTGGAATTGTATAATAAAAGGGTATTAAGGGTAGCAGGTCATACATGTAACTGAGGGTTGAAAAAATAAATTTCAACGTATGGCAACATGCGAGGTATCTGGGTAGGTCTTTCAAAATGATAACGAGGTTTTGTTTTGCCTTTTTTGATTAAGTCAGTAGTTGTTGAGATATTAAGTCCACCCTCCCCTCTAACTATGTGATTTCAAATTGTGGGCAAATTTGAGATTGTAAAACATCAAATGAACTTTCAACCACATTTATTTTGAAGAACTTATTCATATTACTTTTATTAATTACTATGAAATTACCAACTTATTTTTGCCTTCATTTTTATCCGTTATTATTTTTAGTTATTAAAATTATTCATGATCAAGCTGCGGAACTCTTTAGCTTTGACTGTGCGTGGTCCACAGCGCACTTGACTGGTAATTTTTATTTTTGTACATCGGCTACATGTCCGCAAAATAGGTTTTTTTTCATAATTTTATTTTGGCAGTAGTTTCTCAAATACAAAATATAAACCAATCAACTTTCATGATATATTAAGTGGTTATTGTCTATGAGGTAAATGGTATCATTGGATTTTATAGAATCAATAATATTTGTGAAACATTTTCAAAATGGAGTAAAATGAAAGTGAATTTGAAATGAAAACGTCTAAAATAACACCATCAATACAGGTTTGATATAATATGGTATTCGAAATTTGAATTTGGATAGACAATTGGTTACCTATCTATAATTATGGTTGCGTCATTTAAAAAAAGTTTGAAGTGCATTGGATATCATGTATAAAAATGTTCGTGTTTTAGGAAGGTAAACAAGAAATGTATGATTTTGTATATAGAATTTTCACGATGTGTGTGACACTTAGTAAAGGTTTGTGAACTCGTTAGTGGGTATTGTCAACACGTGCGGCCGTAAAGGTTACCTTAGTGGTAAAAGTCTATAATAAATGGTTTCTGAAATTTTGATATATAAAGCTCTATTTTTTTTCAGAGTTATAAAAATAACAATATTGGAAAGAGGTTCTTTAACGCGGCTTACGGGTGGTGCGATTTATTAGAAATCGTCACGTAACGAAATGTTGTGTGTGTGTGCGTCTGTGTATCGAGCCATTACAAGAACTACAAGCAAATTATTAATTTGTTTTTTTTTCACCCTTTTATTATATATATGTTTTGTTTAGACTGAAGGGTGATGTTGCAATAAAGTTATTCTTTCTTTCTTTCGGATGAGGACACGAGCAAGTGAGAGCGCAGCCGGGTGCGCAACTCTCTATCTTTCTCTCTCTGTCTCTGTCTCTCTTTATCATATAATCTATTAAAATATACAGATTTCCTTTCGAATTACATTCGGAGTTGAATAAAAAAACATAACCAATTCAGTTCAGTTTTTAAGTTAGTGAAGACATAAATTTACAATTAAAATATTTTACAATTAAAAGTGCTATACTAAAGCCATGCTCTTTTTAGCACAAAAGGGCTGCTGACCGCAAATGCAGACCGTCTGCTTGTTTTGTTTATTGTTCGCCTATAGGGTTGCGGAGTTCAGATGGCAATCACTCTATGTAAAAGCTAGTAACCTGTCAAATCTGAATAAGAGCAATAAGCAGACCCTGGAAAAAAATACCGGATTTAATGCTATGAAGATGGTGGATATCAAGCTGGTGGCACTAATTAATTGTCCGCTATCAAATTATTTCGTCTGAAAATATATCACTTCTAAAAGTCTCTAATCTAAGGACAAACTATGCCCAAAGAAAAACACATTTTGAACGTTACGCGGAAAATGTTTATTGTTGGACGCACGTTCATATTTGTCTATGAGATTCAATTTTTCAAAAATCTTTTATTTGAAGAATACTTTGTTTATAAAAGTTCTAGTTTTTTAAGGTTCCGTGGCTAAATGGCAAAAACAAAACCCTTATATTTCCATCATGTCCGTCTGTGTGTATGTCACAGTTATTTTAATCGGAGTATATTGTATATATACAAAATTTGGTAAATAGGTGTATTCTATGAAATTCTACAGGGTTTGTAGTGAAATAATAAAATATTTAAAAATTAAATATAGCAGTTCATGCAGCTTCTGGTTGACCTAGAATTGTAGGTTTTGGTTAAAAGCAAGGTTTGATAGCACAAATAAAGAGAAATTTCCAGAAAAAAAAATTGTTGTTGAAAATTAAGGTAAATTTTTGTAACTACAAGTTTTCGCGTGAAACTGAATTTGTCCATATCTTTTTATCGTGTTGACTCATGGCCTAAGAACCTAAGAACACCTAAGAAGGACTTTAGACTTCAGAATCTTTTATAAAATTCAACGTGCTAGGTCCACCCGTTTCCGAGAAAATTATATAGATCTTATAAGGGTTTCTTTTGAGGTACGGAACCCTAAAAATCAACAATATTAAAGCTGTGGCAGCAAACCTGTATTTATCCATGCTTGTATGATTAATAGTCAAACTCAAATAAACTCCATAATTATAACTAAGTTTGTGAAGCAAAGACGAAATTTCATAAGTATTCACGACACGTACTAATGAACTAAATTTCCCAGAATCTTAAATTCCGTAGGGTCATAGCAGAAGATTATTGTCCTTAAGTTTGGGCCCATGTCCTACGTGAGGTCATTTGAGACGTGGACACCGTAAACTTGGACCAGACTACACCTATACGTAATATTTTTGTCCATGCACTAATTTTTCAGGACTTAAACCAAGTTATTTGTGATGAAAATGTTGTAGCATTTTTTTTATGTTACTATTTTGGCAAGCCAGAATACGGCCCACCTGATGATAAGTGGTTGCCGTATCCTATGAGCACTTGTAACACCATTAGAGGGTGCCACTCACGCGTTGCTATCCTCGAGATATTGGTTCTTAAATTTCTTTTGCCTAATAATTTTCAATAGCCTACAAGTTAAAGACACTACTGCATTGTGGTCGAATATTAGCCACTGCAGTGGTATCTACCTAGCTGGCCTCTTGCAACAGAAGACCTATCAACAAGGACTGATTGCACTGGTGGAATAATCCTTTTTTTTTTGTTTTCGCAGAGAAATGCATTTACGCACACCACTCCCCCTAGCGTGTTCCGAAGAGAACGCTAGCGAGTGGTAGTGTGGGACTCGACCACCTATAAAGCAGGTGGTAATACCCACTAAAACTCTGCGTTCCGACCTCGTCACATTGGGACGCCATGGGATCGCTGTAGCACGCAACCATGAGATGGTGGAATAATCCTTGCTGTGACAGAGATTATCCCCACAGCGGGCGACACAGTCAAGTCCCGACGCCTAAGACTATGACGTATGACGGCCGCTGACGGCCATCTTATGTGTATAAGTAGCACTAGATGACATACTTCGCGTTGCTGTCTCAGATGACTTCTGAGTTCTGAAGAAGAGGTTTGGAGAAAAAGAAGGGGTCTGATAGGGCTTGTGGCATTGGCAATTATTGAACGAAATACATTTTTTTGCAATTTTTTTATGTGACTAAGTTGGCAAACAAGCTAACGTACCATCTGATGGTAAGCGGCTGTCGTAGTCTATGACCGCTTGCAAAGTCATACATTTGTGTACTCACGCGTTGTCAACCTCGATACTGGTCCTTTAAACCGAATCAACTGCTTTGCGGTAGAATATCTGACACTGCAGTGTTAACTACAAAACTGGGCGCTTGAAATAAAAGGCCTACCACTAAATCTCAGTTGGAGTGAGCCCATTCCAAAAATAGCAAGGTAATTTGGAGATAAAACGGAAAATAATATGGACAGTATTGAGAACTTTATATTTAGCTAAGTATACAGAATTTAAAGGTATCGTCCGAGTCAATCGGCTCACTGATCACCGGTACCCATTCATGCGACCCATTTCAAAGATAGGATATATTTTAAATTCAGTCTCCTTCCGAAATCAGTGTATTTGTATTCCTATTTGAATTTCTGATCAAAAGGGAATACGGTTGATTTGCTGTATAATGGAATTTTACGTCGGACCCGTATAAATTGTCCGAGCGATAATTCTGGGACTGTAAATCGTTATAAGTAATACTTTAGATTATCTAAAGTTAAACATATCTTTTATTTCATGATGGTTGGTAAATAAGCTTACGGTCCGCCTGATGGCAAGCAGTTACCGCAACCTATGAACGCTAGTGATACTTACTAGTGATATTATTATTATTATTTTTTTATTTATTTTTTTAACGGCCCCCATTAGGATATATCCTGTGTCGGGAGTCCGGAAACATACAAAGACAAGGACAAACACCCAGACCGCTATCGCTGCGCCACAACGTCGTCATCGTCGATACTTGAAGTGACATGCTCGTTACCAACCCAAGGAATAGGAGGGAAGGGATGAGAAGGGAAACAAGAAAGGGAACAGAGGGGGTGGGAGATTGGGCCTCCGGCGCTCTCACTTATCGCACAAAACGCAGCAGTACCTACTGATACTGGTACTTCACGCCGGTTTTCTTTGAGAGGGTGGTACTTCACCGATCGAGCCGGCCCATTAGTGGTGGGAGGAGGAGCTACTATGTTTGTATTATGTCCGTTTCTCCATTTTTCAGTCCGTCAATGTATTAACAGTACACACGGTTTACTAAGGTATTTTAATTTGTTATACAACTGCTTTCATCTTAAAACGAGCAGGACGGTGATATTGTCTAAAAACAGTTTAGTTTCCGGGGCACAATTTTCCAATATGGCGGCGCGAGCGACAAAGATACGAGATGACTAGGTAGAAATTTGTAAACATATCTATATAATCACCAATTCTGAAAATACCTGGAAAACTGTTTAGGTACCAAATGATTGGGTTATTAAGTCACAATTGTTAAATAATTTGTAAATTTGATTTGATCTACAAACATACACGCGAAACGCTACATATTCAACGGCCTTCTTTAAGATAGTTATATACTGTGTCGGGGGTCCTAATTATGCACAATGATAAAGACAAACACACCCAGACCGGAAAACATGCGTGTATGGTCAAACATCCGCTCCGAGCGGAATCGAACCCGCGATTTGTGGCGTTAAGCGCCAGGTTCGCTACTGCCGCCACAACGTCGTCAAAACATTCCCATTAGGAATTTAATGGACGGAGCAATACCATGTTGCCGCTCTTGTAACGTTATTTCAAAGGAGATATTGTCGTCTTAGTCAGTTGCTCATAGCACTAATAGGAGCAAAGATTTTTTTATGTTAGAAGTTGGCAAACAAGCATACGGCCCACCTGATGGTATGTGTCTGCCGCAGCCTATGAGCGCTTGCAGCACCATTAGTAGGTGCCACTCACGCGTTGCCAACCTCGAGATATTAGTTCTTAAATCTCGTTCGCCCAGTAATTTCACTAGCGTACAATGCCCTTCAAACCGGAACACAGTAGTGCCTACGCACTACTATTTGGCGACAGAATATTGGACACTGCGGTGGTACCTACCTAGCCGGCCTCTTGCAACAAAAGACCTACCACCAGTGTGACTGATTGCACTGGTGGAATAATCTCTGCTGTGACAGAGGTTATCCCAACAGCGGGCGATGGGGTCGTCACATCCCGACGCTTGTAAACACTTCTTTACTCCTTCTCAATTCTATATATTCTAATATTTATTTTATTATAAGTTTAAGAGAAATAGATATATATAGAGGTTTGGCAACTTATTTTTATTTTCCAAATGTCAATACTGGTATCTTTATACCCGCACACAAAAACTATGTAAAATATTGGCTCGCGGTGTTTATGTAATGCTCCTTCTATCTTCCATCTCTTTCTACGTCAAATACCAATTAAAAGTAAAGTGTCATCTGAAGATTGATTTTATACATTCAAGTCATAGATATTATAAAAGCGTTTCATACTTATTAAAACAGATTTACAAAGAAAATTTCAACATAAATTTGACCTAACATTTATATAAACACAAGGAAACGCGTTGAAATAAACTTATTTTACTTTTAAAATACAACCGAGATAAATTGCGTACTTGGTTCTGACACAGGAGTCATTTCGCGAGAGTTTTATATCCTGTAGTTTATCACGGGTTTACTCGGGGAGGTACTATTTAAACTCGAAAGTTTATTATTATTATTATTATTATATTATGACAGGCGAGCAGCAATTTGCTGATGTGCCTATATCTGTGCTAGCAATTTGTCGTTTGGAGTCATCTATCCAATTTGTTTTTTAAACTGTTTACTGAAGTTGCCTCAACAATTTCACGAGGAAGCCTATTCCAGAGTGCCACAACCCTGTTACTAAGCATATGATATGCTGCTTTTGAGGATACTCTAGTTCTTATCAAGTTTAAATTGTGGTTTTGTCTTAGTCTCTCACGATTGTTCAAAGTAAAGATAGAAGTCAAGTCGGGACAGTTATATTTATTGCTCAATATTTTATATGTTTAAATCAAGTCTCCACGAATACGTCTATCTGTTAAAGTTTGCAGCTTCAAAATCTTAATTCTTTCAGGATATGATTTTTATTATTTCAGGATATTATTTTTATTATTATTTTGGATTCGAGAAATTATTTTTGTTTATCTTACTTACTTATTAAATCATAGCCCTTTATTTTTACCGATTTCAAAAAGGAGGTACTCAATTCGATTGGTATTTTTTATGTATTTACACCAATAACGCTGAGACATCCGATTTACGTGATTCTTCTTTAGTTTGAGGGATAGTTGCCATTTGGTCTCATAAAATTTAATATTTTATATATAGCCATATGTGGGGATGTTTTACTTAACACCGACTTCTGTTGTAGAAAATATTTAATTTTTTTCTTTTACTTTTTAAGGTTCCTTACCCAAAGGGTGCTAACCGAGAAATTGTAAAATATTGGTTCACAGAATGTGTTCAGCTGTGTCACATGGACTGTAATAGATAAATAATTGGAATTTTTAAACATTATAATAAAAAATTAAAAATCCAAATTCAAACTCAAAATTATAGAGGTTTTCAAGCAACATGATATATTTCTCCTACGGTCGTCCTGAACCTTATATGTGTGAGTCAGGCATGCATTTAGCCCGTTTTTAAATTAGTCGAAGTTAGACTGCGCCATAAGCGTTTACGCTCAACAGATAGTACGAATACTACATGTAAATATCCAGTGTGCGCGTAGTTCTCACTCTTAAAATTAAAATTGTAACTAGTCCTTTATCAATACAATCTTTTTCTTCTTCTTTCTACTCTTATACTTCCCACGCTAAGTCTTCTTCCATCATGTTCTATCATTCGTTATCTCTGCACTCACTCCCTCTCCACGCATTTCTCTAATTCGGGCGTACTTTTATATATCAATACTAGTGGGCCCGGCAGACGTTGTCCTGCCCCGAAAAAATCTGGGATCCGATAGCAGCGCCCTCTACCCGGTGAATGTTTTTGATTGACTAATAAGGCCATTATAAAGCAATGGTTGGTGATAAAAATGTGAAAATTTAGGGTCATATGTATTTTTCAATGATACACAATAAAAAAATAAAGAATTAAAATTTTATACAAAGAATAAAAAAAAATAATTTGTAGTGGACACCCCTTATTACTTAGGCGTTTGAAAAATAGATAGTAGCCGATTCTCAGATTTACTGAATATGCATAAAAAAATCATAAGAATCGGTCAAGCCGTTTCGGAGGAGTATGGGAACGAACATTGTGACACGAGAATTTTATATATTAGATAATATTTGTCAAAGCAAATTAGACTTAAGTATTTTTTTTGTATATTTAAAACGTTTCGAGTTCGTGAACAAATAGTTATACCTTAAGAAATGTATTTGGGATAGAATCTGTGAATCAATTTTGTGTACACTCTAAGATAAATAAAGTCTATTTGTTGACAATATACATAAATAAAATACAAGAATAACATGTTTATAAAAAAAATAGTAATTAATTATGTTTACAATAGCTCACTTATTAATCTTTACTATGTAATATTATAAATGCGAAAGTAACCCTGTCTCTCTGTCTTGCTGTCTGTTGGGCTTTCACACCAAAACTACTGAACCGATTTAAATGAAATTTGGTATCTTAGTTCAGAGCCTGAGAAAGGACATAGGCTTTAATGGGAAAACCGGTTTGTAAGGGGTTGAAAGGGGAGGATGATAAATTATATTATCATTTTTAAGGTAGAAGTTTGAAACCTTTTTTAGACTGTTGATTCGATATAAATAAATTTAACATTTGCATAAGGAGGATTGGGGTTCAGAATTATTAAAATCGTTATTCACACGGGTGAAGCCGCTGGCAAAAGCTAGTATTTGAAATAAACAGGACAGCACTGCTCTTATCTCTTATAAATAATTGGTCGACAAATTTGGGCGAGAAATGCTTTAATATAACAGCAATTAGTTTTGAATTGAGAAGTATTGAAAGCCTTAAGAAGAAATAAATAAGTAACCACTACATTCTTCATGTCCTTCATAAGCTATCCCTTGTTAGAGGTTTAGGAAAACGCAAACAAAAGCACCAATCCTAAGATTAGGCAAAATGTACGTATGTAATGTATGTATAGTATTGTTACGGGCTGGGGTTCGCGGATTTGGAAATAAACACCTGATGGCTCTAAATAAGACTTTATTGAGATCTTCTAAATCACACAACAGACCTTCACAAATCATAGGTCAATCTTAGTCCAAAAGAATAGCCGAGGTCACTATTTATCACATTTGTGTTGCTCAGAACTGAATGACTCAGTCGACTCGCCGTGCCGCTTATATAGTGCGGAACACAAGTGCGCTTATATAAAAGCCCAATTTTTTACATTGAACAATAATTTACAACCAAAATGAATGCTAGTACAATTGCTATCTCTGTTACATTATATATGATAGAAAGAGACGATGAATCGGTTTGGAATGGCTGATAGAGTGCAAACAGCCACATTTTGTCGAGGCTAACCGTAAATGATATATAACATTCAGGAAAGGGTCTGACGGTGAAAAATGATTTGGGGGAAAATAATTCGGTTAAGAACTGTCTTGAGATTGACAAGGTATCAAAATGAATGTGAAATAATTTCCACTACGAAAACTTGGAGGAAGCGAAGTTGACTTAAGCGCAAGGTCGCGGGTCCGATTCCCGCTTGGAGCAGATATTTGTATTGACCATACAGTCATGTTTTCCGGTCCAGGTGTGTTTGTCTTTGTCCTTGTGTATGTTTCCGGACCCCCGACACAGGATATAAATATTATAATGGGGGCCGTTGAGTGTGTAGCGTTTATTTATTTATATAAGACTTGCTTGGGTTTTCTTTATGTATACATTGGTGGTAAACAAGTTGATGAAAGTGGGTTATCACTGTTGCTTAGGGATGCTTGTAACAATTTTTTTTTTTGGTTGTACACGGTTGACAAACAAGCATACGGTCCGCCTGATGGTAAGCCGTCACCGCAACCTCTGAACGCTTGCGATACTTGAAGTATCACATGCGCGTTGCCAACTCAAGGAACTACCACTTTACGTAAATTTATTGTGAGAGGGTAATGTTGCCCCGGTCCGTCCCATTTGTGCTGGGAGGCTCTTCTACTACTACTGAAATCAGCCGGCGTATAACCGGTATGTATAATATAGTTGCATTTTAAAGGTAGCCGTAATGTTACAGGGTACTATTGGGTAAATTATCAATTAATTTTTGCACTCGATTTTAATTCATTATTATGATTCGTCATCGTCAAGCTGCAGAATCATTTAGCTTCCACAATGTCTTGTCCACACCGCACTTGATTTGTATTATTTAAAATTTTGTTGCGAGAACTTTGTACGAAACGAATTTATGATAATTATAGCGTTAGTGCCTTTTCACACGTGCTGGTTACCGGGCATCGAGCTCAGACTGTCCGGTAACTCAAGTCACTTTCAAAAGACCCAATTTTGAATCAAATAGCTCGGACGCACTGTGGTAAATTTTGGGGCACCCGGCGACCGCTTGCCTAGCAAAATTATGCAGGTCCCGTGAAAGCACACATGCCCATACACTTCACTACCGGAGTGTTTCTATTTTATCGCATTTGTCAATGGTGTCGTATTGTGACAAATAATTGGGTTATATAGGTTGTGCTTAATATAATTAAATGGCAATACTAATTTAATATATAAATATTGCAATAATTGGTCATAAAATTAATATGATTATAACGTTATTAATTTATTTAATGTTCGATAAGCTGTTGTTAATAAATTAATTAATAAAATATTGTCACATTAAATTGTATATATATTTAATGATAAGTTTTAAAACAGTCATACTTTCTAACCAAGACCCTGAGGATAGGATTAAATTTGACAATGAGCTCGCTGCCTCCATCTCCGATGACCTCCTTAGGCCTGGGCCTTAAGACAGAAATTCCGAATTTGAGCCCCCCATGAGGGCTGTCCCTTTTTCACGGCTTAGTCTCTGTACTCGGCCCATACCACTCGGTGACGGTGACTGTCAAGGCCAGTAGAACCAACAGCAATACGTATTCCAAAAAAGTTTCAAAACGTATATGGACGCAAATGAGTCAACCCACAAAATTGAAAAAACTGAGTTATATATGCAGAAGTGTTGGTAAATGGCTGAAGAACATTTTTCGTGTGGATTGACATGTTATTGCCTATTTGCGTCCATATATACGTTATTTTTGGTTTTTAGGAGTTTGGGAGCTTGTCAGTTTTGTTTTTATTAATTATTTATTATTATTTGACATTAGTCTCGACAGTCGCGGGTTCGATTCTCACTCGAAATAGATTCAAATTTGAATAATTAATAGGTATTTATAAAGGACATTTGGAAGATAGAACTTCGTTCCTATAGCTGGTTCCGTGACACGTTTTTTTAAGCTTTAGGAAATGTTTCCATTTTGTCTTCAAATAAGCATTTAGCTTGAGTACTGAGAGATGGCGATACTTCAAGGGCAGAACGTAATCGAACCTGCATCTCTCGCGTTACGTTAAAGAAAGTCGCTCCTACCGTTGAACTCAAAAATCAAAATCAAATATTTTTATTCAACGTAAAAAGCATGTAACTTATTTGTTGAAAGTCAAGATTCTACCACCGGGTCCAAAATTAAAACGCTACTCGAGAAGAGCGGCGAAAACAAACTCGGGGGAAAAACTATTAAGGTCTTTGTATTGTATGTAGGTAATAAATGAAAAACAAAAATTTTAAACTTTTAATAAAAAATATTGATATTTTAACTAATAATATTGTACTAATATTACACATTAATAAAAACTACTATAAACATCTGTATAATTATAACTGCCGTAAAGGCACATCGTTGCAATTGTAAGTCACTAGATCAACATTTATACTCATTTCAAAAAGCTCTAAGGTTTATTAAGCTTTTAAAACTTGTCTATTTGTTCGTAAGAAAATTAACAAACAATGTGTTTTTTTTCTGAATTAAGTAATGTCATTTTGAGATATAAAAATTACAAAGTAAAAACCTTTAAAAAAATTGAAATACATTTTTGAATATTTAATTTTTAGATAATTAATTCTTTTAACACCGGGGGCGAATGACTCTACACCACCTGATGGTAAGTGGAAGTCGAGTCCACGCGCGAAGGTGGCTAATATGGTTGCAGAAAGCCTACAAGATGCCTCTTTATTTGAAGAACCCCGTGTAAGAAGGAAGGAACACGTGTACCGGTAAGGAATCCTATTTTTTTATGCGCGACCAAGAAAAGAATTGGCAAACTTCTTTGTTCGCAATGGAATGGATGCCACAGTTAGTTGGTGACATCAGAGACCGGCACGCGTAGTTCTTGAACAGAAGAGGGAGGGAGGTGGGTTAATCTCACGACGCAGTTATAGAGGTTCAAGGATGTTAGATAAGTTCAAATCGCCAATAATTCTAACGGCTCATCGCTGGAACCGATCCATCAGAATATTATGATAATCAAAACACTAATAGCAGTTGCATTTTTGCCGGCTGTAAAATGCTCGAGATATATTTTTCTAAAATAAGCCATTGCTTATATTTTAAGAGCTTGTTCTCTACACTAACACAAACATATAACTTTTAATCCAGGCTGTATATCTAGAAACGTCAGTGTAAACCCCGTAGCTTTTAGGGTCGCACACTGTTACGGCATCCTTTCGAGACGGACTCTGTGATACGATTCCTCGGACATACCAAGCCCCGGGACTGTCTTTACCACCGCCCGTTGAGTCAGGAATAAAGATTAAGAAACCACCACCGCTGTCTCCATTACACGCAGAGGTACCTGAAATATGTAAAAAAGGTGTTAAGCTAGCATAAGCACGTGAAATTGACTTTAAAGTACAGTCTATACTAAATTTATAGTTGATTTGTTTTAATGCTAAGAGAGTGCCGTTGAACATATGCAACACCAGGTTTCTGACCTTTTTTTAATGTAAGTGGGCATAAACGGGCAGGAGGCTCATCTGATGCTAAGCGATCACCACCACCCATGACCATCTACAACGCCAGAGGGCATACAGGTGCGTTGCTGCCTTAAAGGTTTAAGGCAAGAAGAGGCTCTTCTATTGAAGGTTCCCGTGCTGAATCAATTCGAAAAGACCGCCGGTGGAAGTTGGTTCCTCAGAGTGGTTGTACTAAAGAAAATGTCTTCTAAATCGCGCTGTTGTGGATTTACAGACGTCCAGGTAGTTAGGGGGAGTTCTGAGTTTTGTCACGATGTTTGATGATGAAATTCCACCGGCGTGATCAATCCTAACAATTCCTTAGAAAATTCCCCATGGTTTTAATAAAACGCATTTTTGGATTCCCGCTTAGCTTGTCTAACATTTTTGTCTATGACTGTACCTGCGTGGACGTCCGCCATTTTGGTTCAACTTACGAGTATGTTATAATATATTATCTTTGGTCAAATCTTAAACTGACTTACCGTTGGCGTATCCAGCACAGAATTTTTTACCATCTTGTATAACATTGGAATAGAATATTGGATTACTGTAAATGCAAGATAAATTTGGTATTATTGGCATAGTAGCAGCGTGGAGTGTTGATGATAACGAGTCACTCTGGTCAAATCCCCATCCAACTACCTGAAAATTAAAAATATCTTTTGAATGCTTCAGTTTTTTTTTGGTTTGACTTAAGGCTGTCATACTCAATTAGACGCGCAGGTTGCAGAACCTGTGCGTCCGTGTTAAACGGCTCAGATGATGACAGCAGTCGGGGTGGTGCCATGTATATCAAGGATAGCAACAAAATATCACACCCACACATGGCACACATTTTATTCCTATTTGAATAGCAACAAAATATCACACCCACACATGGCACACATTTTATTCCTATTTGTCATAAGGTTAGTCAGTTGGCAAGCAAGTATCCGACCCACCAGGTGGGAAGCGGCTGCCGATGCCTATAAGCGCTTCCAATACCATTTGTAAGTATCACTCACGAGTTGCAAGCTCGAGATATTGGTTCTTAAATATCCTTTGCCCAGTAACTTCATTACCTACAGTGTTCCTCAAACCAAAACACAGTAACGAAACACATTACTGCTTTGCGGGTAGAATATCCGACACTGCGGCTGCCTAACCTAGTCCTTTGCAACGCACTACCACCATTAAAACTAAACTACCGCAGTAAGTAATGTTAGCATTATTTATATTCCATAAGCACATTCAGTACCTAATTATGTATAATTTATAAATAATAAACCATGTATTGACTATTATCAGTAACCCTTGTTGATTAATAGAGCAGTTGAAATTATTACTTCCGGATCACTATAATAATATTAAAATTTGTAAGTTATAGTCTGTTTCATTATTTAATAAATTAAAACTATAATAAATGTAATAATAAATATATTTATTGTAAGGCATAGATAATTTATACATCTGGCTGTTTGGTGTCAACATAGTACCAAAATTTACCGCCATTTTTAAAAAAGAGTCATTGTGGAACGCGGGAAAGAAGAGTTATAATATATATGTAATAGTTTAAGGATATTATAAAATAAACTATACAAAAAGGGAATACTTCTTTGATTTATTGGCTTACGCCAATAGTAATGTATGTTATACTAGCTTCTGCCAACGGCTTCGCCAGCCTGAATAACGATTTTTATACAAACTCTGAACGCCATTTACAAACTTTGAATGTCATATTTAATTATGTCAAATCAACAGACTACAAAATAAGTTTCAAGCTTATAGCTCTAAAAATGACAATAATTCCATACAACTTTTCATCCCCCTTTCTTCTTATAACACTTTTTTCTCTTTAAAAAGTAGCCTATGTTCTTTCTCAGGCTCTAGGCTGTCTGTGTATCAAGTTTTATTTAAATCGATTCAGTAACTTTAACAGATACACAGAGATACAGAGTTAATTTCGCATTTAGAATATTAGTAATGATTATATTAACCAATATCGTCTAGATCAGATAAAAAATTAACTTACGGTTCCAAAAAGCTCGAACGATGAAAGCCTATCATAAGCTTCATCATACCAAAGGCAGGCTGGTTGTACGTAGTTGTTGAACACAGCTTCTGTTTTTAGTTTGAGCAACGAAATATCATTTTTAAGGTTCTTGTGATTGTATTCATCGTGTACAATTACTTGGAAAACCTGAAATCGGAAGCAATTGTAAGTTTCCATTTTTAAATAAGTTGAATGACCTAATTTCGAAAGTGCGTCCCAAAATAAATACATATTGAACACTGTAGCAGCATCACCTACGTGCAGTTATAGGAAATAATTGTACGCTACACATCTTTTATTCATCTTTATTTTCTACGTCATCGTTCGGAATAGGTGAACGTAGAACGTAGGTTGTAAGGCGTGGTTGGTATGCGAAAGAGCGTCGCTCTGAAAAGAGCGTTTTTATGACGCAGATCCGAAGATCTACAATTTCTTCTCTCTTCAAGCTTCCAATAAGAATCTTCAGAGTACTACTTCAAACAATATGCGACGCGGGAACCGAAGACGGACAACACGATCTCGCTGCACTCGGCGCTCGACGATTCTAAGGCGACGCCGGGTCGCAGCGGTCAATTATATTAATTCGCGCGCGTCCCTCCCGCTTCAGACAGCGGCGTGCGGGGCGCAGGACCTATGAGAGGCCCGCGTATTAATGTAGACTTTTTTATTGGAAATTTATTTTATAATTTTACATTTTATTTTGTTTACCTTTTTCTCATTGGCTGTTTACATTTTGATTTTTAGGGTTCCGTAGCCAAATGGCTAAAACGGAACCCTTATAGTTTCGTCATGTCCGTCTGTCCGTCCGTCCGTCTGTCCGTCCGTATGTCACAGTCATTTTACTCGGAGACCATTGACTCTATCTATACGAAATTTACTAATTAGGTGTATTCCATGAACCGCACAAGGATTTTGTAATAAAATTTTAATATATATATGAATTAAGGGTAGCAGTCCATACATGTAAATGACGATTGAAAAAAAAAATATCAACGTATGGCAACGTGTGAGATATCTTTGGATAGTTCTTTTAAAATGATAAGGAGGTTTGATTTTGAGTTTTTCATTAAGCCAGTAGTTGTTGAGATATTAGCTCTTAAAGTCGTAAAAATCGTGTCCCCCTCTAACTTTTGAACTATGGGATTTAAAATTCTGGAAAAATTTGAGCTTGTAGAATACCACATGAACTTTCATCCACATTTAGTTTGAAGAAGATAGGTCTATAAATTTAAGAGATATATAAGTTTTTCCCATAACTTTGTTTTTCATATTACTTTTAATAATTACTATGAAATTACCAACTTATTTTTGCGGTCGGTTTTAATTCGTTATTATTTTTAAAACCGTTAAGATTCTTCATAACATTTCCATCACCCATTTACGCCTGTTTTCTCGATTTATCCAAGGCATTTGACCTGGTTAATTACGATATCTTATGGTAGAAATTAAAACTCACTGGCATGCCTGAAGAGATCAACAGGATTTTTAAGTTTTGGTATAAAAATCAGGTTACTGTTGTGCGATGGTCAGAGAGCTACTCAAGGTCTTACAACTTGGAATGTGGGGTGAGGCAGGGTGGCCTGACCTCACCCAAGTTGTTTAATCTGTATGTGAATGCCCTAATACAGACGCTCAGTAGCATTCGTGTCGGATGTCATATTGACGGAGTCTGTCTTAATAACATTAGTTACGCAAACGACATGATTCTGCTGATTGCATCTGTCTGTGGGTTAGCAAAACTGCTAAGTCTTTGTGCGAACTATTTCAAACGTCATGGCTTAGTCTATAACTATAAGAAAAGCGAATGCATGGTCTTTCAGGCCAGGGGAAAATCGATTCCATCTATTGTACCTGCTATCCAGTTACACGGGGTTCCACTAAAGAGAGTTGAATGCTTTAAATATCTTGGCCATGTAGTATTCTATGACTTGAAAGACAATGCAGATATTGAGAGAGAACGCAGGGCTTTGTCTGTTAGAGCAAATATGATTGTTCGCAGGTTTGCTCGTTGCTCAATGCCAGTCAAAATAACGCTTTTCAGAGCTTACTGCACCACATTTTACCCTAGCAGCCTGTGGGAAGACTATACGCGGAAACAGTACAACGCCCTGCGTGTACAATATAACAATGCTTTCAGGATGCTAATGGGTATGCCTCGTTTTTGTAGTGCATCGGGGATGTTTGTATACCATTATGCGAAAGCGGTGCACATCGTTGTTGCGCAGGATTCTTTCCAGCTCAAGTGGCGTCCTGAGAGCATTTGTTAATAGAAGTTGTTTGTATGTGAACCACTGCTATAGGATTCACGTGCTGACAAATTAATCCTGTTTTAGGTTATATAAGTTTTAGAAATTACTAACAAATAGGCGTAAGATACTTGTATTACTAACAACATATGATACATTGTTGGTCAAAATAAAGTTATTATTATATATATTATTATATAACCGTATGCTGCGGAACTCTTTAGATTCAACTGTGCGTGGTCCACAACGCACTTGACTGGTAATTTTTTTGTATATATACTCGTGTACTTCCTGAATAAATTATCCCATAAAAAACATAAAATGTAAAAAAATAGCCAGTCTCATAAAGCAGTTCTTCTACTACAAAAAGTGGTGAGATCTCATGTATAACTACGCCTGAAACTTGCCAGTTGTACGGCAACTTATTCTACTCATACAAATACTTTTAGATTCGTAAAACTGCCAAGTTTCAGGCGTAGTTATACATGAGATCTCACCACTTTTTGTAGTAGAAGAACTGCTTTGCGAGACTGGCTATTTTTTTACATTTTATGTTTTTTATGGGATCTCATATCTTTTTGTAGAAAGTCCTACTTTTTCTACCCACTTCTTGAATGTAATCGTATATTATCTAGGTACCCACCTACACCTATTATTCCATTATATTATGTGTATACTATACAGGTACACTGATTGATTATCTGTAAATGTAATTTTGTAATTTTATACATTTATATAGGATTACAAAGTTATTTATGCAGTTGGTGTATCTAGAAAACTGGACCGAAATTATAAAATATTTTAGTTTTTCCTTGATTTATACACTAAACACTAATTATACTCTAAACTTGAAGCTTCCATGTGTGCTAGAAGTGCCTTAGAGTTTTGATGACGGTCAGCCTGTGAGTAACAAAATTATGAAATTTTGACTAGTTATAATTCTTAAACTACTTATTCGAATTGAATGGAATTTGAAATATAGCGTGTTTATACAATGACTGTTTAGTTACTGAAAATTTAGGCTTTCAGTTTTATCCACAACGAAGTTATAGGGGTCGCAAATTATTTAAATATATATCTAACTGCAAATGTAACTGCTAACGTAACTTTGTAATCCTATACATTTATATGGGATTACAAAGTTATTTATGCAGTTGGTGTACCTAGTAAACTAGACCAAAATTACAAAATATTTTAATTTTTCCTTTACTTATACACTAAACACTAATTATATTCTAAATTTGAAGCTTCTTAGAAGCTAGAAGTGCCTTAGAGTTTTGATGACGGTCAGCCAATAAATAACAAAATTAAGAAATTTTTGACTAGTTGTAATTCTTAAACTACTTTTTCAAATTAAATGAAATTTGATATACACCGTGTTTATACAATGCCTAATTGGTTACTGAAAATTCAGGCTTTTAGTTTTAGCAACAACGAAGTTATAAGAGGTTGAAAATTATGTAAGTACGTATCTGACTGCAAATGTAACTTTGCAATCCTATACATTTATATGAGATTACAAAGTTATTTATACAGTTGGTGTATCTAGAAAACTGGAGCGAAATTACAAAATATTTTAATTTTTCCTTTACTTATACACTAAACACTAATTATATTCTAAATTTGAAGCTTCCATGTCTGCTAGAAGTGCCTTAGAGTTTTGATGACGGTCAGCCAATAAATAACAAAATTAAGAAATTTTTGACTAGTCATAATTCTTAAACTACACTTTCAAATTGCATGAAATTTGAAATATATCGTGTTTATACAATGCCTGTTTGGTAACTAAAAATTCAGGCTTTTAGTTTTAGCCACAACGAAGTTATAGGAGGTTGAAAATTATATAAGTACGTATCTGACTGCAAATGTAACTTTGTAATCCTATACATTTATAGGCGATTACAAAGTTATTTATGCAGTTGGTGTATCTAGTAAACTGGAGCGAAATTACAAAATATTTTAATTTTTCCTTTACTTATACACTAAACACTAATTATATTCTAAACTTGAAGCTTCCATGTCTGCTAGAAGTGCCTTAGAGTTTTGATGATCGGTCAGTCAGTGAGTGACAAAATTAAGAAATTTGACTAGTTATAATTCTAAAACTACTGGTTCAAATTGAATGAAATTTGAAATATACCGTGTCTATACAATGCCTGCTCGGTTACTGAAAATTCAGGCTTATAGCTTTATCCACAACGAAGCTATAGAGCGTCGAAAATGGCCTGAAGTGCTTCGAGAAAAGGATAGTACGGCCGTGCCGCTTTTTGCTCGACTTGGCGGGGGCACTGCCGTGCCCCCAGATTCCACTACATTCCACTGGAGAGTTTACTTATAACTACGAGTCCTCAATAATTATTAACCATAAAGGCACACTGGTTATAGTGGTTAAAAACACCAAAGAAGAAATACAATTATGTGATTCTACTTTTGGTGGTCTCGTTGTGGATCCCACTCGGAGCAGGTGTTTGTATTAATCATACAGCGTATAAATGTGTTCCGGTCTGGGTGTGTTTTTCTTTGTTCTTTGTGTATGATTCCAGACCCTCGGGTTAGAATATCATATATCATAAGTATGTTTTTACATTGCGGAAAAATTCGCTTTTAACCCCTGTTGCATGGACAAAAGCGCCCGAAGAGTTTACGATTATTATCAGATTCTATGATAACACTGCGAGGCGATGTGGAGAAGCCCACAAGGACAAACACCCAGACCGAGTCAGATCTTTTTGTCCTAGCATTATTCCCGGTATTTTATGTACCCAGGGTCTGCTTATTACTCTTATCCCGATTTGACAGGTTACTAGTTTTTACACGGAGCGATTGCCATCTGACCTCGGCAACCTTAAGGGCGAACCAGTAACTCATTGGATAAGACCAATTTACTTATCAAGAGTTAACGATTATTATCAGATGTTATTGATAATAACCGAGACCGACAGCTTAACGTGCTCTCCGAGGCACGATGGGGAGACCCACACGGATAAACGCCCAGACCGAGACAGAAATTTTAACAAACATCTGCCCGAGCGGGAATCGAACCCGCAACCGTCGAGACTCGCTACCCACAACGCCACAACCCACCCGAGTCAGATATTTGTAAGTAAAATAGAAGGGTTAACCAACCAACCTGGTTAAACCAGACCTTGGTTAAACACCGGGACTAATTTTAGGAAGAAGAAGAAATGTAGATAATAAGTCTATATCGTCTGTAATTAACATTAGGACGCAAATAAGCAATACCATGTCAACCCACACGAATATCATTTCGAGAAAAACGCGTTTGAAAATTTTTAACAACTTGCTTTATAGTAATTTTTTTTTTGTATTGGTCAAGTTTTTGGCAATTTCAGATTGATGTAAGTTATTTTACTTATTTTCACAAAAATAAGTATACAAACTGCATATTTCTTATATAATATAATCCAAAATGTTTAACATAATACATAAATTGCATGATTAAAAAATGGCTTTTTTAGAATATTTAAAGCTTAAAGCTTTACAAATATTAAAGAAAAATGTTCTTCAGCCATTTACCAACACTTCTGCGTATATAACTCAGTTTTTTCAATTTTGTGGGTTGACATGGTGTTGCTTATTTGCGTTCATTAAATAATTCAAAGTTTTGACTTCTTACCTCAATTTCCTGTGTTGTCTTATCACTTGTAAATAAGTGGTGTTTTCCTGCAAAGACACCTAGAATATCTGGTACAACTGGAGTTCCACTTATAGTTGTGCAATGAGCAGCTGGAAAAAAGTAGCAATTGTTGTAAGATATCTCGACGACGTAGTGATGCAGCGGTAGCGAACCTGCCTTAAGTGCCACAGGACGCGGGCTCGATTGCGCGCATGTTTGTGTGGACTTTAAGATAGAGAGTATGGACATGAGAAGCGGTGGATGAGGTGTACAGTGGAGCTAGAGGGCTTTATCATTATATAAAATCCTTACTTATATTATAAATGCAATAGACGCTCATAGCTGAGTGGACCCGCTGATCGGTAAACAATCGGTAGTTTAAGCAACTTTAGGCGCGGTCAGTCACTGGATGGGTGATCGCATAGTGGTATTTCAACCGAGCGTCTCCGTGCTTCGAAGGGCACGTAAAAAGTCGGTCCCGGCTGTTGACAATTAGACAACAGTCAATAAGTCAAGTCAGAGGCCTACGGGCGACCTGAACAATTCTGACACTAGGTTGACCACTAACCAAGATAAGAAGAATGCAATAGAAATGACTGGGCAAAGGAGATTCAAGAACCAATATCTCGAGGTTGGAAACGCGTGAGTGGCGCCTACTAATGGTGTTGCAAGTGCTCATAGGCTACGGCAATTGCTTACCATCAGGTGGGCGGTATGCTTGCTTGCCGACTTGTAACACAAAAAAATTCCAAAGTAACTCTGCCTCTCTGTTGTCTGTCTGTCTAGAGCCTGAAAAAAGGCATAGTTCTAAGGGGTTGAAAGGGATTAAAAGTTGGATAGAAGTATCGTCATTTTTATTGCTAGAAGCTTGAAACTTATTTAGACTGTTGACTCGATATAAATAAATATGACATTCAAAGTTTGTATAAAATAGTAAATCACGCGGGCGATCCCTTTGGCAGAAGTTAGTATAATAACAACTGGACTATTACCTGTTAGAACAAAGTGTTTCGATAAGAGTGTACCACCACATATGTATCTTAATGTTGATTGTTCCTGCCTGTATATAGCGACGTGCCACGGCCAGTCCCCTGCTTTGGCACTGACTCCGTTCACAATCAGCTCCGTATGTAGGATCTTACGTTTCCCGCAATATCTATCCGGTACATTAATACGTTTTTTTACACCAGTCGGGAAATTTTCGAAATAAGTCTGTAAATTAGAAAATTTATTAATGTAAGTAATTTCAGTTTATAAATTCTGAAATGGTATCTTTTTTTTATGTTAGAAGTTGGCAAACAAGCATACGGCTCACCTGATGGTAAGTGGTTGCCGTAGCCTATGAGCGCTTGCAGCACCATTAGTAGGTGCCACTCTAGCGTTGCCAACCTCGAGATATTAGTTCTTAAATCTCGTCCGCCCAGTAATTTCACTAGCGTACAGTGCCCTTCAAACCAGAACACAGTAGTGCCTAAGCACTACTATTTGGCGGCAGAATATTTGACACTGCGGTGGTACCTACCTAGCCGGCCTCTTACAACAAAAGACCTACCACCAGTGTGACTGACTGCACTGGTGGAATAATCTCTGCTGTGACAGAGGTTATCCCAACACGGGCGATGGGGTCGTCACATCCCGACGCCGTTAATCTATTCATGTTATCATTAGTTAAAAAAAGAAATACCGACAGTTATTTCAAAGTTTTCTGTTTTCGCTTCTATCGATCAGTCTATTTTTTTATTTATAAAGCGAAACTTTTTGAGCATCACTAAATTTTTTTCACCATTTCGGATTATCATACAAAGACGCAAGAACAAAGTGCCTTTCCCTTAATAGAGACATTCTTAGTTGTACTCTACGTAGCAATTTATGTTAGATTTAAATTACTTATTAGTCTTTCTAGGCTAGATCGTAGTATCAATGAAGTGTCTTTAAATAATTAAAGGGCACGTCATTAAAAGCAAAAAATCGGATTATAGCCGGCCGTGGAGACTTCATTCTTTTATACCTTTTTTTCCTTTCATCCTATTTCTTGGGTTGATAACGCGCTTGTGTTACTTCAAGTATCACAAGCGTTCATAGGTTGCGGTGTCTGCTTACCATCAGGCGGACCGTATGCTTGTTGACCAACAGTCATGATATATAATAGAGTTATTGTTTGTTTTTTATTATCTATCTATATATAAAAGACTTTGTCTTGAATGACTGAAGAGGTGAAATTAAGATTCAAAGTTTATATTAAAATCTTTATTCACGCGGGCGAAGCCGCTGGCAGACGCACGTTGTTACAGCAACAAATGTAATTTGTACTTACTGTATTTGCACCAAAACAAAATTCGTTTCCATTAATTTTGAGGCTGGTTATATATGGAGGTGAATAGGGGGCCGGAAGTCCCTTTACAGACAATGTGAAGTTCTCGCTACTCTTGAGTAAGAGAAAGCGATATATATTATAGACATTGTCTTCGGAGGTTGATATTTTTGTGTCATCGTCCTGGAATTAAAAAAAAAATATAACTAAGATTTTTAAGGATAACCTCCCTCGGAGAGCATGTTAAGCTGTCGGTCCCAGTTGTTATCGCATAACATCTGATAATAATCGCTATCTCTTGATAAGCAACTTGCTCGTATTTAATGAGTTACTGGTTCCTCCTTTGGATTGCGGAGTTCAGATGGAAATCGCTCCGGGTAAAAACTAACTACTCGTCAAATCAGAATAAGAGTATAAGCAGTCCTGTCTAAGTATCAGGAATAATGCTAGAAGAGGTCGTTGGGAATAAAGCTATTTTTATAAGTTGTCGATATCGTGGCGCAGCGGTAGCGAACCTGCCTTAAGCAACACATGACGCAAGGCCGATTCCCGCTCCGAGTAGATGATTGTATTGACCATACATTGCTTAGGCATTACTGGGTTAGAAAGCCACTGTAGGCTAGTGAAATTACTGAGCAAAGGAGTTTCAAGAACCAATATCTCGAGGTTGGCAACACTCGAGTGATACCTACTTAGCGATAAGACCGCCTTTTGTATTACCACTTTTTTGTTTGTACTTTCTTTGTTTTTAATTTCTGTGTCGGTGTACAAATAAAGCATATTATTATTATTATTACTTATGGTGTTGCGCGCGCTCATAGGCTACGGCAACCACTTATTATCAGGTGCTTTGCTTGTCTACTTGTAACATTAAAAAAAATGTTTTCTAGTCTGGGTGTATTTGTCCTTGTTATTGTGTATGTTTCCAGACCACCGACACAGGATAAACCTGTCCTAATGGGAGCCGTTAAGTGTGTAGCGTTTATTTTTTTTTTTTTTTTATTTATGACGACGTTGTGGCGCAGCGGTAGCGAACTTGCCTTAAACGCCACAGGTCGCGGGTTCGATTCCCGCTCGGAGCATAATATGTTTGTATTGACCATGCAAGCATATTTTCCGGTCTGGGTGTATTTGTCCTTGTCATTGTGTATGTTTCCGGACCCCCGACACAGGATATAACTATCCTAATGGGGGCCGTTGAGTGTGTAGCGTTTATTATATTATTATGTTTATTATTTATAACATTTTCCTTATACTTACTACGAAGACAGCTGCTTCCGAATCAAAGGTTACTCTGATATCTGTCGCAGGATTTAGTTTTCCCAATATAATTATATTATAACCATCTACTAGATTAGATTCAAATTTAGATATAATATTAGCACTGTCAGGACATGGCATAGCTTCAAAACCGATCGAAATTTTTTTTGAACTTCTGTAGAATTTTATAGCATTGACATTTGTTAATACGTAAATTAATAAAATTTGATTTAAGAACTTCATTTTTATTATTTGATTCTAACTTTAACATCACATATACCGTCACTTTTAAACACTGATTTGTATTTCATATTTTAATTAAACTTGTTTTATTTATAATAATTATAAATCATTTCTTATTTAGAATGCAACGATACGAGCACAACGTAAGATCTTTAGTTTGTGACTAAAGAACACATCATCAAAGTGAGGTTAATGTGGGAAATCAGTTTAAAAATATAATTTCCAGTTATACATATTTAATTTGTGGATTGGCTTAGCTTTAAGGTTTTAGAATCGCATTCGATACTCTAAGAATAATAATAAACGCTACAAACTCAACGACACTTTTAGGATAGTTATATCCTGTGTCGGGGGTCCGGAAACATACACAAGGAAAAGGTATCTAAATCGGAACACATGACTGTATGGTCAATACAAACATCTACTTCGAGCGGGAATCCGGTTCTTATATTTGCTCTTTAGATGCTTGTATTATCCCATAAAGGAGATGGCTCGCCCGGGAAAGTACTACCACGAAAAAAAAAAAAACGTTATAAAGTATCGGTACAGTTGCGTTACGTGCGACGAGTGCTGGAGTCAAAATCTTCCTTTATTCCCTTCTGATCCTTTCCCTCTTATACCTTGGGTTGGTATCGCGCATGTGATACTTTAAATATCAGAAGCGTTCATATAATAGTTTGCGTTAGCTATGACATAAAAAAAATACAAGTTGCAGCAGCATCGATACTACTCCATCTTGTCTGTCTCGGTAGTACTAGTCCATTTATTGTGAAAACAGCTATGCTTTATGCCACATAAAAAAATTTAAAGCGTACTCTTTAAGGAAAATGAGCTCTTTATAGAAATACCGTTTGCAATAACTAGCGGTAGCATGATGAACGGGAATTACTTGTTTTGTATCATACGAGGAAAAATGTATAACAACGCAATTTATTTTAGTATTTATTTCAAGGTATTTAGGTGCATTATCTCTTAATGATTTGTTATACATATTTAATACATATATTTTTTATTAAGTTTAACTTTAGAATATTTAGAACAAGAGTCGTTTTCGTTTTATTGTTTCTATTTTTCAATCAAGTCAGAGGTTTTAAAAAATATATTTTTATGAGAAAGAATGCGGATTTTAAATGTTGATGCTGATGTTTGACTTAGCAAGAAGATAATAAATAATAAAAAGCTTCAATAGCTCAACGGTAAATGGGCCGACTTCGCTCCGTTAACGCGGAGAGTCAAGGGTTCGATCCTGACCCCTTGGACTATTGTCGTACCCACTCCTAGCGCAAGCTTCGAGCTTATTTGGAGGGGCAAAAGGAATATTAGTAATGCCTTGAAAAAGCATTGCAAATATTGTTAATAAAAAAAAATTAACAAACGTTATACACTCAACGGCTTAAGGCAGGTTCGTTACCGCTGCGCCAAAACGTCATCAAATAAATTTAATTATTTTGTTTACTTTTTTTTCGGTATGGAAATTTTTCGACTTTACGAAAACGACAGACGTGCAATTGTGATATAATTGATTCCTCATATAATATTTCGGTTTAAAGACATTTATTTCTCACGAAGAACATACTGTTCACTTATACAGAGATTAAAATACAAACATTTTAAGGATGTACACAGAAGCATGCATTATATAAATTAAAGTTTTTATATATTTTAACACTACACTATTAAACTATTGCAGTTAAAAGATTTAACCTAACCTTACTTCTATAACTTATAGTATTTTATTAGTATAAAGTAATTTGGCTATACTATACAATATTTTTAGCAATGTGTATCTTTAGTTTGTTCTTAAATTCCTTAATATTTTTACAATTTTTAATAGCATCTGGTAGGCTATTATACATCACTGCACCTTCATACAATATGTTTTTAACCCCGTATGTTAAGCATTTGTTAATACAACACGTCAGATCATTAGAAATTAAGTTTTTAATACATTTTAAAGCTTTTGGAGTAATTCCGTCAATACCAGTACTTGTATTACTATCTAAGTTGTCTATAATTTTGACTACTTCCTTCACATTACATGGCTTGAATTTACTCAAAATTATGTCATGTTGATAGGTATCTTTATACATTAGGGTATGGACTGAACTCTTGTGGTATTGTAACTGTATGTTGTTTGCTAGTTCTGAGCCTATAGTTAAGAAAAAATTATTAAAAATTTGACAAATTTCGTTACCACCAGTTACAGTACCAGAAGGTGTTGAGAGTTTTGGCAAGGCACTGCTATTCTTAAATTTATTTAAAGCTAAAGTATTGATAAGGTCCCACATCTTCTTCGGTTTATTTTATATTATTCGGTTTATATTATATTTCATCCACATTTTCAACCTTTTTAAGCATTTTTCCAACAAAAAGTCTATTCTATCTCTGTACTGATGATATTTGATCAAAACCGATTCAGTAGTTTAGGTTTCAAGGCAGGACACTCAGTAAAAGTTCTTTCTTTCTATTTCAATTACATACAAACTAAAATAATTGACTCAAACAGGAAAACCTTCTGTATTTTCGAAAGGTATATCCAACGAACTTAAAATTAAAAAAAGTTGAAATGAAAGAGATCCGCATTCATTCAATCATTGTCAAAAACGTCAACACAAACAAGGCAGGCTGTCCGGCTTTTGACGACGAACTTTGAACGAAGCGCTTTGAACGTTTTCCGTACAGAGTTTTTTCCGAAAATTTCAATTAACCTTTCACAACTGATAATAACTTTGACTGCAAACTGTGTTTGTGTTTCCGGAACCATTTACTACTTTTGCTAGTGTACTTTTACAATTATATATTTATCGGCGTCGGGATGTGACGACCCCATCGCCCGCTGTTGGAATAACCTCTGTCATAGCAGAGATTATTCCACTATTGCAATCAGTCACACTGGTGGTAGGTCTTTTGTTGCAAGAGGCCGGCTAGCTAGGTACCACCGCAGTGTCAAATAGGTCTGCCGTCAAATAGTATTACCGTGTTCCTGTTTGACGGCCACTATAGGCTAGTGAAATTACTGGGTAGAGGAGACTTATGACCCAATATCTCGAGCTTGGCCACGCGTGAGTGCTACGTACTAATGGTGTTGCGCACGCTCATAGGCTACGGAAACCGCTTACCATCATCAGGGGAGCCGTATGCTTGCTTGCCAACTTTGTAACATAAAAAGGGTGAGAGATGGGATCTCCGGCACTCTCCGGCACTCTCCGGCAAAATGCAACAGTACTGTGAGAGTATAGTGCAAACCCGGTCGGCCGGTCCATTTGTGCTCGGTGAAACATACATAAATTATATGAAGTAATTTCAGAGATTAGCGTGTTCAATCAAACAAACAAACTCTCCAGCTTTATAATATTGGTATAGATATGGTGCGCGCCTGAAATTTTATATGAGCTATTTGCCGGTTTGTTTCATTTGCTACTATGAAACACTAATGATATTTTATTATCTAGCTTCTGAGCACGCCCTGCTTCGCCCGCGTCAATAAGATCATCCCGCTAACGTTCCCAGGTCGTATCAGTTCGGAAAGACGTGAGTGACACATAAATGTAAATAGATGAAGTGAAATTATAGGAGCAGAGATCGAAAGTAAAGGTGAGAGTGGATACGGAAACAAAGAGGGTCATGAGAGCTAGAAGCTTGAGCCTATGACTTTTATATTTATCAAAGAAAACTCAGCATTATTTATAAAGTTTAATTCGAGGAGACATACAAAAAAATTAAAAATTCTACATAGACGATAATTAATCTTATTTACTTACTCTCTATGTCGCTACAACCTTACCCGATCCCTCTCAACAGGTTTGGGTATATGATGAAAAACTCAATTCTCCTAGTTGTGCCACGTGTGGGGTTCTTGAGGACATCCATCATATTTGAGCTGAGTGTAAACGTGTTGAGACTCAAAGACAACATACCTTTGGCAAAACTTTTAACATAGGCTTCTACAATAGCATTCTGGCCTCACCGTTGTCGGATGAGGCTAGAAAGCTATTCAAAATGATTAGTTTTTGTCTTAGGTTACGTGTTAATTTAAATATTCTTGTGTATTTATTGCTTATTGTAAATAATAATAGGAGCGACATTTTCAATACTGAAAAAACTCTCTTGGATTAATTAAAGATAGCCCAAGGGGGTCGGAAGTGAAGTCGGCCCTTCTACCGATGAACTATTTATAAAATGATTCATTTTTTTATTAATAATACAAAACTCATTTATTTCCTGACTGTTTAAAAAATGAGAGGGTTTTAGAAAAGTCTATGTGATATTACAATGTGTATTTGTTAACTTTGTACTATACCAAAGTCGGGGGCATAAGTAAGAATGTGGAACTAAAGAACCAGTTTTATTGTTAGACAAGGAAAGAGCATCTTGTCATTATATAGTAATCTTTAGTTCTTAATCGATTTAATATTAATCCATCTTTATGTTGCGACTATCGTGTTGATAAATCAGTTGAAATGACGTCACTACCAATACTAATAGTGTTCCTATTATTACTTGGCTCGAAATGTGATGCTATAGATGATATAGAACCATGTATCGGAGCAGATTATATACAAGCGAATTATGCAAGCAGTTCTATATATGGATCTTATTTACTGCAGATAAATCAAGATTTATCTGCTGGTACGGAATTAAGGATCCGCTTTTTATCAAATGTGACATTCTCTGTGGTAAGTGGTGTTTTTTTTAACTAGCCTATAATGCATATATGTAGGTATAGACTGTGGTAATTTTGATTGCGTTTTTTGACGTAACGACCAAGGATTTTTGAGTTGGTTCTAACCGAGCTTTGTCGTGTAGATCTGGTTCTGAGGAGTGAGATTTAAATATTGTGGTCACAGACACCCGAAAACAATCCAGTGCGAGGTAGCGAACTCGCTTGAGGTCGATACAGCATGATATTCACAAGCACCTATAGACATGTTCATATTTTGTATATAAGTATGTAGGACTACGACTTCTTCCTAGCATTATTCCCAGTATTATATTAATATTTACCCAAGGTCTGCTTATTACTCTTGTCCGAATTTGACAGATTGCTAGTTTTTACCCGACTGCCGAAGGAGAGTAATATTTTTCGAGCGTATGTATGTATGTCTACTTCTTTGTGACGCTGTACAGGCTAAACTTATGAGGTATCATTAGATTCGTCTCAGTTGTGAGAGTGATATAGGGTACTTTATTTGGATACTGGTTCCGCAGAAGCAAAGATATACAAAGAGGAACCTCACAGTTCGTATAGCGTCCAAATATGATGAGGATTCTTTGTAGTACCCAAAAAATGAGTAGTAAGAATACTATTTTTCGATACATTGCTTGATTTTTGAGATATTGACGATTGAAGTTTGATTATTATTTAACAAAAAAATTAGGTTTTTAGGTCCTAGGGTTTAGGTTGGGTGTTTATAAGTCATTCAAGTCTTCTCCTTTTCTATACACGTATACGTAAATAATCTATTATTAATTATTTAACTAAAAAGTTTGAAATAAAATAAATTATTAACTTAAACAAAAACCCGGCAGCATTAATAATACCTTCTAAAAAGCTAAAAAGAAGCTCTATAATACCTACTAAAATAAATGTTACTCTAATTTTAGTAAAGGTATTGCAGGCCGGGACAAGTATTGAAATTAAACATTACAATAAGATTTGTACGTAACTTATGCAATTCCCTTTAGACACCATCATCCGTTTAAATCCGTTTTGATTAATTCGCTTGTCCCCTCTTGCAATACCAGTTCTAACATTAAAGTAATATTAATATTATAGTTGTTATTATAGAGCTTGTTTTTAGCTTTTTTTGGAGATATTATTAATGCTGTCGGGTTTTTTGTTGCATTTAATAATTTATTTTGCTACACAGAGTGCTTGATTGCCATCTGACCTCCGTAACCCAAAAGGCGAACCAGTGACTCATGGGATAAGAGCAATTTACTTATCAAGAGTTAATGATTATTATCAGATGTTTTATGATAACAAGCGAGGCGAATGTCATATGGAAGACATCTAATAATAATAACTCTTTATTGGACACAAACATAGGTTACAAATAAGAAGGATTACCCAGACTTCTGCACTAGCAGGGCTGTGTTGCAGAAGCCAGTTTCTTCCCCTTAATATCATCATCATTACATTTTTATGCCCTTAGGAATTAATCAGCCGGTCTAATATAGTTTTCTAATTTGTAGTAGCTGAGACCGTTTTGGTAGCGAGTCTGCCTTTAGTCTCAATGGTTGCTGGTTCGATTCCTGCTCGGGCAGATTTCAGTCTTGGTCTGGGCGTTTGTCCGTGGGTCTCCCCATGGTGCTTCTGAAAGCACGTTAAACTGTCGGTCCCCGTTGTTATAACATTACATCTGATAATAATCGTTAACTCTTGATAAGTAAATTGCTCTTATCCAATGAGTTAATGGTTCGCCCTTAGAGTTGCGGAAGTCACATGGCAATCGCTCCGTTAAAAAACAAGTAACCAGTTCAATCCGGATAAGAGTAATAAGCAGACCCTGGGTAAAATAAAATACCGGGAATAATGCTAGGACGAAGAAGGAAGACTAGACTAATAAAGTTGCAAGTATGTGCAAGTATAGATTTTGTGTGAGATTACAAATCTTGGTGGCATCATCATCATCATCATCATCATCATCATCATTATCATCATCATCATCACCATCATTGGCCTTGGTCGCATACTACAAAGTGGAAAATACTAAATTTAACAATGCGGTAGACTTTTTCAAAACGAATATGAAATATCAACCAAGTAAGTAATACATAATTGTCGGTGACGACATATGATGTAAAGGTAGAAGAATATGCGGATCCTATAATGATAGTTTGCTTGTGTTTTGACTGAAGGTAAATTATATGCGTAATTGTTTATATAGTATTACAAAAATAAATACATTCAAAGCTACTTATAATATTTAAAATAATCTTCCTAATATTACAAAGACTCCACAGCTCAACAGTTAAATTCTATGATTAAAGGGCCGATTCCACTCCGTTTACACAAGAGTTGCGGGTTCGGTCTTAGCGCCCTTGGCTATAGTCATAGCCACTCATAGTTTAACTTACGACCTTTTGGAGGAGCAATAGAAGTATTAGAAATCACTTGAGAAAGCATTGTTAATATTATTTAAAAGAAAAGCATATATTTGAAAGTTTTGTATGTTTGGATGGATTTGGGAGATATTTAGAACACAAATTTTCGAAGCAAGCATACGGCCCACCTGATGGTAAGCGGTTGTCGTAGCCTATGGGAGCTTGCAACACGATTAGTAGGAGCCACTCACGCGTGGGCAACCTTGAGATATTGGTTCATAAATCTCCTTTACACAGTAATTTCACTAGCCTACAGTTCCCTACAACCGGAATACTGTGATGTCGAAAACACTAGACAGCAGAACATTTGACACAGCGTTGGTACCTACCTAGCCGGCCTCTTGCAACAAAAGACATACCAACAGTGTGACTGATTGCAATGGTGGAATAAACTCTGCTGTGACAGAGATTATCCCAACAGCGGGCGATGTGGTCATCACGCCTAAGATAGCTTATTAGAAAAGAAATGAAATGAAGGAACGACCTACGCACGTCCTGCGACAATTTATAATTATTTTTATCGAATTTTAGGACAGCGAACAAGGCAATGTCACAGAGCTTGGGAATAATGAATACAAAGTAATTATACTCAAGCCCACAACAACATTTACAGCTGATGTACGCAGACGATCTGGTAGTAGACCTCTGTCGGAGGCAGTGACAAGTGTTAAGATTAATGAAACAGAACATTGTAAGCATCCTGTTCTTGTAAGTGCTAGACTAATTATTTCATTTTTTTTTGTGATGTTTGTTTAATTTTTTTATTTAAATTATAGTTCTTTAGGCGGGTCATGAAAAAATCATGAGAGTGATATTTTAAGATGCATGCGCATGAGCGTCACACAAAATTCACAGGCTGAATCGCAATCCCGATTCTTTGGGTGATAAAATGAACCAGCCCTCCTGACCCATGTGGAGGCAATGAGTCTGTGTGTTATATATATATTTTTTAAATTGTTTCGCACTGACGCGCCATGGCACAAGTGTTTCTACTACAAATGACACAAAGATGATGTGGAAAATGACCGCTTGACATGATGAATGACAGTACTTATGAAAGTATATACGGTACTTCCTAAAAAAAATTGTCAGTCTGTCTGTTTGTTCCAGCTAATCTCTGAAACGGCTGGACCGATTTTAACGTGACTTCATATAGCAGTCAGCTGATATTATATGGAGTGAGTTAGACTACTTTTATTTTGAAAAAAAAAAATCGGGTAATGTTATGATTTGTGAAATCGTAAATTTCCTCATTCCATTCCAATATTCGACAGGGGTTTACATTAGATTTTAGACCCAACCAAAAACCAAAACAAAAAAGTGACGAATCACTATGTGGAAAAAGAAAGGTGAACCACAACCAGCTAATAGTATATGGACAGCAATCTAAACCTGGAGATTGGCCGTGGCATGTTGCTCTGAATACAGTTTATCAATCAACATTCAAGTATATATGCGGTGGAACACTGATTTCAGAATACTTCATATTGACAGGTATTTAGAAACAAATAACTCATGATTTATTTAAATTTATATATTTTATATTATTTGCAGTAGTAGACCTATACTCCTTCCAGCACAAATGGGCCGTGTTGTAGGCAATGAGGTTGTTTTTTGCCTATAAACTTTTTGCTGGATTTCTCGAATAAAAAGACGTGCTCACTTCTCAAGTTTTAATGTGTAACTAACAATTATTATTTTATTACTTTTAAGCATGTGTTTCAAGTATAGCTTGGTGACGCTTCTAACAATTTTGAACCTTATACTATTAGTAATAAAGCGTATGACACCGGCAATTTGTACTTGAAGCCCGACGTGAGAAATGGACTGTATCTACCTATATAATGCGTGTAACTATATAAAGGTACACAACGTATTTGGACAGGCCGGTTCGACTGGGAAAGTACTACCCTCTCTCAGGGAACTGGCGTAAAGTAACAATATCAGTACCTACATTTACGCCTATTGCTTGGGTTGGCAAAGCGTGAAATACTTCAAGTACCATAACAGGAATAGGTGCCATTGTTGAGGTTTCCAACTTCAAGATATTGGTTCTGGAATCTCTTTTGCCCATTAATTTCACTACAGTGCCCTTCAAAACGGAACACAGTAATGCCAAAGACTCTACTGTTTTGCGATAGAATATTTTACACTGCGGTGGTATCTACGTAGCTGTCCTCTTGCAACAAAAGACCTACCACCAGTGTGACTGATTGCACTGGTGGTATAATCTCTGCTGTGACAGAGATTATTTCAACATCGATGGGGTCGTATATATCCCGAAGCCATAATTAATTAAATAGCGATAATGTTTGACTTATTCACAAATTTTAACATCTGTAAGAATTGCCCGAAAAATAAAAGGGAGAAAGCTAGTTATAAATGGATGCAAATAAGCAATACCATGTCAACCCAAAAAATTGAAAAAACTGATTTATATATGCAGAAGTGTTGGTAAATGGCTGGAGAACATTTTTCTTTAATATTTGTAGGGTTTTAAGCTTAAAAACTTCTAAAATAGCCATTTTTTAATCATGCAATTTATGTATTATGTTTAGCGTTTTGGGTTATATTATATACGAAATATGCAGTGTGTATACTTATTTTTTGTGAAAATAAGTAAAATAACTTACATAAAGCTGATGAACTTGACCAATACATTAAAAAAATCATATAAAGCAAGTTGTTCAAAATTTTCAAACGCGTTTTTCTCGAAATGACATTCGTGTGGGTTGACATGGTATTTCTTATTTGCGTCCAAATAATGTGCTGTGATTTAAAATTTTGTGTCGTTAAAGCTGCTCATTGTGTGACAAGAAATGGAATTGCTATACTGCCAGAATCTGTCGGTGTTAGTCTCGGGAAACAAAATTTAATCGGAGGTGATCCAGATCCACAAGAAAGAGGGGTTCGTTTTACACTTTAAATCAAATATTGAGTTTTCCATTTCGAATTATTATATTTATTTCAGCGTCAGCGCCATCTATTGAAAACTTCAAGCAATTACTGTGGTGACGTTTGACAGTTGTCTGTATTCGGCTGTCACGTCTTTGGCAGTTGACAGTCTAATTAGTGCGGGCAAAGTGAATGGTTGTGTTAACCACGTGTCATTGAACTCACCGCGTTTTCAATCTTTATTAATTCGATTGATCTTAACGATAATTTGCAATTATTTTGTGTTGTTCATTAAATGAACGTTTGATTTAAGCGATGTGTAAGTTATTTTGAGCATCACCAAGTCTGATCAATCTGATAACGACCCATCTTGGTTATATCTAATGTCCGCCCTTGTCTTATTTCGATTCTTAAAAATTTTTTTAGGTTTTCAAAATAATCGTACACGAAGATTTTGCGCATAGAACTCTTGATAACGATATTGCTTTACTAAAATTAAGCACCAAAGCTGTTTATAATGATTACATTCAACCTGCATGCTTGTGGTTTGATGAAGATAAGGACAATTTACCCTCTGGAGATATTGTTGGTGTTGTGAGTATTTGTTAATAGTTGGCCAATTAAAGTAAAAGATATTATTTTCTTAGTTAATCATATAAATCTATACTTGTAGGTTGCAGGTTGGGGCTTTGACCAGTCAGGCTCATTATCAACTGATCTTCGTTTTGCTAGTATGCCTCTTGTTGCTGATACCACATGTATACGGAAAAATCCTTTGTTTTATGCTCAGTTCTTGAATGGGAAAAAGTTTTGCGCTGGAGTAGTTAACGGTAGGCTATAAAAATATTAATAGCTACTTTCTGTCTTCGCCCGCGTGAATAACAATTTTAATACAAACCTTTAACCCTCCCCCTTTTTAAAAACTTTGAATGTCATATTTATTTATATCGAATCAACAGCCTAGAAAATAAGTTTGTAGCTCTAAAAATAACGATACGTCTATACAACTTTTCATCCCTCTTTACAACCTTTTTTTCACATTAAATAGCCTATGTCTTTTTTCAGGCTCTAGACTGTCTGTGTAACAAAATTCAATTCAATCGGTGCAGTATTTTTGGCGTGAAAGCGCGACAGACAGACAGACAGAGAGACAGTTACTTTAATAATTTACAATTAATAAACATAATTTTTTATTTTTTTCCATAGGCACATCTGCATGTAATGGAGATAGCGGTGGAGGGTTTGTTGTTTTGACACCAGACACAAGCGATACAGAAGCAAATTCATCCCAAGATGGTATTTGGTACGTTAGAGGAATTGTCTCTGTAGCGTTCAGTCGAAGAGACGGAGCTCGTACACTTTGCGATCCATATGAATATGTTATCTTTACAGACATTAATGAATACAAAGATTGGATAAGCGATAATATAAACTAAATAGCAATTTGTTTTTTTTCATTACAATTGCGGTAAAGAAGCCACTAAAACCTAGATGAGAAATATATACGAAGACAAAAAGGAAAAAGACAGCCTCTTTTTCAATACAAGTGCTGCGAACTAAAAAGTTTGACAGAAAACTGATGCTAAGATAATGCAGTCTCTACAAGAATTTTCCCGCTTAGAATTGGTTCATATCGTCCTTAATGGCTTATCAATTAAGCTCCTTATTCTTAGATTGTTGGCAGTAGTAGAGCTATGCCCTTCGCAGCACAAATGGGCCGGCTCGACTCAGGAAGTACTACCCTCTAACAGAAAATCGGTGTAAAGTAATAGTAGGTACTGTTGCGTTTTGTGCGATAAGAGCGCCGGAGGCCCAATCTCCCACCCCGCTTTGTTCCGTTCCTTTTTTCCCTCTCATTCCTTCCTACCTATCCTTTGGGTTGGCAAGGCATGATAAACTTAAAGTATTGAAAGGTTCATAGGTTGTGGTAGCTGCTTACCATCACCGTACGGTGCGGACCGTATGCTTGTTTGCCATCTGCTTGGTCATTTCTAAGTTACATGAATTTCTCTCGTCTTGTTTCAACCATCCTGTTGTTAAGGACTGTGGTGGCTGCATACAATTAGGTGTATCGGAGTATTGCTTGCCACTTTTGTGATATTAAAAACGGGAATTGTTTTACCAAAAGGAATTTGATCAACGGCCTCTCAAACATTTTAAAAATCAAAGCTACAACTGGAATAATCAAATTTCAAAATCAGAATTTTTCTTAGTACAGCAATACACATTAAAAAAAATCACAGCGACAACCACACTATATTTTCGAAGTGAAAAAATAAAAATCGAAGAAATATTCTTTCATGTTATTCTTCTATCATTATTCCTGCACTTTACCCAGCGTTTGCTTATACTCTTATCCTGATTTAACGAGTTATTAGGATTGACATCTGACCTCAGCAACTCTAAGACGAACCGGTAACTCATTGGATAAAAGCAATATTATAACATGCTATGATAACAGCTGGGACTGCCAGGTTATCGTGTTCTCCTAGGCGCGGTGGGGATACACACAAGGACAAACGCCGAGACCAAAACAGATATTTAACACAAACATCTGCTCTGAACGGCAATCAAACGTGCAATGCAGGCTCGCTTATAGCACGTCACGACGGACGTAAAGATGTCTAATTAATAATTAGCAGTCAAGTGCGTTGTGGACCACGCACAGTTGAAGCTATAGAATTAAAATCGACTGCAAAAATAAGTTGGTAATTTCATAGTATTTATTAAAAGTTATATGAAAAACAAAGTTATGGGAAAAACTTATATATTTCTTAAATTTGTAGACCTATCTTCTTCAAACCAAACTAGGTTGAAATTTTATTTGATATCCTACAAGCTCAAAATTTTTCCAGAATTTTAAATTCCATAGTTCAAAATTTAGAGGTGGGTGGACACAATTTTTATGACTTTAGGAGCTAATATCTCAACAACTACTGACTTAATGAAAAAGTCAAAATCAAACCTTGTCATTTTGAAAGAGCTATCCAAAGATATCTCACACGTTGACATACGTTGAAATAATTTTTTTTTGCAACACTTAGTTACATGTATGGACTGCTACCCTTAATTCTTATATATTTTAAGATTTCATTACAGAATCGTTGTGCGGTTCATAGAATACACTTATTTAGTAAATTTCGTACAGATAGAGCCAATGGTCTCCGAGTAAAATGACTGTGATATACGGACGGACGGACGGACAGACGGACATGACGAAACTACAAGGGTTCTGTTTTTGCCAGTTGGCTACCGAACCCTGAAAAGCAAAAATAAATTTAAAAGTCCTAATCAATAAAAAACTAAATATTTCTGATACAAAAACTTCCTAAATTTAATGATCACGGATATAATTAATATCTGAATATCTAACAATTCTGACGTCAGAAAAATACTGGTTATTGTATCTATTCGATGTAGTTTTAGAACATACTGGTTTTGCTCGGTTAAATATATTGTTGTCATCTCTGGGGGTCTACCATGAACTTGTAACAACAACTTTATTGCGACATTGATTTATCACAGATCCTTTAATTATCAGAGAAAAATACTGAGATGAGATAGACAGCCTAAAAGGAGAGAGAATTTGTATGTCATTTTACATCTCTCTCGATTAAGCCGCGGTCCTACACACGCACACACTGCGAGCGCACACTTCGCAAGAAAACGTATTTGATAATGGGGTGTAATTTTTCTTTGTCATGAAGGTTGAGAAACAAGGCCAGATGGTAAGCAGTTACCGCAACCGATAATTGGAGTATCAGGTATAAAAGGAAGGGAACAGAGAAGTCGGGGATTAGACCTCCTGTCCTCACACTCAACGCACAAAACGCAACGGTATCAGAAGCTAGTGATGCTATTACATTATGCCGATTTTCTGTAGGAGGGCAGTACTGCCTCGATCAAGCCGGCCCAATTATGTTTGGAGGAGCGTGGCTTTACTACCTTGACCTCACTGTAACCCACGAACACGCTACACGCAAATTTACGTCATCGCTACACGTGTGGCTTTCTCCAATAATAAGTCGTCCACGCAGCTCAGGCTGTCCACGCTATGGACGTGGTGATAGCGTAGCGTAGCTTAGCTTTAGTGTGAACAACATTTGAAGCCTCAATAGCTCAACGGTAGAAGGGCCGACTCCACTCCGTTAACGCGAGAGTCATGGGTTCGATCCTCCTAGCGCAAGCTTCGAGCTCATTTGAGAATTTTTTTTTTTTTTTTATGTTAGAAGTTGGCAAACAAGCATACGGCCCACCTGATGGTAAGTGGCTGCCGCAGCCTATGAGCGCTTGCAGCACCATTAGTAGGTGCCACTCACGCGTTGCCAACCACGAGATATTAGTTCTTAAATCTCGTTCGCCCAGTAATTTCACTAGCGTACAATGCCCTTCAAACCTGAACACAGTAGTGCCTAAGCACTACTATTTGGCGGCAGAATATTGGACACTGCGGTGGTACCTACCTAGCCGGCCTCTTGCAACAAAAGACCTACCACCAGTGTGACTGATTGCACTGGTGGAATAATCTCTGCTGTGACAGAGGTTATCCCAACAGCGGGCGATGGGGTCGTCACATCCCGACGCCGGTGAATAGGCCGGGGTAATAGGTGGTCAAGCCACAACGGATCCCTAAACCGGTTGCGGCGGAAGGGGGCGGCGCGGTCGGCGAGCACGGACGCGGCGAGCGGGACGGGAGCCTCGGGTCGACCACTGCACCTTACGCACGACGACGGCGCGCTTCATTTATTATACTTTTCGCAATTACCGTATTCGTGTGACGATCAATAAACCAGTAATTTAAATACAGTCCGCTTTTAATTATATTCATCCGACATAAGGATAGGATATCAACATTTGGTCCATCGCGCCTTCAATCAAGATCGTTACCGATACGGGCGTCTACAAGACAGAGGACGTTTCAAAGTCATCGCCGAGCACCATCATCGACTTTTGTCTACAATTTGATTCACTGGGGTGAACAACGCTTACGCTTGAAGTACGGCTGACACTCGCAGACATCGTAATCAATATCAAAAGATCGAAGAATCAACATATGTGTTCTGGTCTTCAGACTGCTTGAGTCCTGTGCAATAAACATATGGAATCAAAAAGATAGTGCACAAAAACCGTGAGCTCGTTCCAATATCCTTACTTATTTTCTTTTTTCCATATCACATCATACCATCATTACTTCATATCAATTTCATAATTCTTCATTATCGCTTATAACATTCATTCATACAAAAAAATACATTTAAATATAACAAACAATATACATTTTACCTTTTCACATTTTTTTGTTGTTATTTTCAAAGTTACAGTATAAATTATATTTTTTTATTACAAAAAATATAATATTTGTTATGTTATATTTTTTGTTAAGTAATTTGTCTTTCATAAAAATATATTCATAATTGTTTAATCGTTAGCATTAAATCATTATTCATCGTAAGCCTTTATAATAATTATTTAGATTTATAATAGCTGAATCATACTCTTGTTCATAATATCATAAAAACATTATCATTCCATCATTTCTATATCATCTATGTAGTTAACAAGAATTGTAAACATTTTAATTTGTTTTTTAGGTCGGTACATCTAACAAAATTGCCGTTCGTCTGAAGAAAACAAATTGTTATTAGAAGTAGTAGTATTGTTATAGGAAGTTAAAGTATATGCCTTTGTATTTAGCATTTTTTTGTGTGTGCATTTATATATGCAACTGGCACTTTAATTTTGTTTAGTATTTAGTCTTAGATTAAGATTTATACTTTTTTGCTTTATATTTTTATTATTATTTTTTTTTTACAATTCTAGTGCTTTAATTTGCATTTAGATTTTTATTAGGCATTTTTTTTTTTGTAGTTTTTAATTATTTGCCATTATTTTTTTAAAATTTCTTACATATTTGCTGTTTTGCTACAAAATCATAATGAGTGAAAATAAGATAAAGCAATTGATTAAAAAAAGGGCTACGATTAAGGGAAAGCTTACAAGCTTCAATTCATATTTAATGCTTATTAAAAATAGTAATCAGCTTAATCAGCTAGAAATACAAATCGAGCTTCAGTTGCGCTTGGATAAAATTGAAAATTTATACGACGACTTTGATACGTTTCAGAGTGAACTGGAGGAGTTATCTGAGCTACCGGAAGAACAATTTAAAGAACGGGAGGCGTTTGAAGCTCAGTACTACTCGCTCGTGGCTGCTAGTCGCGCTTTGATTGAGAGTCATCGCAAGCAATCTAGGCTTTCTCAGGATAACGCAGCCGGAGCAGGTTCTAACACACCTTCAGATACACACAGACGTAAGGTTGTTGAACTACCTAAAATAGATTTGCCGTATTTTAGTGGCGATTATCAGCACTGGCTCGGTTTTAGAGACACGTTTGATTCTTTGATTAATTCTGATGATAATATTGATCCCATTAATAAGTTTCATTATTTGCGTGCTTCTCTTAAAGGAAACGCAGCTTTACTTATTTCGGGCTTAGATTTTTGCTCAGATAATTATCAGTCGGCGTGGAAAATTTTGTGCGAACGCTATGATAATAAACGTTTACTCGAAAATCACCACTTAAATTCTCTTTTTCATATAAATTCAATACAAAAGGAATCTAGTCAAGCGTTACGTAAGCTGGTAGATACAACAAATAAAAACTTAAGAGCTTTAGCCAGTTTAGGTCAGCCAGTTCAATATTGGGACGCCTTAATCATATATATGATGTCATCAAAATTAGACAGTGCTACAAATAGAGAATGGGAATTTCATAGAAATAATTTAATTGATACTCCAACTTTAGATATTTTTATTAAATTTATTTCAAATAAAGCAGATCTTTTAGAAACATTAGATGCATCTAGTTCTGAAAGACCTAAGCATAACATTAATATTAATACTAATAAGTCAAAATCTTTTATTGTTTCAAATAATAAGCCAAAAGAAATTTTATGTCCCTTATGTAATAATAATCACAATCTGTATCAATGTAACTCTTTTAGAATGTTACCCGTAGAAACACGAATCAAAAAGGCAAATGAATTTAATGTTTGTAATAATTGTCTTCGCGTCGGTCATTCGGAAAATAAGTGCAAGTTGTCACATTGCAAATATTGCAAATCAAAGCACAACACGTTATTACATTCCGAGCCGTCGAAACCTTCAACAAGCTATGATAATGTAGCTTTATCAGCCAAAGATTTCAATCATAATAAAGCTCGTACCGTCTTACTGTCCACAGCCTTAGTAAAGGTGATTGACAGCAAAGGTCAATCACATGCTGCAAGAGTGTTGCTCGACAATGGCAGCACAGCTAATTTTGTAACTGTGGACTTTTGTGGTAAGCTGAATCTTAATATTTCTTCGGTTGATTCTAAAATATCTGGTATTAATAATCAGACTGTCAATAGCTCTCATTTATGCTCACTTAAATTACAATCTTACAATGGTGACTACATTATGAACATTGATTGTATTATTATACCAAATATAACGTCGTTGATACCTGCGACTTATATTAATATGCAAGATATACAAATACCATCGGGCATTTGCTTAGCTGATCCATCTTTCCATATCCCATCAACTATAGATATTTTGGTTGGTGCGGAAATATTTTGGAGTGTGATCGGTACAAATCGCATCGACTTAGGTAAAAATAAACCAAATCTTTTTGAAACACAGTAAGGATGGATAGTTTCTGGTGCTATATATAGCAATAATTATGACGTAAATAGAAAAGATATTTGTATGTTAGGTCAAAATTTAGATTTTGATTTATCTCGTTTTTGGGAACTGGATTTTATTTCCTCGGAGTTTAATTTGAGCGCAGAAGAAAGATCGTGTGAGGAACACTTTATTAAAACTACAAAACGGAAACCTGATGGACGTTTTATAGTTTCATTACCGTTAAAAGAATCACCGGAACTTTTAGGTGATTCCTTTCAAATGGCTAAATGTAGACTTATTTCATTAGAGCGTAGGCTAGATAAGAATCCTCACATGAAAAAACTTTACATTGATTTTATGACAGATTATCTTTCTCTTGGTCACATGACAGAAAATAAATCTCATTCGAAAGGTATTGCTTGTTATTTACTGCATCATGGAGTCTTAAAAGAATCCAGTGCCACTACGAAATTACGAGTTGTCTTCGATGCATCAGCTACTACTTCATCAGGTAAATCATTAAACGATATCCTGAAAGTAGGTCCGACATTGCAAGATGATTTACTATCAATATTATTACGGTTTAGACAACATATTTACGTTATAACTGCAGATATAGAAAAAATGTACCGCCAATCAGAAGTTTTTGAAAATGAGCGAGAACTTCAACAAATTTTGTGGAGGTTCGATTCCTCACATCCCATTAAAAGATACAAATTAAACACCGTCACTTATGGTACCTCTTGTGCACCTTACTTAGCTACAAGGTGTCTTATTCAACTAGCCCACGAGTCTACAAATCCAGACGTAAAGCGTGCCATATATCATGATTTTTACGTCGATGATTTCTTGTCGGGTCATAAAAGTATTCAAGAAACCATATTTTTATGCAACGGTGTGAAGAACACTTTAAATTCTGCAAAATTACATTTACGAAAATGGTACTCAAATAACGTTACAATATTAAAAGCAGTTTCTGGAGAAGATAAAGTATCTGGTTCAGTAGATCTCAGTAGTAGTAGCCTTTCAAAAACTTTAGGTCTTAATTGGCAATGTTCTACAGATTCATTTTTATTTTTAATTAATGTCGAATTAAATAATGTTATAAATAAACGTCATATTCTATCTACAATTGCTCAAATATTTGATCCGCTAGGTCTTGTTACGCCTTGCATTGTTGAAGCAAAACTATTAATGCAGCAATTGTGGACAGCCAAATGTACTTGGGATGAACCAGTTCCTTCAGACATTAAAAACTCCTGGACTAATTTTGCTAAGTCACTGCCACATTTAAATAGTATTTCGATTCCCAGGTGCGTTATTACTGAATCATCTGTAGGCATACAACTGCACATCTTTACAGATGCGTCAGAAAAAGGTTATGGTGCAGTTGTATATGTTAGAAGCTTAGATAAGAATAACTTAATTACCGTTAGACTTTTAACATCCAAGAGTAAAGTAGCACCATTGAAACCTACTACTGTACCTAGATTAGAGCTTTGTGGTGTACTGCTTGGAGCAAGATTAGGTACAAAGGTTTTAAATTCTTTATCACTACCTATTGATAAATGTATTTTATGGTGTGACTCCACTATCGTGTTGGGTTGGCTATCTTCGTCACCCAACCTACTTAAGCCGTTTGTACGTCATCGTATTTCAGAGATTCAAGATAGTTTCTCTAAGCATGAGTGGAGGTATGTTCCATCCAAAGAAAATCCCGCAGATCTCGCTTCACGAGGTTTGAGTGCTGACATTTTAGGTAAATCAGCTTTATGGTGGTCAGGGCCTGCCTTTCTACAGGCAGATACATCCAATTGGCCGGTCATACCTAAACGTGAATGTCTATCAGATCTACCAGAAATGGTCAAGTGTTTTCATGTTGATCAGGAAATTAATATTTTTTCTATTTTGATCACTAAGGTTTCCGAATTTTCTAAATTACAACGTATAATTGCATTTTTGTTTCGTTTTATTAATAACTGTCGTAAAGTTAATAATAAAATCAGCGGTAACATTTCCTTTACTGAACTTAATGATGCGACTAATTTTCTTTTAATAATTGCTCAGCAAGATTCGTTTCCTGAGGAAAGACAATTACTTATTTCTAAAAAAAGGTTGCCTAATAAAAATAGAATTTTGTCACTTTCACCTTTTATCGACGATAATAAGAGTATTAGGGTAGGTAGGTAGGTAGGCTTGCTAATACATATTATGATTTTAACACCAAACATCCAATTCTTTTAAATGCGAAACATCCATTATGCCATATTATTTTCAAAATGTTGCACATAAAGTATATGCATACTGGTCCTCAATTATTATTAAGTACAGTAAGACACAATTATTGGCCCCTAGGAGGCTTAAATTTGGCTAAGCATATCGTACGTTCGTGTGTCAAATGTTGCCGACTTAAGGGAAAATCTATTCAACCTATAATGGGCAATTTACCTAAGCAGCGTGCGCAACTAGAATTTCCTTTCTTAGAAACAGGCGTGGACTATGCCGGGCCAGTGATGATAGCTAATCGTAAAGGTAGAGGATGTAGACCTATTGTTTATACTCGTAAGGTTCAATTTTGCTTGTATGAAACTCGGGAATTGAATACACGTCTTTACTTATTGAAATTTTATTTTGTACTAAAGTGTAATGACAAGCCTACTACAATTATACGTAAATGTAACAAACATACCGCCCACCAAAAGGGCTGTTTAAGACCTTTTACCATATCTTACAAAAAATAGAAAAATTACACAAGTACATGAGATTGAATTTAACTTTAACATTGACTACAATTTATTGTTTGTTGTAAACAAAAAGAGTCGTAAATATTTACATCATTAATAATACTACTCACAAAAAATATATACATCAATATAATTGTTATTAATCATGCTGAAGAGTAGTATGTATAGATAAGTTAATTAAAATTTTATCGCTAACAATAAAATTTAATTGTAAATATGAATCAAATTTTAAATATAATGTTTTTAAATTTAAATAACAATAGCACACACACAATATTTTGAAAAGAATACATTGCAAAAAAATCAAATGAGCACAATAATATAACTGCAAATTCATTCACCTTTTATATGTACTGGTAAAAAACATAACTTTGAAATCGATCTCTTTACAATATTATTGCCACTTTTCACACTATAAACACGAGTGATTCCATCAGGTCCAAGATGCTTGCTAACAATACGTCCTAGGTGCCATTTTCCTGGTGGTAATCCGTCTGTTTTAATTAGAACTATTTGACCAATATAATACTCATTCTGGTGTTTCAGCCATTTCGTTCTCTGTGAGCCTCCATAATAATAATAAGTAAGGTAAGTGGACATTTATTATGTATTATTATCGGATGTTTTGATTGTATTCTAAACTAGAATTTCTAATTCGTCCGCCCACCCTGAGTATATTTTGTGTATATAAAAATGGATTAAGATTTTTCAAAAAATTTCTATTTTTCACTGTACCCTTTTCGTGTATATAGTAAATTTCTTCTTTAAAATTTTCCTTCTGTGACATTTTTATACATATTAATAATGAACTTTCTATTTCTTCAGTTGTGATTGTTGATTCTAAATCTTTATTTTTTATCCTTTTGTAATTTAAAAATCGTTTTACATAAATAATAGTGTTTAGTAATTCAGGTAAGTTGTTAAAGTTTTCAAAGTTATCATAGATTGATGTGTTGTTCTCTTCTATATTCAGATATGTATCCATTCCTTTTGTTCTTTCTAATTCTATATCATCAATAACTGAACCTTCTATAATTATTTCTTTATTTTTCAGGTGTTCCGGTCCATTCCACCACAAAGAGCAGTTCTTTAGTTCAGGTGCCAACATTCCTCGTGATGCGATATCAGCTGGATTATTATTTGATTGAACGTGATACCATTTGTTGCCGACATTATCTAGTATTGTGATAACTCTGTTTCGAACAAATGTTTGCCATCTATTTGGATCCCCTTGAAGCCAGGACAATACAATTGTAGAATCGGTCCAGCAATATATTTGACTTGTTGGAATGCGGGTTGCTTCACTAATTTGTTTAAGTAACTTGGATAACAGTACGGCGCCACATAACTCCAGTCGTGGAAGAGACAATGATTTGAGAGGAGCTACCTTCGTCTTGGCAGCAATAATGTAAGTACTATATTTTTCATTTTCAGTTTGGACTCTCAGGTAAGCCACAGCCCCATATGCTTTAATAGACGCATCACAATAGCCATGTATAGTAACGTTATTAATTATTTGCTTTGTAGTGTATAGCCATCTATTCACCTTTATTTGTGTAACATGTTCTAAACTTTCTCTAATGTGCAGCCATTCATTTTTAGTTTCAGGATCAAGTTCTTCGTCCCAGTGAATAGCTTGAAGCCATAATTTTTGTATCATTATTTTTGCAGGTACTAATGCAGGGGATAGCCATCCGAGCGGATCAAATAGCTTCTGTACTTCAGCCAATACCTTTCTCTTTGTAATAACCTCAGATTTAGGAGGCAGCTGTATTCTGTATTCTAATGTATCATCTCCCATGTTCCAGGACAAACCCAACGTTTTAATTAATCCATTTAGTTTAATATCGATATTAACGTGAGTACTAAGTTCATTCGGGTGAAAGTTTTGAAGAAACTCAGCATTATTGGATGCCCATTTTTGTAGAATAAATCCACCTTTTTTCAAAATTGTACTTATATCCTTCGCTACGTCAATTGCTTCCTCAACAGTATCTTGCCCAGATAAAAGATCATCCATATAGAAATCCTGTTGAATTGTTTCTGCGGGTACGGGAAAATTCTTTCCTTCATCCTCTGCTAATTGATACAGGGTTCTTACAGCGAGAAACGGAGCATATGCTGTGCCGAATGTAACTCGTAAAAGGCGATATTCTTGGATAGGATCCTCTGGATTATTCCGCCATAGAATACGATGACAATCTGTATCTTCTTTATAAATAAGTATTTGTCGATACATTTTCTGTATGTCTGCTATAAATGCTATTCTTTTCAGACGCCATCGCATTACTAGTGATCTCATATCCTCTTGTATTTGGGGTCCAATCATCAATTCATCATTCAGTGCTATATTATTTGTCCCTTTGTATGAAGCATCAAATACGGGTCTAACTTGTGTCGTTTCACTATCATATTTACATACAGGATGATGAGGTAAGTATACACCTGGCTTATTTATCTCATCCTCTGGAATCTTTTCCATGTGTTCCATTTTACAGTACTCGTGGATTGCATCTGCATATTTCTCTTTTAAATTTTTATCTCTTTTAAATCGTCTTTCTAAATGTAGTAATCTTCTCAACGCTCCTTCTTTTGTGTTTCCTTCTAGTGATTGTAATTTCTCCGTTTTGAATGGTAGTTTGACTACATATCGTCCTTCTTCGTTTCTTTTATATGTTTCTTTGTATATTTTTTCGCTATTTTCTTCTTCCTTAGTATATATTCGTTTTGTATCTGTATCTACTTCCCATAAGGTCTTTAACATATCATCTATGTCAAAGTGATGATGCATTACAAGTATCTTCTCTTGTGAAGTTTCCGCCTGTACTTTCCCAAATAAGATCCAACCTAGGCTTGTATTTTGAGCGCATGGAGAGCCAGGTGATCCTTTTAAGATTTCAGCTTTTAAAATATGGGCACAAACTTCAACACCTAACAACATGTCTACTCTTCCTGGTGTATTGAACCTCGGATCTGCCAAGAAGAGGCCTTGTAAGTGCGGCCAGGTGTGTAATGTACTTATAATTGTTTTCGAAGGCAATTGTGATGTTAACCTCGTAGGCATTACGTATGCATCTATATTGAGTCTAAATTCCTCGTCACATCTCGACTGAATTTCGACTTGTACTACGTGATTAACTTTCGTTCGTGTATTTCCAACTCCAGTGATCATTCCCTTCGCAGGTAACCTCTTAACCCTTAACAGTTGTGCTGCTCGCTCGCTTATAAAATTCGCCTGTGAACCTTGATCTACCAAAGCACGCAATATTGTTTTGTGTCCCATCTCGTCTCTCACTAACACCAAGGCGGTTGCTAGCAATGTTGTGGACCTTCCAGAAGCAAAGTTCGTCGATATTGCGATCTCGGATTCGCCAACCTCATCTACGGTGGGATTATCATATTGTTGAACTTGGCTATGATGTATTTTAACTTCTTCCGATTGACGCTCGCTGTTAGATAGGTGTAACAATGTATGATGGCGACGGTTGCATTTACGACACGATATAGGTATACGACATTTTACTACTGAGTGTCCTGACATCAAGCAATTATAGCATAATTTATTCTTCTTTATATAATTATTTCGTTCAGTTGGTTGCAACTTGCTGAATTCTTTACAATGACACAAATTATGATCATCTTCACACATGCTACATTTCCTCGTATTACCGTTTTTATTTTCTAAGGAAGAGGTATGGAACGTCTTGGCTTTAATAATCGTTTTCTCTTTAGTAGCAACAGGATTAACCATTTCAAGTGTTCGGAATTTTGTCTCCAGAAACATCCTTAAGTCCGACCAAGTAGGTAAAATATTAGTATCTTGTTTGAAAGAATACTCTTCCCATGCTTTATGTGTGTCGATGTCCAATCTTTGAACGATTAAATATATAATGAATTGATCCCAGGCGTCTGTAGGTATTTCTTGATTTTTTAAATTATGTAAACAATGAGTAGTCGTATCTAACAGATTTTTCAATTGACTGGATGATGGATTCAAAATTTTCTTCTGATTTAATAACTTGTGAAGTAATGAGTTGACAATCAATCTTTTGTTACCGTAACGTCGTGTCAATATATCCCACGCTTGTTCATAATTCACTTCTATCACATTAATATGTTTTAGCAGCACTTCAGGTTCGCCGACGACACTCGATTTTAAATAATGTAATTTTTGTACGTTGTTTAAAGACGTGTTGTTGTGGACAAGCGATGAAAACATATCTCTAAAGGTAGGCCAGTCGTCGTAACACCCGGAGAATGTAGGTAATTCTATTTGAGGTAGCTTCACAAATGGTTCGTGCACTTGAGTCTTTTTACTTGAAGTTGTAGGCATCGGCAATAACAACATGTCCTTTAAATCACCAATTAAACACGAATATAAGTCTTCAACTAAAAAGTAATCTTCGTTCAAAAAGTATGAAATTTCGTTCCTTTTACATTTAGGGGTACATTTCACCAATTCTGAATGTGTAGCTTTAAACGTCTGCCAATATCCTTCTATGCAATGTAACTTCGCTTCTATATAACCTTGTGTAAGGCGGTGTTTCGGACACTTTTTTAAGTTGCTTTGTGTTTTTTGTAATAATAAAAATGTATCTTCCAATGAATTCACAAGCTGTTGTTGTTCATTACTCAGCGCAACACTCATTTTGATAATATTAAACAATTAAATAAACTTCTTGAGTTCCGAAACACGTAAATAATATTTTTGTAAATAAAACGAAGTAAAAAATAATCTTGTTAAATGAATTGCATAAAGTCAACAGGCCGACCGGTTACGACGGCGATCTATTGTTCTCGCCGGCTCGTCCTTATCTTTTGATCTAGTATGCACTCCCGATCGCGACTCGATGGACCATATGTTTATACTCGTAAGGTTCAATTTTGCTTGTATGAAACTCGGGAATTGAATACACGTCTTTACTTATTGAAATTTTATTTTGTACTAAAGTGTAATGACAAGCCTACTACAATTATACGTAAATGTAACAAACACCTATCAAATCTTACATTTGTGTGTTCGTTTGCTTAGCAACAAAGGCTGTGCATTTGGAACTTGTTTCGGATTTGACAAAAGAAGCCTTTATTTCTGCTTTGAATAGATTCACAGCCCGTCGAGGTAAACCGAAAACTATATATTCGGATAACGGGACTACCTTTGTAGGTACTTTTAACGAGCTATCAAAGCTCCTCAATCAAATCTCGCCGGCAGACACGAGTGAGCAAGGTATAGATTTTTCTTTTATTCCAGCGTACACACCACATTTCGGTGGTTTATGGGAATCTGCTGTAAAATCTATTAAACACCACTTAAGACGAGTTTTAGGCTTAGCTTATCTAGATTACGAAGAGATGAACACGTTATTAATACAGATTGAAGCGATATTGAATTCCCGTCCACTGACTCCCCTCTCTGACGATCCCACTGATTTCTGTCCTTTAACTCCGGCTCATTTCCTTATTGGGCGACCTCTTATTTTTGTGCCTCAGACTGAAATCACTAGCAACAAGGTTTCATCTCTTCAGAGGTTCCATCGAATCCAGCTACTAAAGCAACATTTTTGGACCAGATTTTCTCATGAATACATTGTTTCACTTCAGCAGAAATCAAAATGGTTCCGGTCACAAGGGTCGCCACTTCAGAAAGGAACTCTTGTTGTGATAAAGGACAAAACAGTTCCCCCATTAATGTGGTTACTTGGTCGTGTCATACAGGTGCTACCTGGGCAAGATGGCGTTGCCAGGGTCGCGGATATAAAGACCAAGAAGGGAATAATACGACGAGCGTATAATACTATCTGCCCACTACCTCTTACAAGTCTTGAAGATACTTCAACGCCGGGAGTATATGGTCAAGCCACAACGGATCCCTAAACCGGTTGCGGCGGAAGGGGGCGGCGCGGTCGGCGAGCACGGACGCGGCGAGCGGGACGGGAGCCTCGAGTCGACCACTGCACCTTACGCACGACGACGGCGCGCTTCATTTATTATACTTTTCGCAATTACCGTATTCGTGTGACGATCAATAAACCAGTAATTTAAATACAGTCCGCTTTTAATTATATTCATCCGACATAAGGATAGGATATCAACAATAGGAATATTAGTAATGCCTTTAAAAAGCATTGCTAATATTCTTTAAAATAAATAATAATAATTAAGTTTAAAATAAATTGAATTAAATTAATTAATTAATTAAATAAAAATTAAATGAAATTAACATGTTTTGTAAATTAAATTCTCCTCAACTTTGCGCTATAATATCGTAGGGCAAAAAAAAACTAAAATAAATTAAAATTTGAGACCAAATTAGGTGTTATAGCTTTTTACATGTCGTTACTCAACTGACCAGTAGGCGCGTAGACACGGGCTCTGCGCGCACTCACAAAATGGCGCCGCAAGCCTTTTATATATATTTTACATGTATAGCTATTATATTGGCAAAGAATGCATCCAGAATTAGATCACAAAGACTCTCTTCGTGTTACAACAACGATGGACAGCCACAAGTGAGTGTACTGTGATTAAAGCAGCTTTTTAAAATTTTTGTTTGTGCTAATATGACATGTGTTTGATTTCTTGACGACATTGTGGTGCAGCGGTAGCGAACCTACCTTAAACGCCACAAGTCGCGAGTTCGATTGTATTGACCATGCAAGCATGTAAATGTTTCCGGACCCCCGACACAGGATATTACTATCCTAATGGGGGCCCCTGAGTGTGCAGCGTTGAGTTGAGTTGAGTGCTTTAATCTATACCCGATTGTTATCTGTGTTGGAGTTAAAGGTTTTGAATCTCTTATTTTACAATCGCAATTTAACTGTAATTATTTCATTTAATTGCGTTTTTAAATGAACAGAAACTTATTTATATGTATTTATTATATAAATTATAATTGATTAGGGCCTAGTTCTCAACTCACCTTAACTTAACTTTTTTTCTATAAAGCTTCACATTTTTTTAAGTGAAACTTCTTTAGAATCGTTGTGAGTTCAAACTCGATGAAACGAAAAAATAAGTCCATAGAGACACAAATACAAAAACGTGTAGGAAGAATGAGACAGAAATATACATACTATTTTATATTATTGGTCTCTCCTCTTTGCGGCATGCTTTAGTGAGCCAGAACGAGAGAGCAAATGTCGGTGTGTATGTATATATATATGTATGCGGCTGCGTATTACAGCTTTTTAGTAAGAAGTCAGCGTGGTGTGTTATTATTTAACAGTGTTTGTGAATATTTTTATATCTTGTTACATATATTCATATCATTCTTTTGTCGATTTACTAAAGTTTCACTTCTATCATGTGTGAATCGCACACACACCTTTTTTTTTCATTTATGCTCCTGGAGGCTTGGCATTAAATTTAAGTAACAACATTATTTCGATCCAATTCAAAGGCAGTAAAACGATTCAGATTTTATAACATGAGCATGTCGTATAAAATAATTATATATGTCATGGTTTGAGTTTGAGTTAATGTACATTTTTAATCACTGTTACTTATTGGGATAATTTTATTTTAAGGGTATTTTAAAATAAAATCAAATGTTTACACACCTGACAAAAATATTTTTTTTTAAAGAACTTAAACAACCGTGAGCGAGTGTACTAATCGGGTCTAACGTCGTCGCGTTGCTATAGTTACGCGACCCCCTTCATACCGCATACAGTTGAGACCCAAAAATGTATTACTGCGCATGGTTCAATTTATATTGAAAGAGTTATAACTCCGGCTACTTATCTTTTTGTATAAGAATAAGGGTTCCGTGGAATAAAGAAAAATTATCACGCGAGCGGTACCGCGGGTGCAAGTAGTAATTATATAAAATTGACATTGAAATTAGTTATCATTTTAACTGAGCTATCAGAGTTCAATAATGAATGCTCTGATAATAATGTTTTCGTCCGTGGTACGTATTTAGATTGGCAGATCGTAAGGTTATCAATATGGCGTATAAACTTTTTGACCCCGATTTCTCGTACGTTGTATACATGTGAACTTAACATACTAAATACATAACGTTCATTGGTTGCCTGTTGATGTGAATTTATATTCTAAATCCATTGATAATGTGCAGGATCAGGTAGCTACATTGAGTCCATAGCAAACACGGCTGCCAAAAAACTTGGTATACTCTCCAGGGTGAGACGGTACTTCACCTCGGAGCAGCTCTTAACTTTACAAAGCTCAAGTTCGCCCTTGTATGGAATACTGTTCTCATCTCTGCGATGGGTCTGCTAAATATCAACTGGATGCTTTGGACTCAGTGGAGCGCCGAGCGAAGAGGATCATAGGTAGTAACTCACTCGTGGAGGCAAATCTTCTGAACCTCGATCACCGTAGACGAGTGGCCTGCCTCTCGGTTTTTTATCGGTTACATTTCGGAGAGTGTGCGGAGGTTTTGCATAACCTGATACCCTCTTCCCCGTTCCATCACCGAACACCTAGGCGCGGCGAGCGGTTTCACCCTTACGTCGTAGACATTCCTCCTTTACGCACGAAGCGGTTTGCCTCCTCTTTCATTATGCGGACGGCTAAGGAGTGGAACTCTTTGCCACGGTCAGTTTTTCCAGAATGCTATAACCTGGACACCTTTAAGGCCAGAGTGAACAGACACCTTCGAGGCATACGTGCCCATCTTAGACCTCATCTTCCACCAAGCGAGATTGAGGTCAAACGTAAGCCTATTTTGCATAAAAAAAAGGATCCATTGACGTGTGTCGTCCCTCCAACTCAATGGGAGGTTTCTTCGGCCAGGGTGATATTGCTGTTGGGACGAAGCCCAACGACTTACGTTGGGAAGTTGTATATATACTTCACTAGCGTAGAAAACTCTGATAGCGCGATTTAGGATTGTGACGATCTAGTTCGTCAATATCTTCACGTATGCCATGTAGGTGTCGTTGTAATTTGATGCGAGATTCTGACAATCATGTCTGTCTATCGCGTAACGTCGTGTTGCGTGTAGATGTCGCTACCATACTAAAGCGACTTTTGCTTTCGCAGCATTTTTTTTTAGTGTTAGAAGGAAAAGGAAGGAAAGGATTCACTAACGAATCCAGGTTGTGTGAGATATTTGAATACTTAATACCGCGAGGGATGATCATCCTTGGCATTTGACGACGTTGTGGCGCAGCGGTAGCGAACCTGCCATAAACGCCACAGGTCGTGGGCTCGATTCCCTCTCGGAGTATGCTATGTTTGTATTGACCATTCAAGCATATTTTCCGTTCTGGGTGTATTTGTCCTAGTCCTTGTATGTGTTTCCGGACCCCCGACACAGGATATCACTATCCTAATGGGGGCCGTTGAGTGTGCAGCGTTTATTTATTTATCTTTTTTAATTCATTTATTGTTTCATAACGGTTGGCAAACAAATGTACGGTCCGCCTGATGGTAAGCAGTTATCGTAGCCTATTAACGCTTGCGCTACTTGAAGTATCACATGCACGCTGCCTACCCAAGGGCTTGGAGGGAAGGTATGAGAAAGAATAAAAAGAAGGGAACTGAAGAGGTGCGGGATTAGGCCTCCGGCTCTCTCACTCGTCCACGAAACGCAACAGTGTTTTTTTAAGGCCAAGATTTTCTATAAGAGGGTTGTACTTCCCTGATCAGGCTGGCCCATTTGTGTTGAGAGAAGCACAGTTTTATTAATATTAGAAATAAAATTAATCGGTCAGAGGTCGCTAGAGACTAGACCCCATAAAAAACTATTTCATATATTTAATTGGGACCTGATAAATTCATAGTTAATAAATATAATTTCAGCTTTTTATTAATAAGAGAACACTGATGAAAAAGAGAACATTCCATCAATAATCTATTATTGCAATCAGTCAAACTGGTGGTAGGTTTTTTGTTGCAAGAGGCCAGCTACCTGGGTACCACCGCAGTGTCAAATATTCTACCGCAAAACTGTAATGTCTTGGGCATTACTGTGTTTCGGCTTAAAGAGCACTAGGCTAGTGAAGTTACAAAGGAGATTTAAAATCCTATCTCGAGGTTAGCCAGTCTGAACCTGTGCGTAAGTGGCACCTATTAATGGTGTTAAGCACTCAAAGACTACGGCAACCGCTTATATATATAACCGCTATAGGTGGGCCGTATGCTTGCTTGTCAACTTAGTAATATAAAAATTTAGTAATCCAAAATATTTTTACTTTTGTAGAGATGTATACCGAAGTTCGAAAATGCTGCTTTTATGAAGAAAATGGAAGTAACTAATACATGTGGTGACAATGGTATCAAAAAGTATTGCATACGGAGATCAACGGAAACGTCTAATTGGTATTTTTATTTAAATTTTATTGCAAGGGGCTAGATGCTACACTGGCTATGCTAGGCTAGGAACTACACTGCTTACCGGCGTCGGGATGTGACGACCCCATCGCCCACTGTTGTGATAATCTCTGTCACAGCAGAGATTATTCCGGCAGTGCAACCAGTCACACTTGTGGTAGGTCTTTTATTGTAAGAGGCTGGCTAGGTACCACCACCGTGTCAGATATTCTACCGCCAAACAGTAGTGATTAGGCATTACTGTGTTCCGGTTTGAAGGGCACTGTAGGCTAATTAAATTACTGGGCAAAGGAGATTCAAGTACCAATATCTCGAGGTTGGCAACGCGTGAGTGGCACCTACTAATGGTGTTGCAAGCGCTTATAGGCTACGGCAACCGCTTACCATCAAGTGGGCCGTATGCTTGCTTGCCAACTTGTAACATAAAAAAATACTGTTTTATTCATTTCCGACATATGCAATAATTGGATTATGTTATAATTATTACTACCACAGGTCGTGTCATTTTTGCCAGCCGGTACAGTTCTCCAGTTACTATTTGACTGACTTTCATGGGCAATACAATTGGACTTGGTGGCAGTCGGAGACAATGAGGGAAAACATACAATATCCGAAAAAAGTTAATCTAACATTACATTTAGGTAAAAAAATAACGACTTTATGGCACAGTGGTAGCAAGCCTGCCTTAAGCACCACAGCTAGCTGGTTCGATTTCCACTGGGAGCAGGTGTTTGTATGGACCAAACATGTTCCGATCTGGGTGTATTTGTGTTCGTCATTGTGTATATTTCCGGACCCCCGACAAAGGATATCACTATCCTAATGGGGGTTGTTGAGTGTGTAAAGTTTATTTATTTTTGTTTTTTTTATGTACCGGTGTGTGTGACGGCACCGATAAATTGAAAGACTCATTGAAAAAGTATTTAATTTTTGAATTAAACTTGTCTTTCAAATTTTCCAATTATTTTGAACACTGTTTCACTTCATGTTTTTGATTATTTTTATCAAATAAATATCCGCTACATACTCAAAGACCTCCATTAGGATAGTGACATCCTGTGTCAGGGGTCCGGAAATATACACAATGGAGAGTATAGTCACGTCAAATGAGACGTGAGAAAACAACATTTATTTAATACTTTTGATATTATAAATACTTGGGCTTAACTTTTAACTATAAGCATCTTCCTTCCCTTGTTTTCAGTACCATGTTTACCCAGGGTCTGCTTATTACTCATATCCGGATTTGACCTCCGCAACCTTAAGGGCGAACCAGAAATTCATTGGATATGAACAAATTACCATTAATATCAAGAGTTAACGATCATTTTCAGATTTTATGCGATAAAAACGACAGCTTAACGTGCTCTCCGAGGCACGGTGGAGAGACCCACAAGGACAAACGCCTAGACCGAAACAGATGTTTCTAAGATTAATACAAACATCTGCCTCGTGCGGGGATCGAACCCGCAACCGTCGAGGCTTAAGGCATATTCGCTACAAACACACCACAATAAATGAATATAATGTGCAAGTTTCCCAATAATCAATCAGAAACTAGCTGTTACACTTTGAGCATTTTCTTTTTATTTTTCCGTAGACCTGATCTTTAAATATCAACCTAAACCAATGTTGCGCAGGTAAAGCTTATGATATTACATATATAAAAATTATCTTCCATTCACCGAGGCCAGAGAGTTTTGCCATTTACAAGAAAACAAGCGAAGATTCAGATTGGGCGCCTTACCAATATTTCAGGTAATATAAGACCATCTTTAAATTTAAAGTATGCTTTAGTATTAATCGTCTGGGAGCAATTAATCGAGAACATAGGATTCTCTATAATAATGTGATAGAAGTGGCAAATCCGCGTGACCTTGTCGTCACAATTGTGACTTACCATTGCATGCAACCATGCATTAATTTCGTATATTCACTTTAACTACCATCGCTGTGTAAGCTATTCAATAAGCGGAGCGCTACAAACGCACGTAGTAATGTAATGTGAAACTTATAGTCTCTATTTAAAATGCACCAAAATGGCCGCTTCTATGCAGGTACAATCATGGACAAAAATGTTAGACAGAAATATTTATTTCGTCTTATTGAAATAGTTTTTTTATAAAGTGGGAAAACTAAAAATTATAAATTTCGTCGATATAGAGCCAATAGTTTCTGAGTAAAATGACTGTGACATACGGACGGACGGACGGACAGATGGACAGACGGACAGACGGACAGACGGACAGACGGACAGACGGACAGACGGACAGACGGACAGACGGACAGACGGACAGACGGACTGATGGACACACGGACGGACGGACAGACGGACATGACGAAACTATAAGGGTTTCGTTTTTGCCATTTGGCTACGGAACCCTATAAACAAAACAATAAAATAGTAAATAGTAAAAAACTTAATTAAGAACTTAATAATAAAAATTATCTCTAGTATTAAAAAAAAAAATAGAAATAAAATAAACAAGCTGTAATACCAGTGTTGTGTCCCAAAAAAAGTTGAACCATTCAGATTTTTTTTTATTTTATTTAATTAATCAGTTTACATAATGTCTAATATATTTATCTTGATGTCCAAAAACCTTCTTCACATAAGGTTTGTGTGGACATTGCACATTCCTACAAGAATTACATTGTAACTAATACAATCGCAAAATTGAACATTCTATGTTCAATTTTACAACAAACATTCTATGTTTCTTTTACAAATTGAAAAATAAATAGAAACAATTGATAGGCGAGTGTATCAGGGTACCATTGAAAAACAGTGTTAGGTGTACCCTGTTTTTCAATGGTACCCTATCTATGGCGTGCAGTGACAATCCGACCCTATAAGTTACGTCGACATATAAGCGACTTCCAATATTTACAGTACGTTATTATTATTAAGGTCTCTGCGACACAGTTGGGAACCATTTAATATACAATTTAATGGGATGGATGGTAGTTTCAAAGGGTTTTGTTTATATAATCCACAGCAGACTTTTTCGAAGTTGGAAGCCACAATAGCGCAACGGTAGAAAGGCTGACTTCAGGGTTCGATCCTGATCCTCTTGGGCTATTGTCGTACCCACTCCTAGCACACGCTTCGAGCTAATTTGGAAGGGCAATATGAATATTAGTCATACCTTGAAAAAGCTTTGCTTCTTCTTCTTCTTCATCCTAGCATTATTCCCGGTATTTTTATGTACCCAGGGTCTGCTTATTACTCTTATCCGGATTTGACAGGTTACTAGTTTTTACACAGAGCGATTGCCATCTGACCTCCGCAACCCTAAGGGCGAACCAGTAACTCATTGGATAAGAGCAATTTACTTATTAAGAGTTAACAATTATTATCAGATGTTATTGATAATAACCGGGACCGACAGCTTAACGTGCTCTCCGAGGCACGGTGGGGAGACCCACACGGACAAACGCCCAGACCGAGACAGAAATTTTAACAAACATCTGCCCGAGCGGGAATCGAACCCGCAACCGTCGTGACTAAAAGCAGACTCGCTACCCACAACGCCACGACGGTGTCCTTGAAAAAGCTTTGCTAATATTCTAAAAAAAAAAGTTGGAGATAACGCCCTCAAGTGGCCATTGAGGGCCTTAGTGGTAAAGTGAACAGAAAAAAATTGAGGCTAGTATTTAAAGCTAATAAAAAATATGTTATATTAAAAAGCGCATCGTGTCCACGTACATACGGGATACAGGAACAACAAACAGCTGAGATGGGCGCTGAGACAAAAGCGCTCTGTACTAGCGAGTATTCAGACATCACTCCGCTGTCTGGCGGTAATGTACTTTTCTCTACACTAGAAGGAAGACCATCCGCCTTCACGTTTGACAAGAGCCCTGAACTGCAGGTACTTGCTTCTATTTTGTTGATAGCTTTTTAAAATTTTGTACCATTTATGCTTGTTAAAATGTTTACGTTTTGTAATGACTGCTCTTCTCACTCATTCTCGCTCTGGAGTATGTACGGATAACGTACAAAATTACTGAGTTGACCGAGCAAACGACGCGGAAAATCGTTAATCATATAATAAGTCAACTATTTAAAAACCTTAATCATACAAAGGCTGTTTCAGACTAGAATTGTATACGCGCGTATAAGGTCGTTTTTCGAAGGGCGCATAGACGCGCTAAGGCGCCTAATACGCGCAACTCGTTCGAGCGTGGACGCGCTCATAAGCTTGTTTATGCGCATAATAATTTTTGACACTCGGCACCATCGTACTTAATGGTCGGACTAACCCCGTTTACGCGCCTTCACCTTCTTGTAGCGCGCGATTAAGCGCGTATGGTGAAACGACCGTATACAAAAAACAAATTACTAGTTTGAAACTGTCCTAAGTAAACAATTGGTCAATCTAGGAATGGGTAACGGCCACGGACTTGCGTATTTCCTTGGACCTACTGAACTTTTTCGGTGATGAAAACTTAGAAGACGAGAAAGTATTACAGTCCTACTGGTACGCCATAGCAGATGTAGACGTCAGCGGGCGGTGCAAGTGCAATGGACATGCTGCTGCGTGTGACAAGCAGGGGTTGCCTGATGGATCAACAGCTAAATATTGCAGGTATAAAATTTAATGATATTTTTATTAAGTTTATATGTGTTGGCAAACAAGCATAAGAAAAACCTGATGGGAAGTGGTTAGGTAGCCTATGAGCTTGCAACACCATACATTTTGCTAAGCTTGCTTATAATCTTGCTAGCTTTGCAAAACTCGAGATATTGTGTCTTAGATCTCCTTTGTCCAGTAATTTCAATACCTGCAGTGTGTTTGAAAGTAGAATATCTGACACTGCGTTGGCACCTATCTAGTCGGCCTCTTGCAATGAACGGCCTATCATCAGTAAATGCTATTTAATACTTTTTTTAAATAAAGGTAAATCAATCACTACTTGTAATATCTTATTCTATCAATACTTTACCAAATTTTATTCTGCTCACCACTATACTACAATAAAATACCATCTATTTTCTTCTTCTTCATATCATTATTCCCGGTATCTAAACAGGATATATTTATTACTTTTATCCGGATTTGACAGACTACTCGTTTTTACACAGAGCGATTGCCATCTAACCTCCGCATTTTCAAATTGTTATTCAGAGTCGGTAAATTAGTATCACAACCCAAAAAACATTAAAGGGTAAAACATCATTAATAATTTCAAAATATTCAATAATTATACATTACATTTGAATGATATAAATTATTGTAGATGCGAACATAACACGGCGGGTCGGGAATGTGAGAAGTGCTTAGATTTTTACAACGATGCGCCGTGGGGCCAAGCGACATCCTCAAACGTACACGAATGCAAAGGTGGGTGCATATTTTTTCCATGCTTATAGTAAATTGCTTTGTGAACAATTTTTTAAATTATTTTTATGCTTGATTCCTTTTGGAGACAATCCTATACGACTAGACGTAGGTTCTGCACCTCTACATAGTAGACTTACCCAAAAAACGTACGACATGTTTTGCTTCTTTAATACAATAAAAACAATCTTAAAGACGCAGAGACATTATAATGTTATACAGATTAATACAACTCAGGGCTTATTACACAGATTAGGTACCACACTGTGTTACTGTTTACACAGTCTATGCAGATTAGCTCCATTCGTTTACATCCACAGCATGCAATTGTAACGGATTCTCGAATAAATGCTACTTCGATAAGGACCTTTACGAGAGAACGGGACACGGTGGCCATTGTAAAGATTGTTCTGGGAATAGAGATGGGGCGAGCTGTGAGCGTTGTAAGGAAAACTTCTACAGAGAGACCCAAGATGTGTGCATGCCTTGCGACTTTAATCGTACTGGTAAGCAGTTCCAGCCTCTACTTTGCCTTAATGGTTCGTAGCCTACAGTTTTAATCACGCAATACTCCCGAAAATACAAGGGGACCGCATGCATGACGCATTGAATATACACTTATGGAAATATTTAGAGGAACGCAAAAAAGGTAGGATATCATGAAATAAGTTATTATTTTGCACTGTCCATCTATACCAGTATTTAGTTATTTGAAAAAAGTAAATAGTTTTTACCTAATTTAACATTATTTTTGTTTTTTTTTGGCATCACATTGAAATTATTGAGTGAAGAGATATTTTTTTAAAATAAGTTTGAGTAATAATGATCTCAGTGTTGTTCAGGTCTCTAAAACCGGAACTATAATTGGCTATACTAATAATAAAGTGGCTCAAACATTACAAATGTGTGATTTTTCGCAATTTTAAGCAATACCGGCAGGCTGGAAAGTATAGCAGATGTTAAGGACAAGGTTGCAAAAGAGTAAAAACAGAGAGGGACAACAGATTTATTGTAAGCAGTGTTCTCATAAACCGCACTTCGACTTCTTCCGAGGTACGAATCAAGCTACAGGAAGTTCGACAGGTGATAGTTAACACTAAAACACTACATAGAAGACTTAAGGCAGCTGGTAAAGGGGCGTACTTGCCCGCTCGAGGCCCATTGCTCACCACAGGTCATCCAGTAGATAGGTTTGAGTTTGCTGGTTCACACTTGAATTGGTATACTGAAGCTTGGAGAAAAGTACTGTTCATTGATGAGTCCAGATTCTGTCTTAAACCAGATGATGGAAGAACCAGAGTATGAAGACGACCCGGAAAAAGATATGTTCAATGTAATATTATTGGAAGAGAATTTTATGGTCCCCCCCCCACCATCACCATCCACCACCATCAGCATGAAGCGAAATTTGCTTAGGAACATGTACGGAGCTACACATCGTAGAAAACGGATCTCTGACTGCAGCAAGGTACGTGGTAGACGTTTTAGAGCAAATTGTGACGCATTTTGCCCTATTCATTGGGAATAATTTTCTTTTGATGCACGACAACTATCAATCCTACGTTGCGGTGGAATCTAGGTTTTGAGGTTGCTAGCACGCACGCCGGACCCAAATTCTATAGAATACGTTTGAGATTAATTTCACAAACAAATTAAACAAAAAAATCCAGCACCAGTTAACCTGAAGGACCTCAAAACGGCATTGGTTGAAGAAACTTAATACACCAAAGTTTCATTGACAATTTAATAAACAGTATGCCCAGACGGATGAAGGCAATTTTTACAGCAAGAGGAAGCAACAGCAAATACTGATTAGGTCACCCACCTTGAATAAAAATAATGCTTACAATATGTATTTTACTCTTTGTTAGGTTGAAACTCCTCACAATTAAGGAACTAACTATACTGCCTCTAATTTTTTTTTCTTCATTAAGTGTATTTTTATGTTTAAATGTTTTATGTTGATTAATCAAATGTATTCAATAAATTAAAAACCTTCTATTCTACAAATATATGTATCATACAATTTTACTCCCTTTTTTGCGTTCTTTTAAATCTGTCCATGAGAGTATATAGTATATACATATATTATCAATGCGTCGTGAACATAAATTTCTGCAACAATAATTTAAGATAAGGAAAAGTTATCTTTAAAAATATATTTTATAGCCGGGTCATCTTCCAATAGATCTTATAAATATTCTTAAAAAGTAATTAGTATATTTTGCTTTTACGAACTGAACGTAGCTCTTCTTAAATTGGTAATTTATAAAACAAAGTCAAAAAATGATTGATTATAAAATAATAAACAAAAAGTGATTTAAAATTAGCAAAATGTCAGCATTAACAATAGTGATAGTGGTAGCAGTACTTATGAACTTTGATATGGACTTTGTAAATGGTAATGAAAAATGTTTTGCAGCCCATTTTGTCCAATCCGATTTCTCTAGGTATTATTCGGATGGATATTATACAATTGTTATAAATAGAGAATTAGCAGCTGGTACGGAAATAAGATTACGTTTATCACTCAATGTACCACTGACCTTGGTGAGTGAAGTTTTAATAACTATTTTTTTTAGTTCAATAATTTATTTTATTTTATAAAGATAACAATAGCGCATATGGCTTAAAAGTTAGAAGTATTATAAGAGTTTGATTTGGCGACTGCAGGAAAAGAAATGCATTATTAAGAAACCGCTACAACACTGGTGGTGCTCTCGAGCTTACTTGGACGAACGATAATAGAGACAACACAACCACGGATTAGAAAACAAATTGGTTATTCGGAAATATAAATTTTGAAAAATAAAAGAACTTAGTGTTCTATTCATAATTTTAAAATGCTATTATAATTTGAATTTAAAAATCATTAATTTATTATTATTAAATTTCAGTACAATCCTGAAGATCAACTCACAGCACTTAAGAATAATGAATATAAAATAATATTGGGTAAACCTACAAATGAGTTTAAAGCAAAAGTGTACAAACCAGTATCAGGCCCAACTGTAGCGTTGCTGTTAAGTCTTAAGATAGAGGGATGTGACCTCTTTGTAAGTTTTCTTATAGGTATTGTTATTTCAATTATAGCTTTATTTTGTAACACATCTTTGAATTTATATTACAGAGAAATGTTCCTAAATCACTATGCGGAAAACGTAAGGTTAATCACAATCAGCTCATAGTTTATGGAGAGCTATCTAAACCAGGAGATTGGCCATGGCACGTCGCTCTGAATAGAATATACAAATCTATTTTTAGATATATTTGCGGTGGAACACTAATTTCCGAATATTACGTACTAACTGGTAACTAGAAAAGAGATATACAATATAATATTATACAATTACAGAACTGTTTTCTCAATCAAAAAGCAATAACTGAATAGCCACTTCATATACAACACACCGCAAGACGAACATTCACAAATTTACGGGAGTAGAGCCATGCTTCTTTCAGCACAAAAGGGCCGGCTCAACTGGGGCAGTACTAACCTCTCACAGAAAATCGGCGTTAAGTAACAGTATCATTAGGCACTGTTGGGTTTCATGCGATGAGTGAGAGTGCCGGAGGTCCAATATTCCGCCTTCTCCGTTCCCTTCCTTTTTCCTAAGAAATATTCACCCAGACCTTACTCAATGTAAATTAATAGGCCACCTAGAAATATGGTCATGTTCTCAATTAAATTAAATAAAATTACTTTATTTATTTTACTGGTGGTAGGCCCTTTATTTCAAGAGGCTAGCTAGGTAGGTACCACTGACGCATCATTTATGCTGCCACAAAGCAGGTTATCTCGAGGTCGGAAAAGTTAGTAAGATACCTACAAATGTACAGTATTGCAAGCACTCATAGGGTACGACGACCACTTTATTTCAGGTGTGTTGTATGCTTGCTTGTTAACTAACATTTGTATGTGAATAACATAAAGAAGTAAATGCACTTGAAACGTGAAGTGTCTTAATTGATGATACTCATACCATTTCTATTACCAAATACCATTCAACATCATCTTCGCCTACACAGATGAGTAACGTAACTAGCACGACACGTTTCTATCACACAATCAACGTGAGTCCACTGAATAGGATGCACCCAAAGCACTTCGTCTATTGCGTCTCAAGCCAAGTTCTGGTCTTCTATAAGGCGTTCTTGCTTCACTGCTGAAACTTATTCCTCGGCCCCAAACTCCAAAAAAAATACTATTATTAAAATAAAATTATGAATTGGTATTCTATTGTTATTTTAAATAATCTAAAAATCATTTTAAATTTCGTTGTAGCTGCTCATTGTGTAACTACAAATGGTCTTACTATATTACCAGAATCAATAGGTGTTAGTCTCGGTAAGCACAATTTAATTGGAGGTGACATAGAACCACAAGAAAGAGAGGTTTGTTTTTCAACCCAGATGTTAAGTTTTCATGATCAATATTTAACAACGCATCGGTAATTATTTTGATGTTGCCTTTTACAAATTATTCTCTTTTCAATTTCAGGTATTCAAAATAATTGTGCATGAGGAATTTGCACATAAAACTCTTAATAATGATATTGCTTTACTAAAATTAAATACCAAAGCTATATTCAATAACTACATTCAACCTGCTTGTATGTGGTTTGATATTACTAAGGAGAAGCTACCAGCTACAGATGTTATCGGTGCTGTGAGTATTTTAAAAGAAGAAAGAAAGAGAGAAAGAATTTTTAAATTTATCTTCAGTTACGGCTTTGGTTTTGATCAGTCGGATTGATTATCATTAGAACCTCGTTTTCCTTCATTGTCCTTTCATGTATTATTTACATATGATATTATTTTGGTGTTTGATAATATTTTTTCAAGTATTAAGTTCAAACGAAAATAAGGTCGTGTTTGAAAATACTTTATCTATTTATTGGTGAGCTAACAGACTAAAATGAATACATTTTTAATATAAAATGCTGCTTTATGATTAACGAATATTGCAATTTGTCTTCAGGTCGCAGGCTGGGGCTTTGATCAGTCGGATTTATTATCACCAGAACTTCGTTTTGCTAATATGCCTCTAATTCCAGACTTAGCATGCATTAGAAGAAAACCTCAATTTTATACTCATTTTTTGAATGGCAAAAAATTCTGTGCTGGCACGCTTAACGGTGAGTGTATAATTTAATATTAATCTTTTTCCATATTTATATAAGCATGCACAAGCACTTGGACAGAACAAAAGCATTAGTTTTCAAAGGATATACTCGTATTTTGAGTTTTATATCCATTACTTCTGGAGTTCTTCAAGGTGCCCATCTTGAGCCATTGCTTTTAAATATTGATATTATATTTTAGAATGCACTGAGGGAGTAACGACATTAAAAATTTAATTTAATTCTAAATAATGAAAATTAACATAGATTACGCCAGGATTAAGATAATTTGTGTCATATTTGCACACCTATGAACCTACATCTCATTATTTATAAGCATTGTGCCATTTTCCAAGAAGAAGTTTTCGATTTCAAAAGAAAAAGAAGTAATCGATGTTCCATTTTTTTCAAAAGAGTATAATATATCCTTGTTCCAATGTCAGGCACCTCAATATTTTTTTTTAAAAAATCTACGGAATTCAGAGATCAAATACATGTTTTGTACAGGTTTCTACACTATCTAATAAAAAATATGTAAGAAATAGTTTAGATTTTAATTTAAGGGTGGTGGATAACTGTAATAGTAATTAATATATTGAATTTAATTTATGATTATAATACCAGGGCAACATTAACGCGCAAGTGACAAAGCATTTAAGTGATTAAAAATAACTGAAAAAAATATTTTAAGTAACATATTGATTATATTTATATTTCTTTGACAAACGTAACTTTAGTTGTTTTAATGAGTAATCATATGATTAAAGAACTCTGAGTGATAATATTTAGTTGTGAAAACTTTTTATTTGATTCTTTATATTTAGGAGAAACAGAAGAAAAAAAAAACAGTAAAGATAAAAATTACTTTATCATATAAAGCTCCAGCAGCCTCATTACTTTTTTAATAAAATTAATACATTGTACCAAAGCTATCATGATTTTGTAATATGTATAGCAAATTTTGAATCTTGTATTGATGTCATAGGTACATCTGCGTGCAATGGCGATAGTGGTGGTGGCTACGTCGTTTTCATACCAGACACAAATTCGTCTTCTGAAGGAGTTTGGTACCTTAGAGGAATAGTCTCAATAGCTTTCAGACGAGAAGACAGCTCTCAAATAATATGTGATCCGAATGAATACGTCTTATTTACAGATATCAATGAATATAAAGATTGGATAAAAGATCATATGAAATAAGGAGAGTTCAAAAATGATGAGAAAATAATTGAACTTAATTTATTTTATTTTGTACTAGCTGTGATCGCAGCTCCGATCGCGTTAGTTTTTTGATGGTCATACGGGAACCCAGAATTTTTCCACTATAAAAAGTATCATATATGTTAATCCAGGTAGTAAGCTATGTGTGTACCAAATTTCATCCAGTAGCTTTTGCGTGAACGAGTAACAAACACCCATCCATCCATCAAAACTTTTACATTTATAATATAAGTTAGATTCATGTCAATTGAAGACATTATTACTTAAAACTTATAAAATAAAGAACAATTTAAAAATGTATTATTTCTTTTATTATTTTTTTTTTGGTACTCTGAATATCTACTACTACTGATACTAATATTTTCGATGATGAGGACTCGATATGCACCATCTTTTAAAATTTTATTGTTATTATCATAATAATAATTATTATTTATAAACAAGTTCACAAATATTTCGACAAATTCACAATTATTTCGATTACTTTTTCTTTTCTATGTGAGCTTTTCAATTTCAGTATCATCTATCGAAAAACTATGCCATACAATTTCCAGTATTTTGTCTTTCATTGACCTTAATGTAAAATTATTTACATTAAGGTCTCAAACATTTATTTTTAAAGGCTCAACTATTTGAAAAGGCAAAACGTAAACGATTAATAAGAAAGATTGTAATTTATAATGCATTGGTGTAATAGTATTTACAGGGGCATTTGCCAATGAAATTCAATTTTTATATCGATAAGGTTAAAATCGTAATCCTAATAAAAATAAATCAGGTACAGATTATTACATAATTTACAAATTAAAATAAAGCAATAAAATAAACCAATTCATATGTCAGACGTTCATATGTGCGTTGATACCGTGGACACTGATACACTAGACACCCCTGGCTTTACATTCCCATTTACTTCTCGTTCCTTCTTCTGTCTTCTTGGTCCGAACAGAATCTTCTGTAGCTGACAAGAAGGTGCTTCTACGAACAGATGGAGCGGTAGAGATAGAAGATAAGTTGTGCATACGATACCACCAAACAGCATAATCTGGAATCAAATTACGACGATCAGACGAAAACGACGGACTGATTACAATTAAATTGGACGAGGCTGTGGCGTTTGTGTTCCTAGGTTGTGGTGACTGCTTACAATCAGCTGGACTATATGCTTGGTAGCCAACCATCATGACCAAACCGCGCCGCGCCGTGGCCAAACTTTGATAGCACGATGTAGATTTTTTTGTAGTTAGTACAAACCAACTTCTTTAACCTTGAACTTCTAAATATCAAAGCTTGAGGTAAAAGGCAAGCAAGCATACAACCCGTTTCCAACCTCGAGATATTTCTTAAATTTCTTTTGCCTGAAATGACTGTCACTAGCTACAGCCTTTTAACCGAAACACAGTAATGCTAAACACACTGCTTTGCTGTAGAATATCTGACGGTGGTATAGGGTGGTACGGTGGTACCTAACTAGGTGGAAGTTTGAATTGACAGGCCTACCATCACTGGGTGTTATTTTAAATAATAATATAGATTAATTACTAACAGCTGTGTAGTCCGTGGCGTAGAAAGATCTTCTCATTTGACCACCATAAGTCCTAAGAACGGTTGCGTGTAATAGCATTGCGCAATACGAAATCCTACCAAGTGGCTGTAATGGACCCCATTCCACAGATCCGACATAAACTCCTGAAATCAAAAAAACATATTCATTAGATACTTCTTCTTTCCTATTATTCTCTGTATTATACGAGTATTTACCCAGGTTGTGCTTATTACTCTTGTCAGGATTTGATAGGCTACTTGCTTTTACACAGCGATTGCCTTCTGACCTCCGCAACCTTAACGGCAAACCAGTAACTAATTGGATAAGAGCAATTTACGTATCAAGTGTTTATAATTATTATCAAATGTTATGTGATAACGACCGGAACCGACAGCTTAACGTGTTCTCTGAGGCACGGTGAGGGATTTATTTATTATACATATGTATGTAGTTTATTTGGTTTTTAAGGTATTTATGTATTATATACTACTACACCACCTACCTTTTCTTCAGTCATTCTCAATATATCGTAGGTTGTCTGGAAGAAATCGCTACCTAGCGATAAGACCGCCTATTTGTATTACCGAAACTTATATCTAATTTGTCTGTTTTTTTTATTTATGTGGTGTACAATAAAGAGTATTCTATCTATCTATCTATCACGGTGGACCCACAAGGTCAAACGCCCAGACCAAAACAGTTACCAGTTATTTTTAGTTATAAGTTAACTCGCTTTTACCAGCAGTTTGCTTGAATAACGAATTTGAAAGAGGCACTGTAAATGCTATACAGTAATTATTGATTCTCCTTAAAAATTTGCATCCCCTATTCCACCCTCTCGAAGATTCGTCTTATAGTTGCCTATAATCGTCTTCATGATCCCATCTATATGATTTTTTGACTCATTCATTATTGCCAGGTAATTTAAGTCAATATAACTATGATTTATTAGATCAAGTCGTCTTGCCATACCATGCAGTTAGAATTCCGCATACTCGGCACGTTCCAAACATTTCGAAGGCATAATATTATATTCGGTGTCAAATATTTGCTTGTCGATAGCGACAAAATTTCTAAGGCAACGTTCGTGGTTAGGAAATTAATCATATATTTCGCTGTTGTAAATTAATAAATTCATACAATATTGATGTTCTTATTTTGTTATTATGATCTCATTTCGTTATTATGATGACAGTGGCGGATGATAGATGTTTTTAATCTGTCACGCACAGTACTTGTTGTCTTGTTTGTTGTTATATAACGTGTTTATTAAATACGTGCTTTTTTCCGATTTTCTTATGTCATGATCAAGTTTCTAAATTTTATTTTTGTTTATCTACATAATCTGGCGTCAAGCTTTTATGTTTTTTCTTTTAGACATTTAAAGAAAAGCTTGTCTTTAAAAATGTTTTTTAACTTTTTTTATGTAATAGGGGCAAACGGGCAGGAGGCTCACCTGATGTTAAGCAATCACCGCCGCCCATGAACATCTGCAACACCAGAAGACATGCAGGCGCGTTGCCGACCTTTAAGGAAAGAATACGCTCTTCTCTTGAAGGTTCCCAAGTCGTATCGGTTCGGGAAGACCGCCGGCGGAAGTTGATTCCACAGAGTGGTTGTGCGAGGAAGAAAATGTCTTCTAAATCGCGCTGTCGTGGATTTCCAGACATCGAGGTGGTATGGATGGAATTTAGAGTTTTGTCGCGATGTCCGATGGTGAAATTCAACCGGCGGGATCAAACCAAACAATTCCTCAGAACATTCCCCGTGATATATGCGATAGAAGATGCAGAGTGATCCGACATCTCTACGGAATGCCAAAGGATCAAGCCGATCGGAAAGGGCTTGATCGTCGACAATTCGAGCCGCTCTACGTTGGATGCGGTCAATTGGAAGTAGCTGGTACTGGGGAGCTCCAGCCCAGAGGTGAGAGCAGTACTCCACGTACGGTCGAATTTGCGCCTTGTAGAGCTTTAGGCGATGAGCCGACGTGAAGTAGTGCCCCGCCTCCAGCGCACTCACTCATCGAACGAAACGCAACAATACTAATACAATTCTTAGCGCTGATTTTCTGTGAGAGGGTAGTACTTCCCCGATCGAGACAGCTCATTTGTGGTGGGAAGAGCAGGGCTCTATTATATAAATTGTGTGTAACTACCTAAATGTATTTATAATAATTTATTGTGTAGTTAAGGAGTGATAATCTAAGAAAAAAATCAAAATCAAAATCACTTAAAAGGTGAATGAACTTCTATAACCTTAGTACGAAAATTCTGGAAACTGGGTATTATAATCCTTGTTTCCAAGTATCCCCGTATCGTTAGCAAGTGTATCAAAATTTTCAGTTTGGATTTCAAAATACGTTTTTGGAGGTGAGCCACGTAAGGCAATACTTAGAAGGTTGAACGGATTTAGAAGCAATTTTACCGCCTGACTAAATGGGAATGGTCTAGAATTAGTGCCACAGAAATCTTTATAGACATTTTCTCTTCTACATTTTACATTACGATACAATTTCTCAAAAAGATCGTTGCTTTCAAACGGTTTTTTATTAACGCTACACACTCAACGGCTCCCATTAGGATAGTAATATCCTGTGTCTGGGGTTGGGACACACACACAAAGACAAGGACACACTGAAACCGGAACAAGTGCCTGTATGGTCAATACAAATATCTGCTCCGAGCGGGAATCGAACCCGCGACTTGTAGTGCTTGAGGCAGGTTCGTTGCCGCTACGCTATAACGTCAAATTAAATATATAGCATAGCAGAATCTGTTCCGAGCTGGGTGATTGTTCTTACCATTGTAAGTGTTTCCAGACCCCCGACACAGGATATCACCATTCTAACGGGGGCCGTTAAGTGTGTAGCGTATATTTATTTATTATTGATTTATTTCATTTTATGATTAATAATTATTAATCAAAGCTTCTTCACTTTTAACAATATCAAGGTATGATAATTATCTTATTCTGGTGGCTATTTCTATATCTATATAAAACAACTAAAATGCGTGTTTCTTTATAATGTCAAAATAAAAGTGTTTTATTAAATTCATATGAAAATGGATGTAATAATATATAATTATCATGACAGTTAGCAAACTAGCTGGACCATACGGTCCGCCTGATGGTAAGCAGTCATTGGAACCTATGAACGCTTGCGATACTTGAAGTATCACATGCGCGTTTCCATGTAAATGTAATAAGCAGACCCTGGGTAAATAAAAACTTATGTAATGTTTTAATTTGTGTTAATTTTTTGATGACGTTGTGGCGCAGCGGTAGCGAACCTGCCTTAAACGCCACAGGTCGCGGGTTCGATTGCCGCTCGAAGCATATGTTTGTATTAACCATGCAAGCATATTTTCCGGTCTGGGTGTGTTTGTCCTTGTCATTGTGAATGTTTCCGCACCCCCGACACAGGATATTACTATCCTAATGGGGGCCGTTGAGTGTGTAACGTTTGTAACGTTTTATGTAATAATATGATACTTATAGAAAAAACATTTTTTCGCTGAAGAGATCAGGTGATATAAGGCATATCTAAGCCATTTTTAAGGCATTTATTTTAGATAAATAATAACAGCACTCCAGAGAACAGCTATTTATGATAAAGCCTCAATAGCTCAACCGTAGAAGGGCTGACTTCGCTCCGTTAACGCGAGAGTTGAAGGTCCGAACCTGACCCCCTTGGGCTATTGTCGTACCCACTCCTAGCACAAGCTTCGAGCTTGTTTAGAGGGGCAATAGGAATATTAGTAATGCCTTGAGAAAGCATTGTTAATATTCTTTTATTAATTTATTTATTTTAATTCTTTATTGTACACCCAAGAGAAAATACAACATAATACATATATTAATTTGACAGCGTTGTGGCGTTGTGGGTAGCGAGTCTGCCTTTAGTCTCGACGGTTGCGGGTTCGTTAAAATTTCTGTCTCGGTCTGGGCGTTTGTCCGTGTGGGTCTCCCCACCGTGCCTCGGAGAGCACGTTAAGCTGTCGGTCCCGGTTATTATCGATAACATCTGATAATAATCGTTAACTCATGATAAGTAAATTGCTCTTATCCAATGAGTTGCTGGTTCGCCCTTAGGGTTGCGGAGGTCAGATGGCAATCGCTCTGTGTAAAAACTAGTAACCTGTCAAATCCGGATAAGAGTAATAAGCAGACCCTGGGTACATAAAAAAATACCGGGAATAATGCTAGGATGAAGAAGACATATATTAATTTGACAAAGATGGTACAAGGGCGGCCTTATCACTTAAAGTGATCTCTTACAGGCAACCTTTATTTATAACATATCTTATTGTTGAAAAGGCTACTCGTGCACAAAAAGGTAAAGTAAATACTTAACATATATTTAATATTTGTAATTACATTAAACATATTATTTATCATATATAGACTTACATATTAATACATTAATATTAAAATACACAAATACATAGATACATACATATTCAAATATGAATAAAGCCTAATAAAGCCTTTTTTTTAAAAAGATAAAGATAATACTCACTATTACATCTGTAGAAATAGCCGATAATGAAGACGCAGATTGCAAGAGCGAAGAAATTCTGGTTCAAGCTGTTGAAGACAGCTGATTCGAAAGCCGATGCCTCACGATGGTGAAGATCCCATCCCATCAGAACTGTGCCAAATGCTACTGGTATGGAGATAACGAAGAGAATCTTGAGGAGCTAGAGAGAATAAAAAGTTTTTCATAGGATAAAAAGCTCTTAGAAACACAGATTTACTATATTCTATGGACCGGCCCTTTTACACATTAACGCTACACACTCAACGGCTCCCATTAGGATAGTGATATCCTGTGTCGGGGATCCGTAAACATACACAATGGCAAGGACGTCCGTAAACACACTCAGACCGGAACTCATGCCTTTATGGTAAATACAATATCTGTCCCGAGCGGGAATCGAACCCACGACCTATGGTGCTTAGGGTAAGTTGCACCGTTACATCGTCTTCAGTCCTCAGTCGTCAGCAGGACTTAGGACCAGTTTTATTGTGTCTGTTTAAGGACCCCTGACATAGGATATCACTATCGTAATGGAAGTCGTTCCGCCAGCGGCTTCGTAAACGTGAATAACGATTTTAATACAAACTCTAAAGATATCTCCTTTACAAACTTGGAATTTCATATTTATTTATATCGAATCAACAACCTAAAAACAAGTTTTAAGCTTCTAGCTAAAAAAATGACGACACTTCCATAAAACTTTTCATCCCCCATTTAACCGCTTACAACCTTTTTTCCATTAAAGTAGCCTATGTCATTTCTCAGGCTCTAGACTCTGTGTACCAAATTTTATTTAAATCGGTTAAATAGTTTCGGCGTGAAAGCGCGAGAGACAGAGAAAGATACTTTCGCATTTATAATATTAGCAAGGAAGGATTTATTTACAATCGACTTAATAATCAATATAAGGTACTTATATATACTAGCATAACCTAAATTTGTATGCGCTATTACATAACTTACCCAAGATTCGCCTAAATCCCATTTCTTAGTCTGTGCTTTATGGTAAAACCAGGCAGTGAGTACCCCTAGATGGTAGCCGGCCCAATTTCCTTGCGCCGACACGTAGGCGTGATAGAAGGTATCGTTGTAGCCGAAAATATCTCTTATGGACCTAGAAATAAGAGTTAAATTCCATTATATATATAATTTAATACATAAAGCACATGTTATTTCCTTAAGGTGCAATTTGTTTGAATAAATTGAAGTTAAATTGAATAACGTTAAGCTTGTAACTTAACTAGATCCGACCTCGACTCCGCTTGCGTTGTGTATCGATTTTTATTGCCCGGAACCCTAATTATTTTTCTAAAAAAAGTAGCTTAAGTTATGTCTAACAGCATCAGCTATATACCAGTGAAAGTCCCGTTAAAATGGCTCCAGCCGTTTTAAAACTGGCCGGAACTAACAGACAGACAAAAATTTTAAAATTTCGATGTAAGTAGAGTCTATACTTTCAAATGAATTGAGTGATAAGCTGTTAATTTGGAATATTATATTTAATTGTATTTTCATTTAAAGTTTTCATTTTCTTTACAGAGTTAAAAAGGTCATAATTTTGGTTAATTTCTGTAATTGACAAACTGAAAAATTAAAAAGAAAAGACTATAGACCAAAGATGATTACTTGTTACAGAAAAATATTTATTATCTATAAAAGACTACATCGGCTTCCCATCAATTTAAAGTATCCGAATTTGTATTGTGTCGTTTCATTCGAGGAAAGTCTGAGCCGGAGTGTAAAATTCCCACCCATTTTCGCCTTTTTTTTCTGATATGTCTTCCTTTTTTTGAAGATATACTTCTCTATTTTAAGATGCGCGCGCATGAGCGTCACACAAAATTCACAGGTTGAAGCTGTCAAAATAAAATATAAATAGAACCTCTGTTAGTCGCGCACGTTGGCACGCTCGTCGCCTCTGATCACTGTTTTAATATTTATATTATTTATCCACATGTTTCTAGTTTCTACATTCACTTATTTTATTTAGGGATTTAAAATTCTGGAAAAACTTGAGCTTGTAAGACATCAAATAAAATTTCAACGACATTTAGTTTGAAAAAGATAGGTCTACAAATTTAAGAGATATATAAGTTTTTCGCGTAACTTTGTTTTTCATATTACTTTCAATAATTACTATGAAATTACAAACTTATTTTTGCGGTCGATTTTAATTCGTTATTATTTTTAAAATTCTTAAGATTTTCCCTAGCCGCGGTACCCTTTAGTTTTAACTGTGCGTGGTCCACAACGCACTTGACTGGTAATTATTATTTTATTTTTTAAATATTTATTTATATATACTTTGAAAGCTAGCCGTACTTACTCTGGAAAAATGCTGACTCTTATTGGTAGTAGATTCATGACGTAGCTCTGCACAAACGGGATAATAAGACTGATGGTCATCACGCTAAACAGAACTGGCACTCCACATCTTGGCCATTTCCAGATGATGAGCAGGATTACCAAGGTTACGAAAAATAGTTGAGTGTCAGTTCCGAGATACCTGGAGAAATAAGCCGAAATATATAATTATATTTTTTGCTGTTGTTAGACAAAACAACCGTGCCACGGCAGTGCAGGGTCCAAAAAAACCAAAATTACTTAAGTTACTTTAATATTTGACGACGTTGTGGCGCAGCGGTACCTGCCTTAAACACCACAGGTCGCGGGTTCGATTCCCACTCGGAGCATAATATGTTGTATTATTGATCTTGCAAGCATATTTTCCGGTCTGGGTGTATTTGTCCTTGTCCTTGTATGTGTTTCCGGACCCCGACACAGGATATCACACTATCCTAATGGGAGCCGACACAGCTTTTAAAAAAAAAAATTGAAAAAAGAAATTACATCAGTAATCTTATAATTAAAAATGTATACTACTTGATCGATGTAAGATACAAGAGTGCAAATAAAATTATATTGATATCATAAATTTAACATAGTAAATCGATACGAAAAATTTTAAATCAACTTTTTTTAGTTTCTGATTAAATTGTTCATTCACTTTTAATTACGGCTAATAGTGGACAAAAAAAATATTTCATGGAATCGGCGGCACATGGGAACGTAACAAATGACTGAACGAAAAACATTGAAAATAAAATACAATTTTTTCTCTACATTATCTGTTGTGTAATGAAATAAATATAATATACAAAAAAGGTTCTACACACTCAACGGCCACATAGTAGTGCTTAGGCATTACTGTGTTCCGGTTTGAAAGGCACTGTAGGCTTGTGAAATTACTGGGCAGAGGAGATTTAAGAACTAATATCTCGAGGTTGGCAACGCGTGAGTGGCACCTACTAATGGTGCTGCAAGCGCTCTTAGGCTACGGCAACCGCTTACCATCAGGTGGGCCGTATGCTTGTTTGCCAACTTGTAACATAAAAAAACCAATGGACGCTTGCGATACTTGAAGTATCACATGCGCGTCGACAAACCCAGACATTAAAAGTGAATAAAGGAAGAGTGGACACGTAAATTTAAAATGTACCCTAAATTCTTGTACAATTATAGAATTCGGCACCTCAATGTCTGTCTTTGATCATTATCCTTAATACCTTTAACGAGCAATTCCTTTATTATATATAAAACCACGCCTATGGTATATCATCAATTTCATCATCATTTCTGTAGGTTTAACTAGTTTGATTTAATGAACTAATTATCATTAACAATGCTTTTGTATTTATTTACTGGATAACATAATAAACTTCACAGTACTTCGTCCTCTATGTGGTACGTGGATGATTTTTTGCATGATGAATATTGAAGTTACCATCGCGTTACCAATGTGACGCTTTGTTAGAATGACAGCTTTTCAAATATTGTCCTCCTAATCCAACGTATGAAATAGTTTTAATCGCTGCAGTCACACGATACTTTGCCAAACGCTTACATATATATAATCTGAATGTTGGAAACGGCTCCAACAATTTTCGTTTTTATATAATGTCATTTTAATCGTATTTTCAGGCAATGAACGCTGTTATTTAAATAATCAAGGGGCCTACCATTAACTCTTATAGTGATTCGAAATCAATTTGGACATTCAGGTTTTTACGAGCATGACGTATATGCTATAACATATATTGGACGACTTTGACTCGCAATAAGAGTTAATGGTAAGCCCACACTTCATTTTATTTTATTATTATGACGGTAAAATCGAAAATTGTTATTCATATTTCATTATGTAATTCGTATCTTAATTTCCAAAAAACATGATTTACCAAAAAAATAGCAAACCTCTGTTATCCGGTTGAAAATGGTTTGAAACCTATTTTTTAACAGGACAGATTCTCATATCGGGGAATAAAATTTCAGCGACGTTGTGACGCAGCGATAGAGAACCTGCTTTAAGCGTCACAGATCACGGGTCTCGGAGGAGATATTTGTATTAACAATACAGGTATGATTTCCTGTCTGGGTGTGAATGTACTTGTCTTTGTGTATGTTTTCGGACCCCCGACACAGGATATAACTATCTTAATCGGGACCGTATATAAAAAAAATCGGTTAAGTTACGCTGTGATGAAAATGATTTCAATATTACTTATGGCTTGATGTAAATTAACCCAAAATATAAATTGACATTACAAAACTAAACTAAGATTTAATCTAACTCACGACAAAAAATGGCTAGACGCATAATTATTAAAGGAAGTAGAGCGGCTTAAGTCTATTAGGGACGCGTAAATTACTTAGCTAGGCACGCGGTGCTACTTGCTAAATGCAGTTATTTATACAAAAAAATATTTATTAGAAAAAAAACCGACTTCAAAACTAAAAACTAAAAAGTCAACAATAAATATTTTCTACAACAGAAGCATTTGTTGTAGAAAACAATTGTTTGCATTTAGTTTTAAAGTCGGTATTTTTTTTGTAACTAATCTTATTTTATTCTTTTAGTTAATAATACACGTATCCTTTTATTGCGGTCGAATTGAGAACCCCTCCTTTTTAAAAGTCGCTTAGTAAATAAAATTGATGTGACTGTTTGTAATTCTAAACCGACCGCTTTTCAATACATGCATATGAAAGTATATACGGTGCTTACATAAAGAATCAATTTTTTTAAGTTTTGTCTCTCTGTTTGTTCTGGCTAATCTGTGAAACGGCTGGACCGATTTTGACAGGACGTTTACTGGCATATAGCCGATGTTATACAGAGTAACTTAGGTCTTATTTTGGGAAAAGGATTAGGGTGCCGTAAAATGCAAAATAATTACTAGTCAAGTGCGTTGTGGACCACGCACAGTTGAGACTAAAGGGTTCACGCAGCTTGGTTATGAAGAATCTTAAGGGCTTTAAAAATAATAACGAATTAAAATCGACCGCAAAAATAAGTTGGTAATTTCATAGTAATTATTAAAAGTAATATGAAAAACAAAGATAGAGGAAACAGCTTATATATCTCTAAAATTTATTGACCTATCTTCTTCAAACCAAATGTGGTTGAAATTTCATATGATGTCCTACAAGCTCAAATTTTCCCAGAATTTTAAATTCCATACTTCAAAAGTTAGAGGGGGGGGGACACAATTTTTATTGACATACGTTGAATTTTTTTTTTTCAAAACTCAGTTACATGTATGGACTATCCTTCATTCTTATATATTTTAAGATTTCAATACAAAACCGTTGTGCGGTTCATAGAATACACCTATTTACTAAATTTCGTATAGATAGACCCAATGATCTCCCAGTAAAATGACTGTGACATACGGACGGACGGACGGACAGACGGATAGACGGACATGACGAAACTATAAGGGTTCTGTTTTTGCCATTTCACTACGGAACCCGAAAAACCGATACAACACGCGAGCGTTATAGAAATAACCTACTTTTTTTTCCTTCTATTTCACTTTGCCCTGAGAGGGAATCGTACCCCCGTTAAACACCATTTTAAAACAGGTTTTCCACTGCGCAAGAACGAAGTAGGTACCAGGAAAACATAATATGATAGCAAGTATTGACGTAAATCCAGGTTAAGCAAACATTTGTTATAAAAATTTCGCTAAGCCAAATGTCCTCAAATCTTCGGTGAGGTATTTCTTGAGCAATATACAAGGTTTATTTGTCATGATAAATATTACTTAGGTCGGGATTTCGTAAGTTTGTGCAATGTTTTCTTTATGTTGACATTTTATTTCTTTGTTCTATTAAATAAAGAGATATTTAGGAGGTTTAAGTGGGTCTTGTCATGGAACCCCACATAACCTGGTTCTGCTTACCAAGTAGCGGATTTCCTTTCCGTCAAGAAAAAAAACGATTTTTTTACGGCTAAGGAAGTCATCTGAAAGTGATTTTACAGGATAGACTCAATTTGCTTTCTTTCCTTTTCTCTCTACAGTACTATCTAATACCTTTAAACGAGGAATGCTTGTACATATATATATATATATATATATATATATATATATATAATTGGGATCTCAGAAACGGCTGTACCGATTATCATGAAATTTAGTATGCAGGGGTTTTCGGGGACGATAAATCGATCTAGCTAGGATTTATTTTTAGAAAATGTGGCTTTGTCCGTATTTTAGGCCGTTGTCGACACGCCATCTATTATCAACAAAATTAATTAAAAATGTCAAAATATATAAGTAAATTCACAGCGCACTTGAGCGACCACGCGTTGCTATGGCAACAAGGATTTATTGAATTGAATCGAATGACAAACATTTCTACAATGACAGTTGACGTTTTCTTTAATTTATTATAATATGTCACTGACTGACAGCGATGCGTCCATTAGAATTAAAAATACTCAACAATCCCAATTTTTGCGGATATAACTTGTTGTCGAAATCATTATTTTATTATCCAGGTAAGGCTTCAATCGAGTTACCCTTAATGACTTTCGATTTACCAAAAAAAAAAAACCGAGCATAGCTCGGTCAACTAGGTACTTAGTATCATTAGTAGTCTTCTATCTCATGTAACAAAATGTACCTCCGTCCTTCAAATCACCGTCTACAAAGTTTCACTTCAAAAATTTCTTAGTTTATTTGGTATGTACAAATAAACATAAAAACAAAAGAAAAAACATTACAGTACCAATCTAAAATTTAGATTACACACCAAACTGTAAAATGGACCTAAATTTAAACTACATAAGGTTTATAATTAAATGTTCAGTTCCCAATTGATACCAACGCTTAGATTCAATTAAAAAGCTCAGACTCAAAAGGTAATTGAACTCATTAGTGTTTAGTACTAATGAAGACTAATTTTTTTTTAAGTCTGTCCCTGTCCAATTACTGAAATTCCAATAAAAAAAAATTACACAACACTAGAAACAGTTGTTATCACATAACATCTGATAATAATCGTTAACTCTTGATAAGTAAATTGCTCTTATCTAATGAGCTAGTACTGGTTCGCCCTGAGGGTTGTGGAGGTCCCCTCTCATTCAGAAAATGTGACGGCGTATCGATCGAAAATTCTATTACTAACCGACTTAAAAATAAAGAGAAGGTTCTAAATTATTTATGTGACAAGGTTCTTGATGGTAAATGGTTGTCGTAGACTTGGAGCGCTTGAAACACCATGCCTTTGTAGGTGTGTTTTTTTTCCGTGGGGAATTCCATCATGGACACCTCGATAGGTTATGCCGGACGCCTACCGGCTAAAACCCCACGGTTTCCTTCTCGGCACCTTTAGCCGCCGGGTGCGAAGGTGTGGTGCGGGTGTAGGTGTCACTCAAGCGTTGCCAACCCTGATATATTGATGCTTAAATCTTCTTTTCCCTCTTTCTAGAATGACACTGCCCTGGTATCTACCTAGCCGGGTTCTTCCAATAAAAATCACCAGTACTCTTCTTCATCCTAGCATTATTCCCGGTATTTTTTATGTACCCAGGGTCTGCTTATTACTCTTATTCGGATTTGACAGGTAACTAGTTTTTACACCGAGCGATTGCCATCTGACCTCCGCAACCCTAAGGGCGAACCAGTAACTCATTGGATAAGAGCAATTTACTTATTAAGAGTTAACGATTATTATCAGATGTTATTGATAATAACCGGGACCGACAGCTTAACGTGCTCTCCGAGGCACGGTGGGGAGACCCACACGGACAAACGCCCAGACCGAGACAGAAATTTTAACAAACATCTGCCCGAGCGGGAATCGAACCCGCAACCGTCGAGACTAAAGGCAGACTCGCTACCCACAACGCCACAACGGTGTCAAAAATCACCAGTACTCATCACCATGAAATGTTATAGTCCACTTTGGTACTTGAATTTATTTTGAATCAAAGCCTTGGACGTTTGAGGCAGACACATTAATTTAAACTTTATATTTATATCTCACAAAATAAGTTGAAAAAAAGGAAAAAATAGACTGAAGATTTGTGGACTCAAACCGGTGTTTTCATTATTTGTGAAAACGACATTTTATAAATATGAATCCTAGCTAGATCGATGTATCGCCGTCGAAACGCTCTGCATACTAAATGTCATGAGTATCAATGGAGCCGTTTCCGAGATTCAGATTAATTATTATATACAAGAGCTGCTCGTTTATATATTACATTTCATATAAAACCACGTCTGTTGTTTTATCAGTAGGGTTGTTGAGCCTTTATCAATTTCACCCAACTGGGTTATCATTATGAAAAACTTATTATAACCAATAATGCTTTTAATCCCTTTACTAGATAATAACCCTTTACTAGATTCACAATAAATTACACAGCACTGTAACTACTACGTCGGATTTCAACGATTCGTCTTTATGCGGCACGACAATAATTTTCTGCGTGATGAAATATTGAAGTAACCAACAATGTGACGCTTCGTTATAATGACAGATTTTCAAAATATTGTCTTTCTAATTAAACATTATACAAAGAACTTAAATAATATACAAAGAAATTAAATAATATACAAAGAAATTAAATAGGTTCTATACTTCGTCATGCGCTAACAAATATAAATAATTTTATAATATACATGATCACTCACCAAGCCTGTGGTAAGCACAGGTGTTCAAACGGAAACAGATTCGGCATAAGTATGACAAGTTGCCACCAGTTGCTCCTACATATGTCCCGTTCACGCTTGACCACTGCATCCCACATCGGTCCAGAACCCATGTGCGGTACCCATGTCATTGCCAAGCCCATCACAACCAGGACAGCTGGCATTAACCTGAAGCCAAGGGTTAGTTTCATGAGAAAGAAAAACGTGGTACTTCCACTTTTTAAATATAAATATTGGGTTCCGTATCGCAGTAGGAAAAACGACAAGTTTTCCCTTAATTTTTAATGTATATCGGCTTCTTGTAGCTGCGATATACATAAATACAGATTCTGTGAAAATTTCAACTCTCTTCCTATAAGTGCCTTTTCAAACGTGCCGGTATCTGGGTAGCCTTTAGCGAAATGTACAGGCATGTATACTGTATAGCAGCATTCACACATGGCATTCACAGCATGGGTCATGTGAAAGCGAAATGAGTTACCGGACGGCTGTCGGCGCCGGATCCCCGGCAACCGGCACGTGTGGAAAGGCATTTACGGTTCGTGAGGTATAGCCCGCTGTCGGTCGGATGGAGCGGAGGCTTAGTAATAGGGTTGCGTCGTTCGGTAGGAATCGCTAAAAATTATTTTTAAAAAAAATGAAACTTTACCTTAGCCATCTGTTAATGATCGCCATTGGGACAGTTTTTAAGGTAAATTCATGTGTTTCAGCATATATCAGCATCTTATAGGCCATAAGGAAACCACCCATGACGAAGAATATTTGGACAATGATCCGAGCGTTGAACAGCAAAGATTTGAAGAAATCATCGTAAGACTGTAAGAGATAAACATTATTTAATACAAAAATGTTTGTGTTTATGACTGAATTTTATTCTGTAAGTAAAAACAGACGCAAACATACATACATAAATCTCTTTCGGGACGGTTTTTTAACCTTGAATAAAATTCACTTCTACTAAAAATACCATACTGCCCCCGGCATTATATAAATATCGATTGTTAAGTGGTAAACTCCAAAAATAGCCACTCTGTTCCGTTTTTTTTCTTTTGGAGTGTCTATTACTGTTGGCCCTAGTGGCCTTGACAGCGTCACCGGTGGACCGTTTCCTACTCGTTCAACTCCACTCCGTTAAAGTGAGAGTTGCGGGTTCGATCCTATCCCTTAGGCGATAGTCGTAGCCATTCCTAGCGCAAGCTACGGGCTTATTTGGAGGGACAATAGAAATATTATTATTATTATTAATGACTTGAAAAATTCTTCAAAACAACGGAGGTATAGGTACTAAAAATAAGTAATAAATACATCTTAAAGCATAATATAACCTATATAAAAACATTTTTTTTTTGTTTTTGTTTTTTTTTTTATGTAAGAAGTTGGCAAACAAGCATACGGCCCACCTGATGGTAAGTGGCTGCCGCAGCCTATGAGCGCTTGCAGCACCATTAGTAGGTGCCACTCACGCGTTGCCAACCTCGAGATATTAGTTCTTAAATCTCGTTCGCCCAGTAATTTCACTCAGCGTACAGTGCCCTTCAAACCGGAACACAGTAGTGCCTAAACACTACTATTTGGCGGCAGAATATTGGACACTGCGGTGGTACCTACCTAGCCGGCCTCTTGCAACAAAAGACCTACCACCAGTGTGACTGATTGCACTGGTGGAATAATCTCTGTTGTGACAGAGGTTATCCCAACAGCGGGCGATGGGGTCCTCACATCCCGACGCCTATAATCTAATCATTCGAAAATATATATTTTAAATCTGTTTCCGACGCTAAACTAAAAAGGCATTCATAAATCAGAAAAAGTAATAAACTTGTCTTTTTTCTAATCAGTTACAGAAGGTATTTTATTAATGAAAAATGTGTCAGTATGTCAGCAGTAGATTATTCTATTATGGTATAATCTTCCCTAACCTAGTGCGTCTATTGCAAATTTACCGGAAAACATAAGACACGCAATCTAACGCTACGCTAGCGAAATTTCACGCCTCAACTACCCTTATGTTGAAATAGTATTACTGTTATTGTGATGGATGCCACTTGCACAATATTACTTTTGAATATCCTGTATTATAAGTATTAGAAACATTTTATATATTTATGTATAAGGGTTATATTGAGGACTTTTTTATCTTACAAAGTTGGTAGGTTATAAGCATGTGATACTTCAAGTATCGCAAGCGTTCATAGCTGCCATCAGAAGGATCGTATACTTGTGTGCCAAGTCATAATAATTACCAGTCAAGTGCGTTGTAGACTACGCACAGTTGAAACTAAAGGGTTCCGCAGCATGGTTATATAATAACTTTATTTCGACCAACAATGGATCATATGTTGTTAGTAATACAAGTATCTTACGCTTATTTCTTAGTAATTTCTAAAACCTATTTAACCTAAGACAGGATTAATTTGTCAGCAAGTGAATCCGACAGCAGTGGTTCACATACAAACAATCGAATCTATTAACAAATGCTCTCACGACGCCAATTGAGCTGGAACGAATCCTGCGCAACGATGTGCACCGCTTTCGCATAATGGTATAAAAAGTCCACATACGCCTCGGCAAACATAGGTAAAGTCAATGTTCTCCGAGTAAAATGACTGTGACATATGGACGGACGGACGGACGGACAGACGAACAGACGGACAGACAGACAGACGGACAGACGGACAGACGGACAGACGGACAGACGGACAGACGGACAGACGGACAGACGGACGGACGGACAGACGGACAGACGGACAGACGGACGGACGGACAGACGGACATGACGAAACTATAAGGGTTCCGTTTTTGCCATTGGCTACGGAACCCTAAAAAATTGTTGACTATGAATTAAGACAGCGTATACCAATGTTGAGAGTAGATTATTCATTTATTACATAGTAAAAATGTTTACAATTTTTAGATAATAGTCTCATAAAACCAAAGATAATATTTATAATATTTTATTCTCTTATACAAATAACTATAACATAACTATGACATACACACAACTCATAATTAAAAAAAAGGTGTGTGTGCGATTCACACACGACAGAAGTGAAACTTTAGTAAATCGACAAAAGAATGAGATGAATATATGTAATAAGATATAAAAATATTCACAAACACTGTTAAATAATAACACACCACGCTGACTTCTTATAAATTATGTATATTTCTGTCTCATTCTTCCTACACATTTTTGTATTTGCGTCTCTTCCCAGTCGTTTTTTCCGTTGCACGATTTTAAATCACATTGATTCTAAAGAAGTTTCACTTCGAAAAGAAAATAATAATAGCAATAAGAGATATTACAATGATTTTTTAAAATCATTACATAAATTTTATTGTATTATATTTATTATTTATAATATAGGGCTTATTGAATTTCTTTGTAGAAAATTATAATAGATTTTACTATTAATTCATTAACTTAATAAAATCGTGTAAATATATTCTTCCTCATCAATAATAAATGAAATTCAAGTTATCTAAAATATAATATATGAAATTTCTTTGTTAGCATTCATCAAATATTCTACAGAACGATGCATAAATAGAACAAAAGCTTTCAGAGTGCCATAAAATCTAGATTTATACTTAGAGGTTTGCGCACACAAAAGATGTTTCTTAATAAAAACATCGAAAGCAATGCTTTTATTTGACAGAGAGGATCACCAACAATGTGGGGGACAATTTTTAATCCTCAGCTATGATAATAAAGTCAATCATCCATAGATTTTAGACTTAATTCAATCCTAAGATTACCTATGAGAACTAACTCCATTCAAAGTTCAATATATGTTGGTCGATTCTAGAATAGTGAGATTTTTATTTTAAAATGTCTTCATTAAAAGTGTTAAACTTTAATAGAAATTTAAAAGTAGACTATTTATTATTGTTATTTTATGGACGCAAATAAGCAATACCATGTCAATCCACACGAATGTCATTTCGAGTTTTATAAAACGCGTTTGAAAATTTTGAACAACTTGCTTTATATGATTTTTTTGTATTGGTCAAGTTTTTGGCAATTTCAGATTTATGTTAGTTATTTTACTTATTTTCACAAAAAATAGGTATAAAAACTGCATATTTCGTATATAATATAATCCAAAACCTTTAACATAATACATAAATTGCATGATTAAAAAATGGCTTTTTAGAAGTTTTAAAGCCTAAAACCCAAATATTAAAGAAAAATGTTCTTCAGCCATTTACCAACACTTCTGCATATATAACTCAGTTTTTTCAATTTTGTGGGTTGACATGGTATTGTTTATTTGCGTCCATATATGATGAAACACTCATAGCCGGGTGCGCTCCCTGATCGGTAAACGATCGGTGGGTAAAGCAACTTTAGGTACGGTCAGTCACTAGATGGATGATCGCATGGTAGTATTCAACTGAGCATCTCCGTGCATCGGAGGCCACGTAAAAAGTCGGTCCCGGCTGTTATCAATTTGATGACAGTCGATAAGTCAAGTCAGAGGCCTGTACGGCCGACCTGAACAACTCTGGTAACAACTAGGTTGGCCATTAACCACTCGATAAGAAGATTAGGGTGTAGAAAATATGTGATTTCAAAGCATTTTTATATTAATACTAAACCTTTTAATGTTATTAAATTTCAACATGCCGGGCGATGAGTCTACACCACCTGATGATATATGGAAGTAGAGTCCATACGCACGACTAATACCTTTGCAGAAGATGAAATACACTAGCCCTCTGTTTATGGTCTTTATAGGACCTAGCCCCAATACCCACTAAAACCCCAAGGTCCCGTCTGGCGCCATAGAGGGACGTCGCGGGTTCGCTTGCGCATTCCACCGCGACGCCCCGGCGACTACACTTTGATCTAATCCAAAAGGCCAAGAAGCGATTGAACTACACTAGCCCACCTTGACCTGCTTAGCCACAAGATGCAACTGGTTGTTACATCTCAGGCAGGCAATGGACTGGCGAGCAGTTACTTCGCGAGTTCTTCACCAACATATAGTGGTAGCTAGTCAGGCGGACATTTAAGTCCAACCAGCATCAAGGTACCACCACTAAGATTTGCGGATATTCATGAATTACAAACTCAGAGGTTCGGGAATCCGTAACATATTGGGCCATCTCGTTTTACTCTCAGGATCTTGCCGTTTTGACGACGTTGTGGCGTAGTGGTAGCGGTAATCTGATTTAAGCACCACAGGTCACGGCTTCGATTCCCGCTCGAAGCACGAAGCAGCCCGTAGTCGGTAAAATATCTTACGGTCTGGGTGTGTTTGTTCTTGTTCTTGTGTATGTTTCCGGACCCCGACAAAAGAAAAAGCTGTTTTAGTGGGGGACGTTGAGTGTGCAGCGTTAATTATTATTATTACATAATTAATGGTAACCTTTAATATTTTATTTCTAAGACAATTTTGTCGCAAGTGTCCGTTAGTATCTATGATTATGAATACCTCAGCGTTCTACGACAGACGTCCCCGAACGCTGACAGACGCCTGTTTTTATTAGATCATAAACGACCCTCGTAGGTTATTCGTCGGATGGATCTATTGAATAAATTAAAGAGAAAATCGGTTTTTTCTTCATATAGAAATGTCAACGCGTTACGTCTAAATGTCGTATTGTTGTGGAAAAGAATTCATCTTTAATGTAGTTATAAACTACATATACAATAATACAATTTAGTAATTAAATACAATTTTCATCTACATACATTTATCAGTTAGTTATTCATGTAATCAGGAGGCATGGCAGTGTCTCCGCCAAGTCCAGCAATGCCGAAATATTGTATTTCGAAGCGACTCACAGCATTTTTGACCGCCTGTAACTTTCTTGTAAATGAAGTTTGAATTTTAAGTGATTAAGAGAACTCGCTATTACTAGATATGTTGCCGTTAAACATAATAAATGTACGTTATCGTTTACGAAACCGACGTCGGGACGTGACGACCCCATCGCCCGCTGTTGCGATAATCTCTGTCACAGCAGAGATTATTGCACCAGTGCAATCAGTCACACTGGTGGTAGGTCTTTTGTTGCAAGAGGCTAGCTAGTTAGGTACAATCGCAGTGTTAAATATACCGTAGTATATAGTAGTGCTTAGGCATTACTGTGTTCCAGTTTGAAGGGCACTGTAGGCTAGTGAAATTACTGGGCCGGGGGCCGAATGCTTGCTTGCCAACTTAAAAAAAAAATATCGCAATCGCCAATCCAAAGATCTTCAATTTTGTCACTCACTTTATCAAAACAACAAACTTAAAAATTTGAATTTCTTAGCATTCCTTCCTAGTTAGCGTTCCTTCATAGTTAGCATTTACTATCCTTCCTTCATAGTAAATGCTAAGTATGAAGGAAGGATGAAAATTAAAAAATAATGATGATTCACAAAAATATATGAGATCCCATACAATAAAATAGATAAAATGTAAAAAACATTGAAGACTCAAGTGCCTTTATATCAAATATCAGCCTGTGTCAATATTTAATTGCCTTACCTAATACAAAATATCGAAATATTTTTAATAGTCAATTGTTAAGCTATTTTAGTTTATCTAAATAGATCGTTCTATTATTTTCGGAAATATATTCCTCGAGAGAAATGAAAAATATTAAAAAAATGGAATTAAAAATACAAATCATTTGATAGTTGTATCGCTTAATACTACCGGTACAGTACAGTGAAAATGTTTATACCAAATATATACTGATCCATCACGATATCTCTGCAGTATAAGGTCCCGATAAATTTGGTAGGAATATTTCTTTCGTCAAGAAGAGTTATTATGAAAGGATTTTACAACATTTAACTCTTAAGGGGTGGAAAATGGGTTGAACGTTTGTATGCCAGTTAGTCATTTTTGAAAGTAGAAACATGAACCATTTTTCGGTGAACACTCCTTACTTCCTTACTCAAATAATAAATGCGAAAATAACTCTGTTTCTCTGTCTGTGTGTCGCGCTTTCACGCCATAACTGCCTACTGTGTTCCGGTTTGAAGGGCATTGTACGCTAGTGAAATTACTGGGCGAACGAGATTTAAGAACTAATATCTCGAGGTTGGCAACGCGTGAGTGGCACCTACTAATGGTGCTGCAAGTGCTCATAGGCTGCGGCAGCCACTTACCATCAGGTGGGCCGTATGCTTGTTTGCCAACTTCTAACATAAAAAAAAAAAAAGAATCAATTTAAGTGAAATTTGGTACACAGATAGTCAAGAGCCTGAGAAAGGAGCTACTTTTTAATGCGAAAAAAGGTTGTAAGGAGTTGAAAAAGGGGTTTAAAAGTTGTATAGAAGAATTGTCATTTTTTGAGCTAGAAGCTTGAAACTTATTTTTTAAGCTGTATATGATTTGATATAAATAAATATGACATTCAATGTTTGTGTAGAGTTTGTATTAAAATTGTTATTCACGCAGGCGAAGCCGCTGACAGTAGCTAGTTTTAAATATAGAAAATTATATTACTGACTATAATACGAATTATCGCACCATTCAAATCCGCACGGGTCCATCAATTTAATTACGCATTCATGTTTAGATTTAAGAATTATGTATTTATCAGAAATGGCATCAGGATTATGATGACTTAGAAATCGATAAAAATCGGATAAATGTTCCGGTCGCCCGTATAACCCTCTGACTTGTCTTTTCGACTATTGTCCAAAAGCAGCCGGGACTGAGATTTTACGTGCCCCCTGAAGCACGGAGACGGTCACTTGAAATACCACTATGCGATCACCCATCTAGCGACTGACCGCGCCTAAAGTTGTTTAACTCACCGATAGTTTACTGATCAGTGAGCACACCCAGCTATGAGCGTCTAATATAATTAGGTAATAAATTCATAGCATTGATAGCATTTCTAAAGAGAAAATCTGTGATTTTAACATCCCATCGTACTCGGGGAAATGTTTAAATTATGAATCATATAAATCAGGTATTTAGCTGACCGAAATATATCATTCGCTGACTCTAAAAGTTTCGATATGAAATGTAATTACCAATATATTCGTGTTGAGTGGTTGTTAATTTACAGCTGATTATCAAAAAAAAAAAGTTCTCGGGTCTCGCGGTAGAAGCCAGCGTATAAACAGTTGTATCCTAAAGGCTGCCAACACACCTGCATATCCTCTAATAATGCAGATGTTCATGGGTGGTATGTTAAAATTAGATAAGCCTTCTGCCCGTTTGCCCCCTTTATTTAAAAAAAGGTCATTCGTTTCATTTAATTTCCCACCACCATTTTCACCATAATTAAATTTCATATCAAGTCCCAGCGCTAGTACATGTGTGTAAACAATGTTTACTGTTCAAAATGCCTGTGCTTATGTGTTATGACTTCTGACACAATCAATCTTAAATTCAAATTAATTTACACATATTTTAAAGGACAAGTAAAAATTAGATCCAAATGTTACTTTTTTGTTTCAAGACGGTTGGCAAACAAGCATACGGTCTTCCTGATGGTAAGCAGTCACCGCAACCTATCCGCGCGATACTTGAAGTATCACATGTGGCCAACCCAAGGGATAGGAGGTAATGAGAAGGGAGAAGGGAGGGGAACAGAGGGGGTATCAGATTGGGGCTCCAGCATTCTCGAAACGCAACAGTACTGTTACTTTACGGCGATTTTCTATGAGAGGGTAGTAGTTGGGTCGGCCATTTTTCTACTACTACTAAACTTCGTACTAAGGGCACTGCTACTAACAATTTATTTAACAATAGTTATTCATTTGTCGGTCTTCTTCTTTCCCTTCCCACCCACCTAAGTGGGGTCGGCACAGCACGTCTTCTTCTTCCGTTCTGTTCTGTCATTCGTCATCTCTGCACTCACTCCCTTTCTACGCATATCCTCTTCCACACATTTCATCCACGTCTTTTTCGGGCGTCCTTTCTTCACACTACCTCACTTTCAAATCATTATTATTATTAGTATTCAGTTATTCACTTGTCGGTATAATAAATAATTTGTACTATTTGTAATGACAGCATATATTTCATAATATCGTAATTTATTATAAAATATTTCCAATAATATATCATAATATTGGTCCAGCTTTGGGAATTTGGGTTTAAATTATGCCACAATATATGCTAAATTGTTATAATTTACAATATATAATAAATGTGTGTCATGTGTGTTGACGACGTTGTGACGCAGAGGTAGCGAACCTGCCTTAAGCGCCAAAGATCACGAGAAATTAAACATGTGCTCTTTTTTTTTTTTTTTTTTTTTAAGTTAAAAGTTGGCAAACAAGCATACGGCCCACCTGATGGTAAGTGGTTGCCGTAGCCTATGAGCGCTTGCAGCACCATTAGTAGGTGCCACTCACGCGTTGCCAACCTCGAGATATTGGTTCTTAAATCTCGTCTGCCCAGTAATTTCACTAGCGTACAGTGCCCTTCAAACCGGAACACAGTAATGCCTAAGCACTACTATTTGGCGGCAGAATATTTGACACTGCGGTGGTACCTACCTAGCCGGCCTCTTGCAACAAAAGACCTACCACCAGTGTGACTGACTGCACTGGTGGAATAATCTCTGCTGTGACAGAGGTTATCCCAACAGCGGGCGATGGGGTCATCACTTCCCCGACGCCTGTAAAATTGATTTAGATTTTCGGTGCGATAGACGGATAGGACCACATATGGACCTTCATGTTTCTTACCAGTATGACTACAAAGTTACTTAAATAAGAACATGGTATTTAAAGTAGAAGTTCAAATCCGGATAAGCTATACACTCAATGGCCCCCATTAGGATAGTTATATCCTGTGTCGGGGGTCCGGAAATATACACAATGACAAGGATAATCATACCCAGACCAGAAAACATGCCTATATTATCAATACAAAAGTCTGTTCCGAGCGGAATTCAAACTCGCGACCACGTCGTCAAAATCTTATAAACATTTAACGAAAAGTGCAGTGTAAATTGTGTAGTACTACTTACATTCTCGATAAAATCCGGGTTTTCGGTATATCCATAGCCAATGAAGATCATTGAATGTAAACCGAGTATCATCACCATTGTGTAGAATCTGAAAAATACTTTGATTTGTAAAAGTCACCTTATGGGGGTTGAAACCCTTATGGGTTTGATCAATCTTGATAAAAGGATGTCTATTGTTTTCACGCTCTATGGTGCAAACCACAGGGCTAAAATTGTTACAGAAAAGACAAGGACATACACACCCAGGAACACAATACAATCATCTGCTCCGAGAGGGAATCGAACCATCGACCGGTGACACATAAGGCACAAGCACGGGCAATGACTACACAACACGTACCTACCTGTACCTACCTACCTACCTACCTACCTACCTACCTACCTACCTACCTACCTACCTACCTACCTACCTACCTACCTACCTACCTTTCTTCATAATGCTACTTACAGTCACTCCTCCCACGTTTATATTGATAAATGTAAACTACGGAACCGCCTTTATAAAACGGGAAAAAATTAAATTGAGCGTACATATATTTATTTTGAATGAATATGTAACTAAAGAATACGCTCTTTATATTGTTTAAAGTTGTTTTCGTTTTCATGAAAAGCTAGGATGTTCAATTTGTGAATAAACCCTCCATAAAAAAATAAAGAAAAAAAATGACAAGCTAAGATAAGAAACGGTGGTTTTTTTATAAATAAATAAGTACCTCAAGGCTTGGAAGCATTTGAAGATACCTCCTTCAGCTTGGCCTCCATGTTTTAAAGCTTTCCAGTTCTTCTGAACGCAGAAAGCCAACATGTATTTGTTACCTAAAAAAATGAATAAAAATAAGTTAAATATTTTTTTTTAGCCTGGAAGACTGTACTGATGGTAAGTGGAAGTTCAGTCCAATGGAGAAGACGGCTAATACTCTTGCGCGAGCTGCGAACTACACGAGCCACATTTGCTCTGCCTATCCGCAAGATGCTACTGGTTATGTGCTGGCTGAACTCGAAACTCGGCTTACGAGCAGTCACTTCACAAGTGGTTCATCAACGCTCAAAGCCCTACCAGGACAGCCTGACAGACAGGAAAGGTCCACCACTAGGTTGGATAACCACCGCTGTTGGGATAACCTCTGCCACAACAGAGATTATTCCACCAGTGCAATCAGTCACACTGGTGGTAGGTCTTTTGTTGCAAGAGGCCGGCTAGGTAGGTACAACCGCAGTGTCCAATATTCTGCCGCCAAATAGTAGTGCTTAGGCACTACTGTGTTCCGGTTTGAAGGGCATTGTACGCTAGTGAAATTACTGGGCGAACGAGATTTAAGAACTAATATCTCGAGGTTGGCAACGCGCGAGTGGCGAGGCACCTGCTAATGGTGCTGCAAGCGCTCATAGGCTGCGGCAGCCACTTACCATCAGGTGGGCCGTATGCTTGTTTGCCAACTTCTAACATAAAAAAATGAAACACAAATAGGCACTTGAACTCAGAGGTTTGAACCGGATTTGAACCAACTTTTGGTAAGTCCACGGTAGCTATCAATTGAGTATTATAGGCTTAGGATTTCCTTTATTCATATACGGTTACGATTACTTCCTTCCCAGCTTAATTTCGTCTTTCCTAACTTTTTGAAACTTCTTTTTGACTAAACATAAGAGAAAGTTGAGAAGTATAACTATCTCTTTACGAACGTATTCTTAAAATCAGTTCAACAGATTCGGTTATAACTCCGGAAAGTTTTTCTAAGCAATTAATAAGACTTAATCATTAACAACTTCACCATATTTATTAAATGAACCAAATCTCATTAAACTTGTGTTTTATATTTTAGAAACTTTCAGCGTTAAACAAAAGAACTTCAAAGGTAATAACAAAAGTAACCAATCCCATGAGGCTTGCAACGCATCAGTGACCCCACAAATGAAAGGTTTTGCAAGCGTTGAACCGGTACGACAACCATTTACCATCAGGTGGAACGTATGGTCTTTTTTTTCTAACTAAGTCATATACTAAAATACCGTAGCCTATGAACGCCTGCAACCCCAGAGGCATCGCGTGCGTGTTACCAACCTCTTAAAAATTTTTCGACCTGCCCTTGAAGAACCCCTAACCAAAGTCAAGAAAAAGCTACTTAACTTAGCTGTTCTACAAATAAATAAGGTATCTGATACATACCTTCATCATCTTCTGGTGGCCATAAGAAGTAATAAGCTGAACACCCAAGATTTACTAAAAGTAACAATACAAGTAATGTTCCAATAATGTAGTCTAGAACATCAGGTGGTATATAGTCGTTTTGAGTCTTGCAGTATCTGACGGATAAAGAGTCGACCTGATAAAAGAAAAAAATATATGAAGCTCTGTCTAAATATTTCTTATTCCACACTTTTAGCCAAATAATGATTCCAAAATTTTAATATTCACTAAGGTAGTAAAAAAGTTTAACACTTTGCTCATTAGCTAATTAAATTATGCAATAATTAAATCCAGGTTCGTACTGAAACGAGTGTTCTAGAACTATAACATTTTTATTTGACACTAAGAATTTCATAAGTAAGTGTGTATATGAAATGTATGTGTATTTTGTTATTAACCCCCGACGCATAGACGACAGGTTGACACCGTTGTGGCGTTGTGGGTAGCGAGTCTGCCTTTAGTCTCGACGGTTGCGGGTTCGATTCCCGCTCGAGCAGATGTTTGTTAAAATTTCTGTCTCGGTCTGGGCGTTTGTCCGTGTGGGTCTCCCCACCGTGCCTCGGAGAGCACAATAAGCTGTCGGTCCCGGTTATTATCAATAACATCTGATAATAATCGTTAACTCTTGATTACTAAATTGCTCTTATCCAATGAGTTACTGGTTCGCCCTTAGGGTTGCGGAGGTCAGATGGCAATCGCTCCGTGTAAAAACTAGTAACCTGTCAAATCCGGATAAGAGTAATAAGCAGACCCTGGGTACATAAAATACCGGGAATAATGCTAGGATGAAGAAGCATAGACGACAGGTTGTAATAAGATTAACGTATCTGTGTGTGTGTGTGTGTGTGTGTGTGTTTGTGTGTGTGTGTGTCTGTTAGTGGCATCTTATCTCCCGAATGGATGAACTGATTTTGATTTTGTTTTTTTAGAAAGGTGAATTAGTCTGGTGGTGAAGGTGAAAGCCGCTACCACAAAACGGCGAATTACATATTTTTCAACAACTTCCTCAATATAGGTATCAAAAGAAAGGGCTTGACAAGTATAATACTATACATGATGACAATTTTCAAATCCAAGATGGCAACCACCACAAATTGGTGAAATATTTTTTTTTGGCATCTGGCTTTTTTTTTTTAAATTAAATTATGTTCACTGTAAACAATTAAAGAAATTCTAGGTTTATTTTATAGGGAACTATATTAGTTACCTGAAGGCCATAACTTTGATGAATACTGGAATTAAAACAGTCCTTCAAATGTGCTGCGGTTATCTCGGTTGCACTGGCGTGAGTTAAATTCAAACCACAATGTTGGGAACCGCAGACGCCTCTGTGCAGTTTCGAGTGCTTGTAGTTTTTGTAGGATAGCGATGAGAAATTCTGTAAACGTTAATATAAATAAATATTGCGTCATAAATGTGCGTCCTATTCTGTTTTGCCGAAACATAGCGTTGAAAATTAATCTATTCATTTTTTTAATAAACGCTACACACTCGACTGCCCCCATTATGACAGTTATATTCTGTGTCGGGGTCCGGAAATATACACAATGATAAGGAAAAATGCACCCATACCGGAAAACATGTCTGTATGGTAAATACAAACATACATATGCTCCGAGCGGGAATCGAACCCGCGACCTGTGACGCTTAAGGCAGGTTCGCTACCGCTGGAAATAAATAAAATTGAAGCGTCTGTTTGTTATACCAAATTTTATGAATGCAGCTATAGAACCTATTTAATACATTGGTTTAGAAAGACAATATTTGAAAAGTTGTCATTCTAACGAAGCGTCACATTGATGGTTACTTCAATGTTTCATAATGCAGAAAATCATAGTCGTACCACATAAAGACCAATCGTTGCCATCCGACGTAGTAGTTACAGTGCTGTGCAATTTATTGTGTTAACTAGTAAAGTGATTAAAAGCATTGTTTATTATAATAACTTGATCATAAAGTTAACCCACTTGGATGAAATTGATAAAGGCTCAAGGCTATCTAACTTAGTTTTATTAAAAATGAATACTGACAAAACCACAGGTGTGGTTTTATAGAATTATACTTTATAATAATATATCAAAATAATTTTGTCCAAAATTTCAATTTAATCCGATTTTTTATAGGAGATCAAAACCATGTTCAAAGTTTCCGTTACATACATCTGAAGCTAATAAAAGCACAAAAGCATGGTAAAAAGCTTCCAAAAATCTTTTTCTTTTTCTGATATCCTGAGTTTTGTGTTACACCTATAAATTATATTACTTTCAGGTTTTTTTTTTTTTTTTATGTTAGAAGTTGGCAAACAAGCATACGGCCCACCTGATGGTAGGTGGCTGCCGCAGCCTATGAGCGCTTGCAGTACCATTAGTAGGTGCCACTTGCGCGTTGCCAACCTCGAGATATTAGTTCTTAAATCTCGTTCGCACAGTAATTTCACTAGCGTACAGTGCCCTTCAAACTGGAACACAGTAGTGCCTAAGCACTACTATTTGGCGGTAGAATATTGGACACTGCGGTGGTACCTACCTAGCCCGCCTCTTGCAACAAAAGACCTATCTATATAAAGAATAATCTCTGCTGTGACAGAGGTTATCCCAAAAGCGGGCGATGGGGTCGTCACATCCCGACGCCTAAAAATATATAATACCTATAACATCTTATAAATTGATAATTACTAAATATAGAATATTTATTTGACGACATTGTGGCGCAGCGGCAGCGAACCTGCCTTAAACGCCACAGATCGCAGGCTCGATTCCCGCTCGAAGCATAATATGTTTGTATTGACAATGCAAGCATATTTTCCGGTCTGGGTGTTTTTTTCCTTGTCTTTGTATGTGTTTCCGGACCCCCGACACAGGATATCACTATACTAATGGCCGTTGAGTGTTCAGCGTTTATTTATTTTGATAAATTATTACCTTAATATATTGGTATAATGGCGTATCATCTTCCAGTATTTCTAAATCTACGATACAGTAGACAGCATCTGGTTTCCTCAAGCAAAGGTCGAAGTCGTCCAGCTCTGATAGAACTGGCATCGAATAATAATCGAAGGGTTCTAATATATCTGAAACAAAAAAAAAGATATTGCTAACGACAACATTAAGACATACATTAAGACTACAAAAATAAGTTGGTATTCTCATAGTAATTATTAAAAATAATATGAAAATTAAAGTTACAGGGAAAGCATATATATTTCTAAAATGTGTAGTTAGGCTCTTCAAAATAAATGTGGTGGAAAGTTCTTTCGATGTTGTACAGCCTTAAATTTTTCATAATTTAAATTCTATAGGTAGTTCGAAAGTTAGAGAGGGACGACAATATTTTTAAAATCTATCCAAAAATATCTCGCACGTTGCCATACGTTGAAAAATTTTTGACCAAACGTCAGTTACATGAGTATATGTTTTACATGTACTGATATCCTTAATTTTTATATATTTTAGGATTTGACTATAAAATTGTGTACCGGTTTACACAATACACCTATTTACAAAATTTCGCATAGAGCCTATAGTTTCCGGGTAAAATGACTGTGACATACGTAGAGACGGATATGACGAAATTATAAGAGTTCCGTATTTGCTACGGCTACGGAAGTCTAAAAGCGCCTTCTGTATTAGATAAATGACTATAATTCGATTATTGCCTCCGATCAAATATTTTATTTACAAATCTACAAGTGAAATACATCTTTTTAAATAATCTTAGACAGTACGGAACGGAAAAAATGCAATAAACTTGACATTCTTCTCTGAACATAATTCTAAATACACGTAGATATAAATATAGATGTCGCAAACATATAGTAGTTTATCACATTTACTTGTGGAAATTGTGTTAATTTATATCATTTCCAGCTCATTTTTAATAGCTAATAATTTAAACATTTATTTGGTACATTTCCTAATGTTTTCCTTTACCTACGAATTGCATATTGCATTTCCGATTGCAATAACATCTTGCGTGTGAAAATACCTGTTATTAGACACTCCTTTATAATAATAATAATAACTTTATTGGGAAAAAAATTTCGTTGTAATCGCTTGTGGCTGTGATAGGTGTTTCGAAAAAACCTGTATTACAGCCACCAGCCTTATGTTTATTAAAATACAGACTATAAAACTAAATTGCCACCTTGATGAAAAGTTCGCTTTTAGTCTCTGGTACGAGGGACAAGACAAAAGTGCCCGATTATCTCTCGGCAAAATGACACAAATTAACTCACTTTTTCGCAGGAAAAAATCATATACCGGAGAATAGTAGGACATTGGTACCCGCGATTGTCACCCGAGTGGAAGGCGAGGTAATCCGTGGGTGAGAATATCTTACTTTTTTCCCTTGGTGCGTAATGTACGTTCCCACTGGTGGTAGGGCTTATTGCATGACGCCGTATAGGTAGCAAGAGTGGCAGATATTCTACCCCAACACACTGTACCTAGTGAAATTACTGGGCATAGGAGATTTAAGAACCAATATCTTGAGGGTGGCAACGCGTGCGCTGTCGTATAGTGCTGCAAGAGCTAATAGGCTACGATAACCGCTTACCATCAGGTCGGTCGAATGCTTACCAACTTACTCAAGAAAAAAAAGCTCTGAAAAAATGTAAATGACAAACTAATAATAAAAATAAATATCTTCTACAGTTTTATTTTTGTAACCGGCTTCAAAAAGGACATTCCTAATTCGGTAAAAGTATGTGTTATAGTATGTAGAGTAGTTTCATTTATTGACCATACAAGCATGTTCCAAATCTGTTGAGTGTGCACGCTTTCTTTATTTATTATTTACCCTATGCGGGCCCGGCAGAGGTTATCCTAACCTGAAAAAACGGGTCCCCAACCCGATAGCAGCACCCTCTAACTGAGTCTAATTGTGAGCAGAAGTGACAGTGGTGAAAATTATTGAATTGCTTATATTAAATAATTGTATTAAAAAATAGACATCACATTAGAAACCTCAAAAATAACAGTATTTCTTCACTATTTAATGGATGTTATTATACATATAAACCTTCCTCTTCAGAGAAAGCGACTTTGCTTTATACTATGTAGTGATGCATCTATATTGAGATAAAACATCTCACAAATGATGTTACTCAGCAATAGTTGAGCTAAGTTTATTTTAATAATAAGAAAATATAATCTAAGTAATAAATATAGAAAATAGGCTAGATTATAAGGAATTAAATTTATTACTTCCATTTAGTATACACGAAATATAACAACAAGTTACATAGAAAACTGACCCATGTCGCATTCACTAACAAGGTTTAAAATTACTTATACTGTTGTATCTCCGAGTGTCGTAATCGTAACCAGTTGCGTACGGACAGACAGATAAATTACTTAGATTCAGTACAAAACGATGTAAGTTAAATATTATATAGTTTAATGGTTATAATTATTGTTGTTTCGAAATAACTTCTATTGCTAAATTGTTGTATGTACTAGCTGTATCCATTGCTCCGCTCGCGTGGAATGTATGTGTGGTGATTTTTTTTTAATTCATGACGGCTGGCCAACAAGCATACGGTCCGCCTGATGGTGAAGTCACCGCAACTTATGAACGCTTGCGATACTTGAAGTTTCACAAGCGCGTTGCCAACCTAAGGAACAGGAGGGACGGGATGGTAAGGAAAAAAAGGGAGGAAATAGAGGGGGTAGGAGATTGGGCCTCCGGCGCTCTCATCGCACGAAACGCAACAGTACCTAATGATACTGTTACTTGACGCCGATTTTCTTTGAGAGGGTAGTACTTTCCCGGTCGAGCCAACCCTTTTGTGCTGAGAGAAGGATGGCTCTACTACCGTATAAAACTATTTATATAGGTGTATTTTACGAACCATAATAAGAGTTAAAATTTCCATAGAATATGTATTTCTGTTGCCACTAAAACAACAAATACAACAAAAAATAAAATTAACTTGTGTTAGACCTTTTATTACCCGAGACTGGCTGGGTAGGTACCACCGCAGTCATTGTACCGTAAAGCAGTACTGTGTTTCGGTTTAAACGTCGCTGTAGCTAGTGATATTGCAGGGCAATGGAGATTTACGAACCAATAACTTGAGGTTGGCAACGCGTGAGTGACACCTACAAATGTATGGTGTTGCAAGCGCTTAACATTAGGTCGTACGTTTGCCAACTTAGTCACATAAAAAAATTTATACCAATATTAAAAAGCTTAGGAATTTTGTTTGTTTGGTTGAGCGCACAAATCTCTGGAATTACTGATCGAATTTGAAAAATTCTTTTTGCATTTAATAGTACATTTCTTGAGGAAGGCTATATGGGCGCAAATAAGCAATACCATGTCAACCCACAAAATTGAAAAAACGGAGTTATATATGCAGAAGTGTTGGGAAATGGCTGAAGCACATTTTTCTTTAATAATTGTAGGGTTTTAAGCTTTAAAACTTCTAAAAAGCCATTTTTTCAATCATGCAATGTATGTATTTTTAAACGTTTTGGGTTATATTATATACGAAATATGCAGTTTGTATACTTATTTTTTGTGAAAATAAGTAAAATAACTTACATAAATCTCAAATTGCCAAAAACTTGACCAATAAATAAAAAAAAATCATTTAAAGCAAGTTGTTCAAAATTTTCAAACGCGTTTTTCTCGAAATGACATTCGTGTGGGTTGACATGGTATTACTTATTTGCGTCCATATAACATCACGATGCGATACATAGAAACCGAGTAATAGGGAAAAACGCGGGCGACGCGATAGAGAAAGAATCGTTTGTTTGTTTAACTAAATAATAATTATGGAGACCAAGCGAGTGAAACCGCGGGCTCAGATAGTTAAAAATAAACACACTTGATATTTTTATAAATTAAACGCTGCATATAATAAATGCTGCAACATACAAGGACAAGGACAAATACACTCACCGGAAAATATGCTTGAATGGTTAATACAATATTATGTTTCAAGCGGGATTCAAACCCGCGACCTGTGGCCTTTAAGGCATTTTTAAAGTTTTTTTGCTGTATCTCGCTTGCGATATGACGTGAGAATCGCCGGCACAGTTACAGTAATATTTATATATTTTTTTTAAATAAACGCTGCACGCTCAATGGCTCCCATTGCTCCAGAAACACATACAAGGACAAGGACCAATACACCAAGACCGGAATATATGCTTGCATGGGCAATACAAACATATTATGCTCCGAGCGGAAATCAAACCTGCGACCTGTCGCGTTCAAGGCAGGATCGCTACTGCTGCGTCACAACGTCGATTTAGGGTTCCGTAGCCAAATGGCAAAAACGGAACCCTTATTTTTGTCATGTCAGTCTCTCGGTCCGTATGTCTCAGTCATATCTTTATCCATACGAAATTTACTAAATTGGTGTATTCTATGAATCGCTCCAGGGTTTTGTCATGAATTCCTAAAATATATAAAAATTAAGGGTAGCAGTCCATACATGTAACTGAAGATTGGAAAAAAAAATTTTAACGTATGTGAACGTGTGAGATATCTTTGGATAGGTCTTTCAAAATGATAACAAGGTTTCATTTTGACTTTTTTCATTAAGTCAGTAGTTGTTGAGATATAAGCTCCTAAAGTCATAAAAATCGTGTCCTCCCCCCCTCTAACTTTTAAACTATGGGATTTAAAATTCTAGAAAAATTTGCGGTTGTAGAACATCAAATGAAATTTCAACCACATTTGGTTTTAAAGAGGTCTACAAATTTTAGAGATATATAAGCTATTCCCATAACTTTGTTTTTCATATTACTTTTAATAATTACTATTAAATTGACAAATTATTTTTGCGGTCGGTTTTAATTCGTTATTATTTTTAAAGTTCTTAAGATTCGTCATTGACTGGTAATTATTTGAAGTTTTTTTTAAGTATCTCGTGTGCTGTATGACGTGAGAATCGTCCGCACTGTTACAGTAATATTTATATGTGGATAATGTTAGCCTTAATGCTAGTTAAAGTAAAAGTATTCCCACTAATAATTGCGAAATACTAAACCAGTCTAGATCGTTGCTAAAACGTTTTGTAAGCTCTACCTGTTTATAGAACTATTGAATACATTATCAATTAAAACTAACAGTACCTTGTTATGGTAGTGCCCTTTTTAACCGACTTCAAAAAAAGTAGTCTTTCAATTTGGATTTTTATATTTTTAACTGTATTTAGTTTCCGTCATTTATAGAAAGAGGCTCATACAGAAATGATATTAAAGTTGATTTTTAGGGTTTACCAAATGGCAAAAAAAGAAAGGCATGACGAAACAATAAGGGTTCCGCCCTTATAGTTTCGTCATGTCATGCTTATGTTAGCTTGATGAAAAATCATGTTTTGATTTTATAGAAATATTGTGTATTTTCTAGATTTATTCGACCATATTTATTAAAACTGTTTGATTATTACGGAAGTTTGATAAAAATATAATTTTAGTTATTATTCACTTTATTTCACAACTTGTTGATTTTAGTTTATGATCTCTTAGAGTGTATTTGTATATTTCGTATTTTTATGAATTATTAGAAATCAGCGTTAACTTCCGGTAGTTTTAATCAAATGGCATTAATAAGTCAATTGACGGTTTGTTATATTAGTAAATCATTGTGTTGTCAAAAGGGTGAGATATTGTCAGTGATCGACGAACTGTTAAGCAAGTCGGTTGTTTAATAGTAGACGTGTAAAAGTTGTCTATGATAAAGATTGTGCAGAAGAAGCGTGTTCTTTTAATATTTGAACCCAAAGAAGGTTTTCAACTCGACTTGGCATTAATTTCAATCTGGGCACGGCAGTGCCCAGATTCAGAAGTGGGATCGCACTGAAGGATTCTGGTATATTACTTACCGCCTTGGTGTGATCATACGCCCGTTATAAGGTATGTTAAAACTATGATACTGATTGATTTTCTGTTAGATTAGAATTTGGAAATTATAAATGAAATTGCAATGAAATGCTTTTGGAATTATGTTTATTTAGTATAAACCAAAGTAGCAGATAATTTTAATTAAAAGTGAATCAAAGAATATAAGTCGTTAACCTATATTAAGTGATTTTAGTGGAGTTTTTGATAAGTCTTACTTACAAAATATGTGATTATATGAAATAGATACTCGCTCGTTTTAAAAAAAATTTCAGAACCGTGGAATTAGTGCAACTAATTGAAGATGCCCAGTCAACGGTCCGAGAGCAGATGGTCTAATGAGAGACATTGCAGTATTGTGTTGGGAGGACCGTCGAGACGCAGCCGATCTCGAGCACGTGTTCGAGGCTCAAGGCAAGATCATCGTTCACCAGCAGTGCAGGCGTCCCGCTCCGGAAGTCGTGATTCCGAGCGGCACAGGTCCAGAAGATCACCTCAGAAGATTGAGTCACAGGCAAGAAGCCGACACAGGTCAGTGGTTACATCTCTATTACAACGTCGCACATCACGTGTGTCAGTGACGGACATGCAAGGACCAACAAATACGTCATTAGATCGTAGTCGAAGCAGACTTAGGCATCACATATTACAGACCTCTCTTAGAGAATGCGGAGTTAGGTCGCGTAGTCCGATGCGCCGTTCTAGTAAAATAGCTAGATCTAAAACACCACAGCCACCATCTGTTGATGTGGTTAATATTGAGTTACTTAAATGTATCAAAGAATCCTTGCAATCTATCTCCGCTGTAAGCCCGCAGAGTAAAGAAAGATTTGCTAATGTTAATGTAGTACCTGAGTTCGATCCTAAATTGAAAAATCAAACGATTGATACCTGGTTAAATAAAGTAAAAGAATGCGCTGAGATTTATGGTTGGGATAGTAAACAGACCGCTCACTACGCTCTTCCAAAGTTAGTTGGTACTGCGAAAAGATGGTACGAAGGACAACAATCAGTATTGCTTACATGGGACGAATGGGTCGCGAAATTAATATCTGCATTAAGCATAACGATTAGATAAGTTTAATAAGACACCGTTCCGTTCTTTAACTGAAAATTCAAAAAATTCGTTCGTAAACCCGTTAAGAGTGATTTAAGTAGGATTTTGAGATGCTTTAACTGTCGCGAAACAGGTCATGTTGTATCGGGATGTAAAAAGCCTATTGTTAAATGCCAAAAGTGTAAGCGTATTGGTCATGATGACCCGGAATGCAATAGAACTGTTTGGATAGATAAAGCCGAAGTGAAGACATTATGACTAGAGAACATAACGGATTCAAGATTAAATTATAAATTTATTAAAAATGTAAACGTTAATAATGTGCAATTAAAAGGATACGTAGATTTTGGTAGCGAATGTACTTTAATAAAGGAGTCAGTTATGAAAGAAATTGTACCGCGTGAAATGTGGCAGATGAATAATTTACCAGCTCTCAAAGATTTCGGTAATACATATGTGAGTGCTTTAGGTAAAACTAAAATTTCATTAGTTATTGACAATGTCAAACTTTACCTAGAAGCAATTGTTGTTCCTTATAGTTATCTGAATTATGAAATACTTATAGGACAGACTGCTACGGAGCAACCACACATATGGGTATTTAAATCTGATAAAAATTTGTTGATCACTGATAAATGGAAGTCTGGTGATATACGATTGGTTTTAAAATCCTTTACTACTGTTTCGGCAGAAGGTTGTATTTCTGTAAAAGTGTGTACCAATACAAATTTTAGTGGAATTATTTTTGTTGAAAATGGTCATCGTTTAAACTTTAGTGTAGAAATCGGTAATTATAATTTCAAAAACGGCATTGGTTATTTAACTATTCTGAATTACGATAACAAATGGATTCAATTTAAAGAAGGTCAAATCTTAGCACGTGCTGTTTCTGTCAAAACTAAAAATAATGTTGTGGGCATTCATAGAATACAAGAGGTTAATAATCATGGCGGTAAATCACCACTTAAGATGGACGATTTTAACATTGATGAAAACTTAGAAATAAACAAATAAATAAATAAACGCTACACACTCAACGGCCCCCATTAGGATAATTATATCCTGTGTCGGGGTCCGGAAACATTCACAATAACAAGGACAAACACAACCAGACCGGAAAACATGCCTGTACGATTAATACAAACATCTGCTCCGAGCGGGAATCGAACCCGCAACCGTCGAGGCTTAAGGCAGACTCGCTACCCACAACGCCACAACAGTGTCAAAAGAAAAGAGTCAGAAACTTCAATTGTTCAAAACTTTAAATCAATACCGCGATTGTTTTGCCAAAGACTTGTCAGAATTAGGCCAGACAACAATTGCAGAAATGAATATTCAATTATTAGATTCAGAACCAGTCGTTTATCGGCCATATAAATTGAGTCATACTGAACGCGAAGAAGTTAGAATTATGCTTGAAGAACTATTAAAATATGATATTATACGAGAATCTCAATCTCCATACGCGAGTCCCGTACTGTTAGTAAAAAAGAAAACTGGTGATAAACGGCTTTGTGTAGATTATCGCGCTTTAAATAGAAAAACAATTAAGCAGCATTACCCGCTACCTCGTATTGAGGATCAGATCGATCGTTTGGCTGGAAATTGGTATTTTAGTGCTTTAGATTTGGCATCTGGCTATTATCAGATTCCTTTGAGTGAACAAAGTAAGAGTAAAAGTTCTTTTGTAACGCCTGATGGACAATTTGAGTTTAATAGGATGCCCTTTGGGCTAGCCAATGCACCTGCTGTTTTCCAGCGAACTATCAATCTGGTTCTAGGCAATTTACGTTATAATATAGCATTAGCTTATATGGATGACGTTTTAGTACCAAGTACGTCGTTTGAAGAGGGTATTAAAAGATTAGAGATCGTACTTCAAAGGTTTAGGGAGGCTGGATTAACTTTAAAACCCCAAAAATGTTATTTTTTTCAAAGTTCTGTTGATTATCTTGGTTTTGAAGTTTCTAGGGAAGGTATAAGACCGGGTAATAAGAAAATTGAATCTGTCAAAAATTTTCCCAAGCCCAAAGACTTACATAATGTTCGACAGTTTATTGGCCTAGCAAATTTTTTTCGGCGTTTTATCAAAGGTTTTGGTGAAATAGCTCGTCCCCTTACAAAATCATTAAAGAAAAACTCTGTTTGGGTTTGGTCCCAGGCCCAAGAAGAAGCGTTTGATAAATTGAAAAATGCTCTTATCTCGAGACCAGTACTAGCATTGTATGATCCCAAACTCGAAACACAAATCCACACGGATGCTAGCAAACACGGTATAGGGAGCGTACTGCTACAAAAACAGACTGATTGAAATTTTAAACCTGTTGCCTATTACAGTAGACAGACCTCGCCTGAAGAATCTCATTTCTCATCGTATGAGTTAGAAACTCTTGCAGTCATTGCCGCGTTAATGAAATTTAGAACGTACGTGCTTGGATTAAGCTTCACCATTGTTACAGACTGCAACTCTCTTAGAGCGACGTTTTTAAAACGTGATATGGTACCGAGAGTTGCGAAATGGTGGAGTTTAATTCAAGAATATGATTGTAATGTAATATATAAATCTGGCAAAGGCATGATACATGTTGACGCACTGAGCAGAAACCCAACGGTGAAAGATGCAGGGATAATTCAGGCTATCGACTCTGTAGATATCATGACTATAACAGACGACTGGTTAACAACAGTACAGTTAGAGGACTCTGAAATACAACGAATTAAAAAAATACTTTCTGATAAAGAGTTTGATGACTTGGTAGAGATACGTAAGAATTTTGTCCTTAAGCGTGAGAGACTATATAAAATAACTGATGAAGGATTAAGATGGGTGGTGCCAAAAGGCTGTAGATGGCAAATACTCCAAAAAAATCATGATGAGATAGGTCACTTTGCTTTTGATAAAACGCTAGATAAAATAAAACAACATTATTGGTTTCCACGCATGCGAAAGTTTGTAAAAAAGTATGTTAATTCTTGCTTAGAGTGTGCTCATAATAAACTGCCATCGGGAAAAAAGGCTGGGTTCTTGCACCCTATTCCTAAGGAAATGACACCCTTCCACACACATTTCACATTGATCATATTGGTCCATTTGTAAAATCAAAAAGAAAAAATTGTTATATTTTAGTAATTGTAGAATCATTCACAAAATTCATTGTTTTAAAGGCAGTTAAAAATCAAAGTCCACTTCCACCATCACAGTTCTTAGAGACTATTTTGGAACATTTGGTTTACCAAAATGATTAATTAGTGATAGAGGCACCTCATTCACCAGTTCAAAATTTAAGAATTTTATTACTGAAGTAGGCGTTCAACATATAAAGAATGCAGTTGCTTCACCTAGAGCAAATGGTCAGGTAGAGCGGTATAACCGAACTATTTTAAATTGTTTAGCTTCACAAAATCACGGTAAAGACGAAAGACTTCGGGATGATAGACTATTACAGGTACAATGGGAACTAAATAATACTGTTAATAAAGGTACAGGTAAAACTCCTTAAGGTTTGGCTTAAGGCTTACTGGGGTTAATGAAGGTAGCTTAGTTTCGGAAATAAATGATGATATAATAGAAAGCAGTCCTAATGAAAAAGAAGTAGGCACCGAATATAATAGATTACGTAAAATTAGGGACGAAGTAAATGAACATACAAAAAAGTCACAAGAAAAACAAAAGAATAGATATGATAAATAAAAAAAGAAAAGATCCGTTAAAATTCAAAGTTGGGGATTTAGTGAGAGTAGAAAGAGCAATGCATTCTGTAGGTAAAAGTAGAAAACTGTTAGCGAAGTGTTCAGGGCCATATAGAATTACTAAGGTTTTAGATCACGATAGATATGAGGTAGCAGATACTCCTATTACGAAAAAAGGGGCATCAAAGTATAAGGGTGTATTCTCTGTCGACAAAATATATCCCTGGCTTTGCTTTAGTAGCAAAGGAAAGCAAAGCCAGGGTAGTGGTACCTAGTAGCGAGAGTACTAATGATTGATTTGTTGTATTTATGTCGTTTTGTTTGTATAATAATGATTTCTTTTTCATAGATGGTTACGTAAATAAAAGTTAAAATATGTATACAATGGCTTAATACAAAAATACATTATTAATTGTTCATATGAAAATTTTACTATGATGAGATTACAAAGTACAAAGTTAATTGCCAAGTATAAGAATTATAAAACTACACTGCTATGAGCGTAAGTGTAGATAACTACTTGCAGTGCAAAGTGCACGTGTTAATGTTAAGTTGCTATGAGCGAACACAAATTTTGAAGTGCAAGGTGCACATAATCAAATGATTCGCTATGAGCGAACATTATTTTAAAGTGCAACGTGCACATACTAAAACTAATCGCTATGAGCGAATATTATTTTGAAGTGCAACGTGCACATACTAAAACTAGTCGCTATGAGCGAGCTTTATTGAAGAGCACTATAAGAGCGCAGGTATAACATATTATTATATTGATGTGCAACGTGCATAGTAAAAATAGAATTGAGTGATTTAAGAATAATGATTGTTATCTTTGAAATGAAATTATATATGTTGTGGCAATTATCTAATAAGAGTACCTATTAGTATATTCTAGAAAATACATAGTTAAAATATGATGTCGAATATAATTATGCAATTTTTACAATCTTTGATTTTATTTTTATGTTGTATTGTAGCATTGTATTCATATACTTAACTTTACCGAAATGTTCATATATTTAACTTTACCGAAATGTTTTACCGAAGTGTTTTACCGAACTTTTCGCGGGGACGCGAAATTTATCAGGATGGACGAATTGTTAGCTTGATGAAAAATCATGTTTTGATTTTATAGAAATATTGTGTATTTTCTAGATTTATTCGACCATATTTATTAAAACTGTTTGATTATTACGGAAGTTTGATAAAAATATAATTTTTGTTATTATTCACTTTATTTCACAACTTGTTGATTTTAGTTTATGATCTCTTAAGAGTGTATTTGTATATTTCGTATTTTTATGAATTATTAGAAATCAGCGTTAACTTCCGGTAGTTTTAATCAAATGGCATTAATAAGTCAATTGACGGTTTGTTATATTAGTAAATCATTGTGTTGTCAAAAGGGTGAGATATTGTCAGTGATCGACGAACTGTTCAGCAAGTCGGTTGTTTAATAGTAGACGTGTAAAAGTTGTCTATAATACAGATTGTGCAGAAGAAGCGTGTTCTTTTAATATTTGAACCCAAAGAAAGTTTTCACTTACGACGTCGGGATGTGACGACTCCATCGCCCGCTGTTGGGATAACTTCTGTCATGCCAGAGATTATTCCACCAGTGCAATCAGTCACACTTGTGGTTGGTCTTTTGTTGCAAGAGACCGGCTAGGTAGGTACCACAGCAGTGTCAAATATTCTGCAGCTAAATAGTTGTGCTTGGGCATTACTACGTTCTGGTTTGAAGGGCACTGTACGCTAGTGAAATTACTGGGCAGAGGAGATTTAAGAACTAATATCTCGAGGTTGGCATCGCGTGAGTGGCACCTACTAATGGTGTTGCAAGCGCTCATAAGCTACGGCAACCGCTTACCATCAGGTGAGTCGTATGCTTGTTTGCCAACTTGTAACATAAAAAAAATGCCCATCTGTCTGTCTGTCCGTCCTTATGTCACAGTCATTTTAGTCAGAGTCTATTGTCTCCAGCTATACGAAATTTCGTAAATAGGTGTATTCTATAAACCGCTTGGTATTTGTAGTAAAATAACATAATATTTAAAAATTGAGGTTAGCAGTCCATACCTACTTATAACTGAATTTAAAAAAACAACACCGTTCGGTAATGTATGTAAAATTAAAGAGGTTCTATTTTGACTTTTTTGAGTAAGTCCGTAGTTGTTGCCATATTAACTCCTAGAAGTCATAAAAATCGTGTCTCCTCCCCCTCTTATTTTTGAACTATAGGATTTAAAATTCTGGAAAAATTTGAGGTAGAAGAACATCATAAGAACTTTCAACGATAATTATTTTGAAAATTACGAATTCCCAAGATATTTAAGTTTTCCCATAACTTTGTTTCTTCATATTATTGTTAATAATTACTATGAAATTACAAATTTATATTTGCGGTCGCTTTTAATTCGTTAACATCCTAAAGATTCTTCATCATCAAGCTGCGGAACCCATTAGTTTCTTCTGTGCGTGGTCCACCACGCTTTTGACTGCTAATTATTTTCTAATTGATGTTTGGTTTTTAAATACAAAATAACTGAAATTTCTAATCCATACGAGTGAACAAAACTGCGTATTTTGACTTCTTGTGACTTTTTGTGCTTATAATAAGGCGGATGAATTATGTTTATGGTCACTAAAATGATTAATAATAAATGAATGTAAGAAAATGATAAGAAATATTAGAAAAAAACGATAAACATCTATTAATATCTCTGTTCTCTCAGGTTGCCTGGCAGAGATCGCTCTTTAGCAATAAGGCCGCCTGATTGTGCATATTACTGTTTTAGTCGTATAAAACTTTTTCTTGTTTTTTTTTCCTGTGTGTGTATGTGTACAATACAGAATATTATTATTATTATTATTATAAACCGGTGATTAGTAAAACATCGGAATATATGACAAAGACTGAAAATTTTATGCATGGTTAATATTATATAGGGTTTTGTTGGACAACCATATTAAAGTACCTCATTGTATCGCAACCTGTGATCAGCATCAATCAGTCAAGTGCGTTGTGGACGCACAGTTGAAACGAAAGGGTTGATGATGAAGAATATTAAGAACTTAAAAATAATAACGAATTAAATCGACCGCAAGATGAAGTTGGTAATTTCATAGTAATTATTAAAAGTAATATGAAAAACAAAGTTATGGGAACAACCTATGTATCTTTAAATTTTGTGTACCTATCTTCTTCAAACCAAAATCAAACCTCCTTATTATATTGAAAGACCTATCCAAAGATATAATCACACTTAGTCATACGTTTACGTTACATTTTGTAATTCTCAGCTACATGTATGGTTTGCTACCCTTAATTTTTATATATTTTAGGATTACATTACAAAATCGCTAGCAGTCTCCGAGTTAAATTACTGTGACATACGGATGGACAGACATGTCGAAACTATAAGGGTTCCGTTTTTGCCATTTGGCTACGGAACCATAAAAAGAAAAGCGAAGCCTCGATAGCTCACCGTTAGAAGGGCTGACTTCGTACCACTTCATAAATCTCTTTCGAGCAAAAGTAGAATTTACAAAATGCGTCTATAAATGCCCGAAAAATTATATAAAAAATATAAACACCCGAATCGAATACCTCCTTCTTCTTTGAAGTCGGTAAAAGTCAAAAGCACTTATTTTTAATTTAAATTATTTTTCTTCTGGAACAAAATCAAAAATCTAATTTTTTTATTCAAGTAGACTTTTTAAAAGTACTTTTGAATAGTTAAACGATAGACGTTTCGGAAGGTTGATTCTATCGAGAAGAGCCGACAAGAAACTCGACAGTTACTCTTTTCAAATATATGTTTACAATTGTATTATTTGTTATAAAATTTGGTCCTTAAATGAGATCCAGCAATATCGAGAGTCTCAAGCATTATTATCGGAAAAATATTCCTCTAACGAATAATATGCTTTATTGATAAGTTAATTTTTTATGTAGGTTTGAAACTTGCTTATTGGCAGTTCCAATAAGCAATCTGAAATTTTGTTAAAATGCGAATACCTTGCCCCTTAAAAGAATTACTGACTTTATGCAGACGAAAGCTAGGATGAAAATTTAACAACAACATAATTATGAGGTATTTTTGAATATGTCTTTAAAATATTAAGAGGTTTGATTTTTACTTTTTTGATTAAGTCTGTAGTTGTTGAGATATTAGCTCCTGAAATCATAAAAGTTGTGTACCACCCCCTGAAACTTTTGAACTATAAAATTTAAAATTTTGGAAAAATTTAAATGATAATTAATACATAAAAAAAACTAAAAAGTCTGAAGTCGGTGTTAAGTAAAGTATCGGCACAGAAAGCGCTTACTTCTGAAAAAATATTCCGTAGAAGATATTAAAAAAAATAAAACCGAATAAAAAAAAAAATCAAGAACCTACTCCTTTTTTGAAGTCGGTCAAAAACAAAAATATAATGTAATGCTTACAAGATTTATTATAATATTTTAGGTAACTTTTAAAAAAGTAAGTAAAAATAAAACCAATCTTTAAAACAAAATGTTTACCTGTTTTCGTATCATTATCCCCTAAAACAGAGTTCACAGCACAGTAAAGCACTAGCCACCACATTTTGAACGCAACTGCCCGACATCGGCAAATGCATTGATGCAATGCTTCTCAAAGTGGGGCTCACTGGTTACCTAGATTTGCTACATCAAACCCACGTGGTGGAAGCTTAGTATTTCTAACTGTTTTTCATATCCTAAGCACAAATGGACGCAAATAAGCAATACCATGTCAACCCACAAAATTGAAAAAACTGAGTTATATATGTAGAACAAACTCCCATGCAAACTAAATATTTAAAGAGCTTACGTGATGAACTCAATCAACGTCAAAGTAACGGAGAGAATAACTTAACCATTAAGTATATAAAAAACATTCCTAAAATTGTTACTAAAGTCGAATCAAAAAATTAAATAGAAAAATAGAAACCAGTACAGGAAACACTTATGAAATAATTAATTCATATGACGAGGTATCTTATATGTCAACCAATTCATTAAAAATATTTTATACGAATATTCGCAGCATTCAAAGCCCGGGCAAAATTGACGAATTAAAATGTATATTGAAAAGTTTTACATGTGAAATCCACTTAATCATTCTAACCGAAACCTGGATCAGGACCAAATTTGAAGCAGAATACTTAAAAATACCCAATTATTCGCATATATATAATTTACGCACCGATAAGATTGGTGGAGGGGTGTCAATATATGTTCATAATAGCTTGAAGCATAACATCACGACCGATTGTTACATCAATGGCAATAATTATTTATGGATATCTTTAGAAAAATATGGTTTGAATATAGGTGCAATATACAAGCCTCCTAATACCGACATAAAGGATTTTTATCAAGTGTACTCCTTACAGTTAGAAGAACCGAAAAGATCACTTATTTTTGGAGACTTCAACGTCAACCTCTTGAATAATGATCGTCAAACAGGTGAGTACACCAACATGTTACAAGAAGCGGGCTACAGCATTATTAACAAAATAGATGAGAAATATTGCACGCGTGAAACTACGAACAGCAAAAGTATTATTGATCATGTTTGTTCAAATATTACCGGGAGTTCTTTTCATATGTCTCTTATAAATTCCTCACTAAGTGATCATAAGCAAATATTCTTAGAATTAAAAAAACATAAACATACTTCTTTAGATAAAATACAGTATAAAGCTTTAGATTACAGCAGATTCACTGAAAGTATGGTGAAATCGTGTTTACATAAGGAAATTAGTGATTATGATTCTTTTAAGTCATTGTATATAAATGTTATGGAAAATTGTATAATTAAGAAATACAAAATACTTAACCCGACATGTAAAGATTGGATTAGTAAGGACATAATTTGTCAAATTAAAGAACGTAACAAACTGTGGTGTAAATATAAAAATGATCCTGAAAATGAATTAAATAAAATTAATTTTATAAATAAAAGATCTGAGGTAAATAAAAATATTTATTGTACTAAAAAGAATTATTATTATAAGAAATTTGCTGATTGTAAAAATAAATCTATATTATAAAAAAAATGTTTCTTTGGCTCCACCAAAGCTTTATGTTAATAACAAGCATATCACGAATGGATTCCATATTTGTGAGGAGTTTAATAATTATTTTGCGTCTATTGGTCCAGTCCTAGCTAATAAAATAAATCTTCAAACAGTTTTTTCTCTTAAATGTATCTTTAAATCTTGTAATAAGTCGCTAACACAATTTAGTCCTTGTACAAAGTTAGAAATATTTAACATTATTCGCACACTACATAACAATACAAGTGCTGGAATAGATGGCATAACTACAAAATCCATTAAATGTTGTAAAGATATAATAATTGAGAATCTTACTAAATGTATTAATAATTGTTTACAAAAAGGTTTCTTTCCGGACTCGCTAAAAATCGCCAAAGTTGCTCCAATTTATAAAAATGGTTGTAAAAGTGAGCCCAGTAATTACCGTCCAGTATCAGTGTTGCCAGTTTTCTCTAAAATATTTGAAAAGGTCTTAAATTGTCAACTATTAAACTATCTAAATGAAATTAATTTTTTATATGATCGCCAATATGGATTTCGCCCAAAATCAAGTACATTAAATGCAACTGTAGACCTTATAACAAAAATTACAGAAAGTATTGACTCAAAGCAAATAGCACTTGGAATATTTATTGATATAAAAAAGGCTTTTGATACCATAAGTCATTGTCTTTTATTACAGAAATTAAAAAAATTGGTATTGACGGTTCAGCATTCAAAATGTTTGAATCTTATCTTACCAATAGATACCAACTAGTAAAAATTGGAGAATACAAAAGTAATCTTACTAAAATAATATGTGGAATTCCCCAGGGCTCGATATTAGGCCCCTCGTTATTTTTAATTTACATGAATGATATAAGTCAAATAGGACTATCAGGTAATATAACATTATACGCGGATGATACATGCCTCTTTTACTTCGGTAATTCTATAGACGAGATTATGCAAAAAGCTCAAAATGATCTAGATATTTTGTCAAATTGGTTTCAATCAAATTTATTAACTGTGAATACAAGTAAAACCTCTTATATGATTTTTTCGGCAAAGAATAAGCAAGTTCCCAATGACATAACACTTTTATTGAATAATCAGCCTATCTCAAAATCAGACCAGGAGAGATATCTGGGCCTTATACTAGATAGTAAATTAAGCTGGAAACCTCATATTGATGGTGTAAGGTCAAAGATATCTCCCTTGATTGGACTTGTTAAAAAGATGTCTGGTTGCATCCCTTATTCCACAAAAAAACTAATATATAATGCCCTTGTTAAGCCGCATCTGGAATATCTTATTCAAATCTGGGGTACGGCATCTAGAACAAACCTTAAAGATCTCCAAATAACTCAGAACAAAGTAATAAAAGCCCTTTTTAAATATCATAGGTTAACACCAACACATAAGGTATATAACGACACAAAAATATTCAACATAACACAACTATATACTTACCACACTTGTTTATTTATTCAAAAAAATATTACACACACAACACACTCTTTAACTACTTTTGATAAAAAAACACATAAATATCATACCAGGTATAAAAACAATATAGATTTACCTAAACCCCGAACAAATTATGGTAAAAATAATATAAAGTTTGCGGGAGCTAAGTTACATAATAGTTTACCAATACATGTCAAAAGTACATATAAACTCAATATATTTAAGAAAAAATTGAAAGCCCACGTTCAACAGTTTTGTGCTACATAAAAATTATCTCTATAACAAAGAAAGATGTTAGTAAAGAAGAATGTCTAAGACCTATATAATAAATATAATATAATTGTAAATGTTACTATAAGTTTATAATATATACATAGATAAATTAGTTTTTATATACATAGCTGTTTCCGGTGTTTCGATTTCTTGTTAGTCTTAATTTTAACAAATTCTCTGTTAAGTGAACGTTTTATGTAATGTTCTTTTAGAGAAAATAAAGATTCTTAAACCTGAAGTGTTGCTAAGTGGCTGAAGAACATTTTTCTTTAATATTTGTAGGGTTTTAAGCTTTCAAACTTCTAAAAATCCATTTTTAACCAAGCAATTTATGTATTATGTTAAACGTTTTGGGTTATATTATATATATACGAAATATGCAGTTTGTGTATTCATTTTTGTGAAAATAAGTAAAATAACTTACATAAGTCTGAAATTGCCAAAAACTTGACCAAAACATAAAAAAATCATATAAATCAAGTTGTTCAAAATTTTCAAACGCATTTTTCTCGAAATGACATTCGTGTGGGTTGACATGGTATTGCTTATTTGCGTCCATTAATATATCTTTTTAAAATTTTTACAAAAAAATAAAAACCTAAAATTGTGTGATGACGTCATATGTACAGTCACGTAAATGAGCTTTGCAAGTGTAAATGTTACATTTAAAAATATCACAAGTGTAAACTGACAACGAAATCAAGTTAAAATCATAACAATAGCATAAACTACCCTTTGACGATTCTAAAGAAAAGAGAAAAGGTCATTAGTCTTTTTACAATGACAAGAATTTGAAATGAAATTAAATAATTAGCAGTCAAGTGCGTTGTGGACCTTTTTTTTTTTTTTTCGGAATGTGTATTGCCAGTCAAGGCCAGTAGGGCCAACCCTACTGGCCTTGACAGCGTCACCGGGCGGGACGTTGTGGACCACGCACAGTTGAAACTAAAGGGTTTCGCAGCTTGGTTATGAAGAATCTTAAGGGCTTTAAAAATAATAACGAATTAAAATCGACCGCAAAAATAAGTTGGTAGTTTCATAGTAATTATTAAAAGTAATATGAAAAACAAAGTTATGGGAAAAACTTATATATCTTTTATATTCTTTCTTCAAACCAAATGTGGTTCAAATTTCATTTGATGTTCTATAAATTTTTGTAGAATTTTAAATCCTATAGTTCAAAAGTAAAAGGGGGGGGACACAATTTTTATGATTTTAGAAGCTTATATCTCCATAACTACTGAATTAATAAAAAAATTTGTAAGACCTGTCCAAAGATATCTCACACGTTGTCATACGTTGAAATTTTTGTTTTGAATCCTCAGTTATATGTATGAACTGCTACCCTTAATTCTTATATATTTTAAGATTTTATTACAAAATCGTTGTGCGGTTAATAGAATACTCCTATTTAGTAAATTTCGTATAGATAGCGCCAATGGCCACCGAGTAAAATGAGTCATATGGACGGATGGACGGACAGACGGACAGACGGACATGACGAAACTATAAGGGTTCCGTTTTTGCTATTTGGCTACGGAACCCTAAAAGGATGTTAAAAAATTTAATTTTGTCTATTAGAGATATTTATAATTCTTTCGGTTGAATTTTAACCCGGTGACGCAAGGACGCGCGAGGGTATTGCGTTTAACAGTATATGTATGAATGTTTGCTCCTTTGAGCCACTTTAGAAACCAAACACGTGGATAATAATTCTTACGTTAATCGATTTGCATTAGCGCAGCAAGTCCCTTTAAAGACAAAAGTAATCATTTACCGCAGCGACAACAAGACGTCATATTGTAGAAATTAAAAAAATCGTACGCATTTAAAAATTATCTTTAAGTTCTTATCATAAATTCTCACGTAAAAAGTCTGTAGTAACACAATGTCATATAAAAAAAATTATTAAAATTTATTCAAAAGGCTTAACGAATTGTTGCCAGACAACACTAAATTATTTAAAAAAAGAAAACCATCTTCAAAACTGCCAAAAATAAATATTTTCAACAACATAAAAAGGTGGTAAGCAAAATATGAGAAAAAAATCACTTTTAACTTACAAAATACATGTATACATTTATAAGCATTCTATTTCTAAAAAATCCATTCCTTTTTGGTCGAATAAATTTCATTTTAATTAGCAGTTTAGGATAAATTATTACAACAATTTGATTAACAATCATTCTCGTTAAGTTTATGTCAGTACAAAACAAAGTCGATTTCTCTGTCCCTCCTCCTCCTCCTCCTCGCTTCGGTTTCCTCAATGCTGAGGGTCGTGACCACCACAACGCAGTAATAGTTTGTCTCGGATTACTCGTCGCCATCTATTTCTGTCTGCTGCCGAGTGTAGAGCATCGTATACTGTGCTTTCAAGAGTGGTGCGGATCTGGTCCGTCCAGCGTGTCGGGCTTCTACCTCGTGGTCTTTTTCCATCTACTTTACCAGTTACCATCAACTTTTCCAGGTTGCCGTCATCCTTTCTGGCAATGTGGCCAAAGTATTCAAGTTCTCTGTCCCTATGTATGCTTAAATCTTTAAAACTACGCAACGGATTTTGATGCGGTTTTTTAATAAATAGAGTGATTGAAGAGAAAGGTTTATATGTATAATAACATCCATTAAATAGTGGAGTTTTTTTTTTTTTGAGGTTTCTAATGTGATGTCGTAAATAATTACATTTAACGCGTGCGGGCCACGGGCAGTAATGCATAAATCAAAACTACTGGATCGATTTTAATCATTTTTTCAGTGAATGACATAGGCTATAATATATTTTATACCCATCCGAAGCCGGAGCGGGCCGCTAGTAATTAATAAAATAAACCCAAAAAGTTTTTTTTCTTTGTTTAACTTAACAATAATTATGTAGATCATGCGAGCAAAACCGCGGGCACAGCTACACACTCAACAAACACTACACACTCAACAGCACCCATTAGGATAGTAAAACCTATGTCGGGGGTCCGGTAACATACACAATGACAAGGACATAAACAGATTTCTTTCAGATTTCTTATTTTCCTTTACTTTTAAACACGAGATAAATTTGAAGGCACGGATTTGGACCCACGACCTTCGCTTAAAGTCTACATTTTCGATCCATTGGGCCATCTCGGCTTCAAGCTATACAAATTCAAATTTGCAATTTGTTCACTGTACTGTTTCGTAATTTTCATGCTTGATGACTTCAACCAACATTTTCTTTCGATATCTTTTGTCAATGTGACAAGCTTATGTAATATTGCAATGTGTTAGAAACATAATTAAATTTCCTTTTTTTTTTTTTTTATGTTGGCAAACAAGCATACGGCCCACCTGATGGTAAGTGGCTGCCGCAGCCTATGAGCGCTTGCAGCACCATTAGTAGGTGCCACTCGCGCGTTGCCAACCTCGAGATATTAGTTCTTAAATCTCGTTCGCCCAGTAATTTCACTAGCGTACAATGCCCTTCAAACTGAACACAGTAGTGCCTAAGCACTACTATTTGGCGGCAGAATATTGGACACTGCGGTGGTACCTACCTAGCCGGCCTCTTGCAACAAAAGACCTACCACCAGTGTGACTATTTTGTTTAACCGACTTCGAAAAGTGGAAGTTTGAAAAGCTGATGTGTGTTTGCATATGTACTTGTATCTAATCTAAACGGGGACTTTGAAAACGTACACGTCAAAATATAGAAATAAGACAGCTTAAAGAAATTGCCTCTTTTTAATTTTAAAGTGAAAGCTTATTAAGCTACATTGAGCGATTTTTGAAAGGATCTAAACGGATGGATTCACGTCACATGAGGTCACGACATGGCTCATGTGACGTGTGACGTCAGACTCGCGACGCGCGTGTATATTAGCCTCTTTGGTTGTTACCGGACTAATGTTAATAATTTCAATTTAAAATTACTAGTATTATAAAATTAAAACTCTGTCTGTCTGTGTGTCTGTCACGCTTTCACGCCAAAACTAATGAACCGATTTAAATTAAATTTGGTACACAGATAGACTAAAGCCTAAGAAATGACTTATGTTACATTTGAATGCGAAAAATGGTTTGTAAGAGGTTGAAAGGGGCGGACGAAGAGTTGTATGGAAGTATTGTTTTTTAGAGCTAAAAGTTTGAAACTTATTTTTTAACTCTGGTTTCGATATATATAAATATGACATTCAATTGTAAAAAGGGGAGGGTCAGTGTTTGTATTAAAATTGTTATTCAGGCGGGCGAAGCCACTGGCAAAAGCTAATTCAGTAATAAATGAAGAAATGAAAGGCGTCGGGATGTGACGACCACATCGCCCGCTGTTGGGATAACCTCTGTCACAACAGAGATTATTCCACCAGTGCAATCAGTCACACTGGTGGTAGGTCTTTTGTTACAAGAGGCCGGCTAGGTAGGTACCACCGCAGTGTCCAATATTCTGCCGCCAAATAGTAGTGCTTAGGCACTACTGTGTTCCGGTTTGAAGGGCACTGTACGCTAGTGAAATTACTGGGCGAACGAGATTTAAGAACTAATATCTCGAGGTTGGTAACGCGTGAGTGGCACCTACTAATGGTGCTGCAAGCGCTCATAGGCTGCGGCAGCCACTTACCATCAGGTGGGCCGTATGCTTGTTTGCCAACTTCTAACATAAAAAAATGAAAATTCCAAATTTTTAAGTTTTCACTTATCGCAGTCTCCATGACTACCTTTTCTTCTAATTTAAACTATTTAGTCCAATTATTAGCAGTTATCAATGCAACATAATACTTTACGTAATTTTAATAATGACGATTCTATCAATGCTTCGATTATCGTACCTAGATTACACAGGATGCCGAAAATAATTATCAGTCAAGTGTGTTGTGGAACACGCACAGTCGGAACTAAAGGGTTCCGCAGCTTGATGACGAAGAATCTAAAGTACTTTAAATATAATAATGAATTAAAGTTGACCGCAAAAATAAGTTTGTAATCACATAATAATTATTAAAAGTAATATGAAAAACAAAGTTATGGGAAAAACTTATATATCTCTAAAATTTGTAGACATAGTGTTCTGCAAATAAATGTGGTTGAAAGTTCTATTGACGTTCTTCAACCTCCATTTTTTTTCAGAATTTTAATTCCCATAGTTCAAAAGTTACCCGGGGGTGGTGTTTTTACGCAAGACTGTGACATACGGGCGGACGAAAGGACAGACCGACATGACGAAATTATAAGGGTTACGTTTTTGCCATTTCGCTACGGAACCCTAAAAGATACTTATGTAGAGGTAATAAAACCGATTCTAATTACATGTTCCTTAAAAGTTGAGCCACCTAAAGAGCTATTTCATAAACTTTTTTTCAGTACAGTCGTGACCAAAAAAGTTTATTCATTAATTGCTAAGTCAAGGTAAAGTGGTTGTGATAAATCTAGAAAAATAAACTCAGCCAGTGGCGCATAACATTGCGTTGTTTTATTTCTTCACTTTCTGCGAGACTTAGAACAGTGAGATGGAAATGGCATTTGCTATTTAAGTTTATTTTTGAAATGTCACATGAGTGCGCAGCCAAATACGCAACTCTCTCTCTCTCTCTGACCATATCTCTTTTTGTCATAATATAACCTATTAAAATGTAAAGATTTCATTAAAAACGTAAGGAACTTCGTTCCTGGCGGGACAATTTTTATTATTGTTTTAATTAAAGAAAATCATAAGATTGGTATGAAAAATAAAAGAAATGAGTAACCCAGGAATGTGGGTGTTCTTGATTATCGTATAATGTATATGAGGACAAGCTAAAAAGAAAATCCAGATGGGACACAAAATAATTTCTTCCTCGCACAACCACTCTGTGGAACCAACTTCCGCCGGCGGTTTTTCCGAACCGATACGACTTGGGAACCTTCAAGAGAAGAGCGTATTCTTTCCTTAAAGGTCGGCAACGCGCCTGCATGCCTTCTGGTGTTGCAGATGTTCATGGGCGGCGGTGATCACTTAATATCAGGTGAGCCTCCTGCCCGTTTGCCCCCTCTTACATAAAAAAATAAAATAAATTATCAATAACATATTTCAACAAATGCAGAGAAGATTAATTTATTTTTTTTCTTTTATTTTTATAAACAAATTTTTGGTATACATTATTAAAACGTTTTTGTATAGATGTTTGGCAAAAATGAAGAAATGAAATTTCTTTGGGTTACACTTCTAACATGAATAAAACGAAATCCGGAAATAACTCCCGCCATGTCAAAAAAAAAAAAACAAATTATATATGTCTTTTAATATATATTTCTTTTTATTTACATAAGATCTGCTTATTACTCTTATCCGGATTTGACAGGTTTTATCCGGATAAGAGTAATAAGCAGAATAATAAACCAAATATATACATGCTATATAATTTCAGCAATGCCAGTTTATAATTTAATTAAATCTTTACATTAAATTTCTTTCATTATTATGCTCAAAGAAATTTGTATAAGAATAGAAACGCATTCACCACTTCCAGTACATTTAATATTCTAGGTTTCATATGTTATACATATATTTGAGCATCGCATGTCAAACTGGTTCCCAAACGAGTGAAATATAACAATATTTGCACGACAAATATAATATTTCTTCACGCTTGAATAAATTTTATGTAACTATCGACTCGGCCATGTTTCACTTAGATTTTATGTTTTACCAGTTCATCATGAAGTTTGGAATTTTACTGGTATATAATATTATTTTATTTTATTTCAAATTCATATTATATAATTTTCCAATTTATATTGAATCACTAAAATTATTTATTTTATTTAAATTTTTTAATATCTTAGATGTTTTCTTTTAATTTATACCTTATTTGTACATTAAATACTAAATGAGTCTTTTACTTGAAATAAATGATTTTTATTTTTATTTTTTTAGATTTTTGAAATGAAGTGAAGTGAAAATTTTTATAGTTTTTTTTGTATTTCATGACGGTTGGCAAACTAGCATACGGCTCTGATGGTAAGCAGTCACCGCAACCTATGAACGCGCGTGATACTTGATGTATCACATGCGCTTTGCGAAGCCAAGGAATAGGAAAGGAAAAGAGGATGGAAATCGAGGGGGTGGAAGATTGGGCCTTCAGCACTGTCACTCATCACACTAAACGCATCAGTGCTGATACTGTTACTTTACACCGATTTTCTGTGAGAGGGAGGTACTTCCACAACTCTAAACGCGAACCAGTAAGTCACTGGATAAGAGCAATTTACTTATCAAGAGTTAACAATTATTATCAGATGTTATGTGATAATAACCGGGACCAACAGCGTAATGTCTTCTCGGAAGCACTGTAGAGTACAAAGGCCAGGACTGAAACAAATATTTGTAAGATCAATGCAAACATCTGCCCGAGCGGGAATCGGACCCGCAACCATCGATGCTAAAGGCAGACTCGCCATCCACAACGCCACACCAGAGTCATTAGTATATACTTGACTGTACTCTACTTAAGTTGGATTCTTTGAGACGGATATGATGAAATTATAAGAGTTGCGTTTTTGCCATGTAACTGCGGAACCCTAAAAAGTTTTCACTTTTTTCATCAGTCCTAACGAATCTCAATTTTTTATCACGAGCAGATCCAATAACAATTTAGATGACGTTGTGGCGCAATGCTGGTTTTTTTTATGCTACAAGTTGACAAGCAAGCATACGGGCCACCTGATGCTAAACGGTTGCCGTAGCCTATGAGCCACTCACGCGTTGCCAACCTCGAGATAATTGGTTCTTGAATCTCCTCTGCCCAATAATTTCACTAGCCTAATGTGCCCTTCGAACCGGAACACAATAATGCTTAAGCACTACTATTTGGCGGTAGAATATTTGACACTGCGGTGGTACCTACCTAACCGGCCTCTTGCAAACTACCACCAGTGTTTGGTAGTGAACCTGCCTTAAGCGCCACAGGTCGGGGGCTGGATACCCGCTCGGAGCAGATGTTTGTATTGACCATACAGGCATGTGTATTTTGACGACGTTGTGGCGCAGCGGTAGCGAACCTGCCTTAAACGCCACAGGCCGCGGGTTCGATTCCCGCTCGGAGCATAATATGTTTGTATTGATAATGCAAGCATATTTTCCGGTCTGGGTATATTTGTCCTTGTCATTGTGATTGTTTCCGGACCCCGACACAGGATATTACTACCCTAATGGCGGCCGCTGAGTGTGTAGCTTTTATTATTTAATAGCGATTGTCAAAATCCCAAAAATTTACTAACCTACAGACCTCGAGACTCTGTAAGTGGATTTTACGCAAGCTTGTGACAAAATGTAAACAGACAATTGCACCGCAGATTATAAATGACCTTAAGCTTTGTTGTGATTCGAGTTTGTAGTGACGAAAGTGAGAAACAATTAAGGCGGTCAAGATTAAATAAATCTGTTAGGGTTCCGTGAATTTTGGAATTTTGTAGAAATTGATTCATTTATTTATAATATGATTAATTTTATAGGTTTTTTTTTTGTTTTCTTAGATTTGCACAGGGTAATTTTTTTTTTTTTTTTAGAAGTTGGCAAACAAGCATACGGCCCACCTGATGGTAAGTGGCTGCCGCAGCCTATGAGCGCTTGCAGCACCATTAGTAGGTGCCACTCACACCTCGAGATATAAGTTCTTAAATCTCGTTCGCCCAGTAATTTCACTAGCGTACAGTGCCCTTCAAACCGGAACACAGTAATGCCTAAGCACTACTATTTGGCGGTAGAATATTGGACACTGCGGTGGTACCTACCTAGCCGGCCTCTTGCAACAAAAGACCTACCACCAGTGTGACTGATTGCACTGGTGGAATAATCTCTGCTGTGACAGAGGTTATCCCAACAGCATCAATACATACACAGCGGTTTTTCAGTTTATGCGGTTAATTAACTTAAGGTGCCGTTGGTAAATGGCATTTAATGGCTTTTCGAAGCGCGAAATGATCTGCTGAAACTTCCCTTACCGAATCTTTTCTATTATTACATATTGTTTTCGTAAATAGGGCTGCCTTTATTACCAAATCTGTCTATTAGTTCTTGATAATCTTCGAAACATTTACACTGATTTTGATAGCACTGTTACTGGGAAAAGAAAAAAGTAACTTAGGCCACTATTACTTTAGAAGAAATATTAGTGCTCCGCATGTGTGAGTGACACCGTTGTGGCCTTGTGGGTAGCGAGTCTGCCTTTAGTCTCGACGGTTGGTGGTTCGATTCCCGCTCGGGCAGATGTTTGTTAAAGTTTCTGTCTCGGTCTGGGCGTTTGTACGTTTGGGTCTCCCCACCGTGCCTCGGAGAGCACGTTAAGCTGTCGGTGCCGGTTATTAACAGTAACATCTGATAACAATCGTTAACTCTTGATAAATAAATTGCTCTTATCTACAGAGTTACTGGTTCGCCCTTAGGGTTGCGGAGGTCAGATGGCAATCGCTCTGTGTAAAAACTAGTAACCTGTCAAATCCGGATAAGAGTAATAAGCAGACCCCGGGTACATAAAAATACCGGGATTAATGCTAACATGAAAATTTAGTGTTCCGCATGGTATAAAAAAACTTTCATTCTGTGTGTCTGTCCTTCAGACCCTGAACCCGCGACCATGGCGCATAAGGCACGTTCGCTACCGCTACGCCATAACGTTTTCGCAATAATACGTTAACTATGGATTTTATTACCCAAACGCTTCAGGAGTTTTGTGAGTACATTTATACAAATACCTTAATATAGAAAATAATCATTTATAAGACAGTTTTTTTTTTTAAATTTTTTTTATTTGATAACGGTTGGTAAACAAGCATACGGTCGCCGTGATGGTAAGCACTCACCGCAACCTATGAAAGCGCGCGACTCTTCAAGTATCACATGCGCGTTGACAACCCAAGGGATAGGAGGGAAGAGATGAGAAGGATAAGGGGTGGGAGTTTGGACCTCCGTCGCCAGCACTCCTCGGATGAAACGCAACAGTACTGTGTTACTTTTACTTTATCCGTTTGTGTGAGAGGATATTACTTCCCTTATCAAGCCGGCCCATTTAGGGCTCTACTACATGGCTCTATTAATACTAAACGTCCATCATCTGATGCCGTATAGTAACCATTTACTAAACAAGAAATTGTAGTTAATTAACAATTTCACAAGTTATAATTGAAACAGTACACTAAACTTTGTAAGGGTTTTGTTTATTAGTTAAAGGTTAAAGTTTAAACAACTTGTAGTAAGACAGGTCTTCAATATATAAATATAATTATATTTCTAAATATCTGTTTCGGTCTGGGCGTTTTTCCGAGTTGTCCCGGTAGTTATCCAATAATAATCGTTAACCCTTGATAAGTAAATTGCTCTTATCAATGAGTTACTGAGACGCTCATAGCCGAGTGCACCCGCTGATCGGTATACGATCGGTAGGTTAAGCAACTTTAGGCGCGGTCAGTCACTAGATGGGTGACCGCATAGTGGTATTTCAACCGAGCGTCTCCGTGCTTCGGAGGGCACGTAAAAAGTCGGTCCCGGCTGTTGACAATTAGACAACAGTCGATAAGTCAAGTCAGAGGCCTACGGGCGACCTGAACAACTCTCGACACTAGGTTGGCCACTAACCACTCGATAAGTAAGAAGAAGAATGAGTTACTGGTTCGGCCTTGGGGTTGCGGAGGTCAGATGGCAATCGTTCTGTGTAAAAACTAGTAACCTGATAAATCCGGACAAGAGTAATAAACAGCATACAAATAGCCCTAATATTCAAGATGTAATGACGTAATCATACTTGATTTAAGACGACTCTGGCGCAGCGGTAGTGAACCTGCTTAAAGCACCGCAGGCTGCGAGTTCGATACACGCTCGAATAAGATGTTTGTATTGACCATACAGGCATGTTTTCTAGTCTGGGTGTGTTTGACCCCCGCCACAGGATATAACTATCCTAATGGGAGCCGTTGATTGTGTTGCGTTTGTGTATTTATTTATTTAAATAGCCCTAATATTCAAGATATAATGACGTAATCATCGTCTCCACATTATTGGCTGTTTGTCCACCTGTTAACTGATACGGTCCACTTGAGTGCGCTGATTGACCTAATTAATGACGATTCAATGACAATATAGATACTTGAACTAACACAATATGGCGTTTGCACTTAAGGCAGTTACAGACCAACGTCGAGACCCTAGTAGGCGAGTGCGCTCACTGATTGGTAAACGCAAACGGTATAAGTATAAACCCACCGATCGTTTATCTTTAGGTGTGGATAAACAGATGGGTGATCGCTTATTGGTATTTCAACTGAGCGTCTCCGTGCTTCAGAGGGCACGTAAAAGTTAGCCTCGGCTGATAACATTTGAAAATAGTTGAAAAGTCAAGTCAGAGGGCTATACGGGCTGAACAACTGTTTTGTTATTTCGTGACGGTTGCCAAACAAGCATACGGTACTCTGGATGGAAAGCAGTCACCGCAACCTACCAACGCTTTTGATACTAGAAGTATCGCATTCGCGTTGCCAACCAAATGTATAGAGGGGAGGGGGTGAGGAGGAAAAAATGGAATAGGACAGAAAGAGTGGGAGATTGGCGAAACGCAACAGCACCTACTGATACTGTTATTTTACCCAAATTTTCTGTGAGAGGGTAGTACTTCCCCGGTCGACCCAGCCCATTTGTACTGTGAGAAGTAAGGCTCTACTACGACTAAAGCATCTCAACTCTGACACTAATAAACTCTGATGCTACGTTGGCCATTAACAACTCGATAATTTATTTATTTTTTATGTGGGTACATTATAACTTACACGGTAACTTAGAACTATAATAACTATAACAAGAGATTTTGTAGCAACATACATAAGTTATAACTTGGCTAGTAAGTGTAGTATTTATGATTCCTAACTAAGTATGGATTTCTTGTATTTAGGATAGCATAATTTATAATTCGAGCAGACGAACTCCACCTGACATCGTACGTTTATTTGACTGAACTAATGTATGCTGATGGTTGATACCGGCACCATAATAACAACACTAGATACTAACAAAACAATCTGTAACAAAATTTAAACGATAACAGAAAGAAATATAAAAGGTTTCACTTTAAAAAGTTGTAAAATAAAAAAAAAAATAATAAAAAAAGTACAAAAGTCTTAAAATGTAAAGATAAGAAAGAGAACCAGCGTTTTGTACGAGCGTAGACGCTTGTTTTTAATTCGGAATGATTTACCAATAGTTTTGTTTCCGACCATTTACAGTTTCGCCATTTTTAGTCAGCATTAGGTGGGCTTTGTAAAGCTTAAAGATTTAAGAACCAATATCTCGAGGTTGGAAAAGAATGAATAGAACCTACTAATGATGTTGCGCGCGTTCATAGGCTATGGCAACCGCTTACCATCAGGTGGGCCGTATGCTTGCTGGCCAACTTGTAACATAAAAAAAAATTAATTAAGAGCGAAATGAAGCGCGCTTAAGCTCGTATTCCAAAACGACCGTGTACGCTCGAAAAAAAACGCTGATCATGTCTGTGTTTTGTTATGCCAGTGTTGCATCCAGTAGGTAGTAATCATAATCACGACAATTACTTATATATAATTTACTAACAGACCAGGCAGAAACTCTTGCAACAAAAGAAATAAACCTAAATCGGGATAACTTATAATGGGATGGGATAAATAAGGACAGCATACAAATATGAATGAAATAATTATAATTAGTTTTTATTATTAATTTTAATAGGTAATTCTTTTAACTGTACTCTTTTTTAATTTAAGCTACTATAGAATGTAAATGTTTTTAATTCTATAATTCAATTTTAAATATTGCATGCCGTAAGGTTAAATTTGGCTGTAAATAAGATTTTTTTTTAAATATATATAAGACCTTATTGTAACCCAAATTTGCAATAAAATAATGATTGATAGATTGATTGATTGATCGCATTACAATAAATTTTAAATTCACACTGACACAGTTTGCCTACACATGCCACACCAATCTTACTTATGACGGTTGGCAAAGAAGCATACGGTCTGCCTGATGCCAGTTACCGCAACCTATGAACGCGCGATACTTGAAGTATCACATGCGCGTTGCCAACCCAGGGGATAGGAAGGAAGCTCCGGTGTTCTCACTCATTGTACGAAACGCTTTTCTGTGAGAAGGGTCTACAGACTCTACTTCGGGGAGTGTGCTGATGAGCTCCATGAACTCATACCGCCATCGCCGTTTTTCTACCGGGATACCAGGCGCACTGCGGGTACCACCCATATCTGGTCGATATACCTAATATCCGAACTATGCGCTTTCGTTCGTCATTCATAATGCGTACGGCCAGGGATTGGAATGCTCTTTCGGCGTCTGTATTTCCGAATGCATACAACCTGAACCTCTTCAAGGTGCGAGTACATAGGCTTCTCTTGAGTAAGCTAGCTCCAACGTAGACCTCATCTATGCTTTCACGCTCGATGGAGGTCAAGAGCTTACCCATTTTTGAATTTAAAAAAAAAGGGTAGTACTTCCCTGGTTGATTCACCAGGAGGATCATGGCTCTATTTATTAATTATCATAGTTGTAATTTCATATTAATTGCCTTATTTTATGTTTTAATTCTAGTCGTCACATAAAAATCCCTTGCCGTGCCACGCCGCTATTAAGCGCAACACCTAACAGAGCATGCAGCAATAAATAAATTTTCTATTTCATTAAGTATTGGCTCATTTTACACTAACAAATTCAACCATCAAACAAAATTTTACATAACTATGCGTAATCCGGAAGTTTTCCATTATTTGCATAAATTTGCAATATTTTGAACACGGTAAACGGATTATACTCATTTTAATAACAAACGTTGTAGCGTGCTGGTAGAGAGCCTGATAATGCCTCAACGGTCGCGGATTAGATTCCTGCGCGGAGCAGATGTTTGTTACTGGGTACTTGCTCATTAAGCAGTCAGCTCGGTTGTTATCATAACATAAAAAAAAATCATAACATCTGATAACAATCTCGTTAACTCTTTATAGGATAATTTTCTCTCATCCAATGAATTACTGTTCCGCCCTTAGGGTTGTGGAGGTCAGATGGCAATCACCATCAGATCTAGGGTCCCGGGACAAAGAGTGGTCAGCCTCCGTCCAGGGTTAGTCCCAGAGCCCGAACATCCACCACCTTCTCCTGTACGCGCACGCGTTGCGGGAGACAGCCTGCGTGGAGATACAGAGACCCTCAGACCCAGCATCTCCATTCGGTCGAAGTAATGAAAATTATCATAAAAGCGTCTTTTCCGAATATTAACATATTCAAAACATTCAATATGAATGTTAAGTAAAGAATATTTCCAAAATATTCATGAAGTACAATTTGTCGGAATGAATTTGGAAAGGAATAAAAATAAAGATTCTTTCCGTAACACTAAACCAAATATCGCTACAAAGATCGCTGTGTAAATCAACAAAGACACGTGTTATTTTCCACGCTGAAAATACTAGAAACGGCCTTGCAAATGAAGCGAGTTAACATAGCAAAGCAGAAATGAAAGCATGTGGCGTAGGAAAAATATATCCGGCTACCTTTCGAAGCCGGCGTTCAAAGCTTCAGATAGAAAAATACAGAAGTGAAATTAGCTTCCACTGTCCGAGCAGAAAATTAGAGAATTCAGAAATTTTTTCAGCCTTGTGACGATCATAATTCAACATATACTCGCAATGTTTCCTTAAATTTGACTAGCTGTGCCCGTGGTTTTGCTTGCGTAATCTTTAGGATTATTGTTTAGTTGTTTTGTTATTGGTCTTAACTCTATGTTTTTTTGGATATGATCAGCTATCTGCCAGTTAAAGTTTCGTCAAAATCGAAGAAAAAGACAGACAAAAATATTAAAATTTGCTTTACAACCGACTTCATAAAGACTGTGTATGTTGTTTTTGTTTTGGTATAAATACCGTACAAATTTGCATACGTATAAATTTAGTAATAATCTGTTATTGAGTGCTTGCAACACCATACATTTATGTCATTGTTATACTAACGCGTAGCCAACCTCCAGATATTAGTAAATAATCTCCTTTGCCCAGTAATTTCAGAAACTACAGTGTTATTCGACGGAAAAACAGGAATATTGCTTCACGGTAGAATATTTGACACAAGGTATACCACCACAACCTAGCATGCCTCTTGGAATTAAAGGTCATCAGTTTATAAAAAATATTATTATAATTTACACTATCAAATTAGTACATGATAATTTAGTGCAGGTCTAAGCAACGAACACAAACTAGTCAATAATATTCAAAAAGGTATATAAAATGCAGCAATATGTTATGGTTAATCGAATAATTTACAGATGAAAAAATTTAATAAGTTTCTGGTTCATATCACATGTTTAACTGATTATAGGATTAATTGCGATACAGGCAATTATATTTAATATTTTAAACATAATAAAATATACAAGCAATGCCGCTAATTAGTTTTCACTATTAACATTTTACGAAACGAATGAAATTTAATTTACGTCGTCAAAGCTAATATAATACATTCGTCTTCATAGCATTATTCCCGGTATTTACCCAGGGTCTGCTTATAGTCTTATCCTGATTTGACAGGTCGCTAGTTTTTAAACAGAGCGATTGCCATCTGACCTCCGCAACCCTAATTGCCTTTTCACACGTGCCGATTGCCGAGTAGGCTTCGAGTATCCGGTGGCAAAGTGTATGGGAATGTATGGCAGCTTTCACACGGCAATTTGCCCGGCAAGTAGTCATCGCACGCTGGTATCACTATCGTGAGTCCAGTCACCGGCTACCCGGTAGACGTAGCATGCCCGGGTACAACCACAGAGAGAGCACGCGCACGTCGAGCATACGAGGCGCTACTTGATACAAAAGCGATACCAGTTACCGGACAGTCAGCGCCGGATACCCGGCAACCAGCACGTATGAAAAGGCACTAGGGCCGTAATAGTAATTCTTTGGATAAGAGCAAAATATTTACCTATCAAGAGTTAACGATTATTATTAAATGTTATGATAACAAACGGGACTGATAGATTAACGTGCTCTTCGAAGCACGGTGGGGAGACTCACAAGAGCAAACGCCTAGACCGAAACAGATATTCAGGACAAACATCTCCGAGCTGAAATCGAAATTGTCTTCGCTAGTTGAAAGAAAAAGTCTGACACCGTTGTGGCGTCGTGGGTAGCGAGTCTGCCTTTAGTCTCGACGGTTGCGGGTTCGATTCCCGCTCGGGCAGATGTTTGTTAAAATTTCTGTCTCGGTCTGGGCGTTTGTCCGTGTGGGTATCCCCACCGTGCCTCGGAGAGCACGTTAAGCTGTCGGTCCCGGTTATTATCAATAACATCTGATAATAATCGTTAACTCTTGATAAGTAAATTGCTCTTATCCAATGAGTTACTGGTTCGCCCTTAGGGTTGCGGAGGTCAGATGGCAATCGCTCTGTGTAAAAACTAGTAACCTGTCAAATCCGGATAAGAGTAATAAGCAGACCCTGGGTACATAAAAATACCGGGAATAATGCTAGGATGAAGAAGATGAAAGAAAAAGTCTATATCCATACAGCGGGTACGTACTATGTAATAAAATTAATACAAAAATTTTGAATGTACAGTTAACAACGTAAGTAAATCTAGTGTTAAAGTGGCGAAAAATATTTCAACCAGTTCATAATTAAAGCTCCCGAAATAATTTTAGTCAGATAATTGTTCAGATTAAAACGCGTAGCTTCAAGTTTCGGACTGTGGTGCTTGGATTTGAGCCAAATTGTTGTAAACGCACAATTTCAACATGTTGAAATATTGTTGATTAAACCTCAACTTTATTTAGGAAGGTTTAAAGTTGAAAAATCCATAGCAACGATCTAAAGTTAGATTGTTTTGTACTCTGTACTGACCCATTTCTACTTCAGGTGAGTTCGTTGTTTATTATGAATACAGATAATATTAAAACATGGATATATTTTTAAGCACTTGCTAACAGTTTTTGCTATCAATTCTAGTAAATGAATAAATAAATAGATGTTCGTATTCCTTACAAACTACTCCCGTAGGATACGTCAAGATGGCTTCTAGTTCTTATCACATAACATCTGATAATAATCGTTAAACCGAGATACGTAATTTTCTCTTATCTAATAAGTTTAAAGGCGTCGGGATGTGACGACCCCATCGCCCGCTGTTGGGATAACCTCTGTCACAACAGAGATTATTCCACCAGTGCAATCAGTCACACTGGTGGTAGGTCTTTTGTTGCAAGAGGCCGGCTAGGTAGGTACCACCGCAGTGTCCAATATTCTGCCGCCAAATAGTAGTGCTTAGGCACTACTGTGTTCCGGTTTGAAGGGCATTGTACGCTAGTGAAATTACTGGGCGAACGAGATTTAAGAACTAATATCTCGACGTTGGCAACGCGTGAGTGGCACCTACTAATGGTGCTGCAAGCGCTCATAGGCTGCGGCAGCCACTTACCATCAGGTGGGCCGTATGCTTGTTTGCCAACTTCTAACATAAAAAAAAAGTTAATGGTTCGCCCTTAGGGTTGCGGAGGTCAGATGGTAATCGTTCTGTGTAATAACTGTTAGGTCAAATACGGATAAGAATACAAAACAGACCCTGGGTAAATACCGGTAATGTTGGGAAGAGGAAGAAGTGAAGAGATATTTTATACCTGTTTCAACCGGCAATATAAGGATATAAATTTGTCTGCTTTTTTTGTGTCTGTGACGTAACTTCAGTGTATGTGATATACAATAAAACAAAAAAAATGATAAGTCAAGAATGTCAAGCAAGCGTGTAGTCTGCCTGATGGTAAGCCATCATAATAAGTTGTGGCGTACTTGGACCACAACCTTATATTTAATAATAAAACGCATCGTCCGATTAAAATTGCGCCAGCGGCGCGGAAACCGATCTCCTAAGCCGCTTAGGAGACCGGTTTCCGCGCCGCTCCTGCGCGCCCGCTACGACTCAAGACCGATACACGCTATACGCTTCTCGCCTATGTATCACGCGCTTGCATTGTTTATCATTTTGTTTTTTACGTAATTGTTGCCTATTTAATAAAGACTTTAATATTCCATCTAAATAATAATTCTTCATTTAGTAATGATCGATCGCTGTTAATTTTTATCCTTCCTTCTGAGTGAATTAAATATTTAGTTTTTCTTATTTTAATTTCTATTAATAACTTTAATTTTATAATTTTATTTTGCTTTGAAAAATTAGTTAGTAGTTTTCATTTATAATATAATAAGAGCCACAAAAATATAGAAACTTAGAATATGAGTAGCATCATAAACTTAATTCTTTTTATTGTATACAGAGACGAAATCTTACCCGATATTCTACAGAGATCCCGATTATGTGAAGTTCCATTATAAGATGGAATCGTCATAGGGACCTATTTTTTTATGTCATGACGGTTGGTAAACAAGCATACTGTCCGCCTGATGGTAAACAGTCACCGCAACCTATGAACAAGGTATTTGAATTATTGAGGTATCACAAGCGCGTTGCCAACCCAAGGAACGGATAAGAAGGGGAAAAAAAGGAAGGAACAGAGAGGGTGGGAGATTGGGCCTACTAAAACTTGTAAAAGGTTTCCTGGATGCTTGAAGAACGAGCCAACACAACCTATCAAAAACTGTTCTACACATGTTGGCTGGTCGGTCCCATGGAGATATCCTTTGTGAGGGGAATCTTTCCTTATTATGCCTACTCATTCAGAAAACGACAAGGCTATATGCACAAAAAAACCCTGTAACATATTTACACAATAAAGAGCGAAATCGTATCAACTTATCAAGCTTTACCTCGTCTAAGGATATTTATTTCCTAATTAGATACAACTGAAGAACTGAACTGAAGAAGTTTGTATTTTTTTAAGACACCTAATTGGTTTAGAGGGTGTTTATATAAAAGCCTATCTATTAACTGACATGCTTTTTGCCAAGTTTGAAAAAAATTAGACATTATTTCATTAGACTTTTCGGCTTCTAATTTCATTTACGGCCATATTTTTGTGTTCCAAAGTAAGTCGCTGGTTCAATATGGTTCCTTATTTATTCCTTTATCAACTTTAATTTTGATTTTTAATTATTCTAAAACATAATTTCAGGAAAGCAAATGATCTGGATTAAAAGTATTTTGGGACATTTGCAATAGGAGGGATTACAGACCGTTGGGGGCGTTTAAACAGCTTTTTTCTTGAAGGTATACAAGTGACAGCTGATTCCTCAGAGTGGTGGTAAAATGCAAAATATGTCCTCAATTTCGCTTTGCCATATATTTGCTTTCTATCGAGCACCTCCTCGTATAAAATTTAGAATTTTCACACCATATTCGATGGTGTATTATACTGGAAGACGCAGCGTGGGCAGACCTCGCACAAGGTGGACTAATAACCTGATAAAGGTCGCGGGAGTCTGCTGGATGCGAGTGGCACAGGACCAGTCATTGTGGCACTCTTTGGGGAATGCCTATCTCCAGCAGTGGACGTGTTTTGGCTGACATGATGATGATGATGTTTCGATGGTGAAATTCAGCGACAAATAATTATTCACAAATCTTTCGTTATCATTTACCCATCACTGGAATTAAATTATATTTTCCAGAATAAAGTTTTCTTATACTATTCTAAATCGAATTAATTTCAACTGTTCAAAGAAAATCACTTAGAAAGTTTTGGTAAGATAAATGTAATAAATGTTTTAAATCTCTATTCCTTTATGCTAAAGACAGGATTCGTTTTTATCTTCAAATTCTCTTTCCACACTTTCAATTTCGTTTTTAAAACTTTGAATTATTTGGATAAAAACGATTTCTATATAATATTTATTGGACTGTATTCTAAACAATATGTAAGGATGCACTTGAGATATTCCACCCTCTCCCATAAGTATATTGATTAGTGGTCCACTTAGCTCAGAGCTGTTCAGGTCGTCCATATTTAGACTTCTGACTTAACTTATTGACTGTTATCAGGATAACAGGACTGACTCCCTACGTGTCTTGCGAATCACAGAGACGTTCAATTCCAATCACCCATCAATTTACCATTTTTTTTTCTTTCTTTCTTTTTGTTCTCTGAGTCCGCTGTTGTGATACCACCGTTATTACAAGCATTCATATTATAATTATTTTTTTATTTAAAACAATTGTAATTTTATTTATTTTATGTATTTTAAAACAATTGTAATTTTATTTTATATCAAATTCATATTATATAATTTTTCAATTTATATTCACTAAAATTATTTATACCTTATTTGTACAGTAAATACTAAATGAGTCACTGTTGCTTGAAATAAATGATTTTTATTTTTATTTTTTTATTTATTTATTTATAGAGACATTGAACCTACTGGCATTTACGCTTTTAAACTTCTTCGCTTCAGGCTTAAATACTTGGTGTTTTTCACTACAGTACGTAGGTGAAAAACTCCTGAAGTAACTTCTCGTCAGCTACATTTCAACGTCAGCAAACATATAACAAGTTGCAACTAGCGGATAGTTCAGTTCACCTTCTGCAACTATATTAGTCAGCTTCACGGGCTAAATAAAAAAATCAAGGCGAGGACTGTAAGCTTATAAAATACTATCATAGTATAAAGAAAAAATAATGATATTTCCTTTTTTATAACTCTTCTTTGAGGAAGGAACTTTAATATAAAGTTAATTACCGAATCCAATTTTAAAATTTAAATTAAAACTAAACTAAAAAGCTAATGTATAACTAATTACAAAAACTAATTCGTACATAAAAAATATATACACGACTCATATCACCAACGCAAAAACTTAATTATAACTGACTTAAAAGTTCCGTACCCAAATGGTCTCTACCGTACCTCCGCTTCCGCTGTTCGTCCATCCATCTGTCAGCAGGCTATATCTCACGATCCGTAATAGGGCAGAAATTTTTACAGAACAACAGCTAAAATAATTTTAAAAATAAATGGGGTACCCCTACAATAAGTTACCCTACTGGCGGCAAGATGTTTCACCAGCGTCGGAACGTGACGTCCCCATCGCCCACTGTTGGGCCACAATTATTCCACCAGTGCAATCAGTCACACTGGTGGTAGGTCTTTTGTTGCTTGAGGTTAGGTAGGTTTTTTTTTTTATCTTACAAGTTGGCAAACAAGCATACGGCCCACCTGATGGTAAGTGGTTGCCGTAGCCTATAAGCGCTTGCAGCACCATTAGTAGGTGCCACTCACGCGTTGCCAACCTCGAGATATTAGTTCTTAAATCTCGTCCGCCCATTAATTTCACTAGCGTACAGTGCCCTTCAAACCGGAACACAGTAATGCCTAAGCACTACTATTTGGCGGCAGAATATTTGACACTGCGGTGGTACCTACCTAGCCGGCCTCTTGCAACAAAAGACCTACCACCAGTGTGACTGATTGCACTGGTGGAATAATCTCTGCTGTGACAGAGGTTATCCCAACAGTACGAGGTACCAGAGTTAAGTATTCTACCGCAAAGCAGTAATGTCTTTGGCATGACTTTGTTTCGGTTTAAAGAACACTGTAACTAGTGAAATTACTAAGAGATTTAAGAACCAATATCTTGAAAGAAAGAATTTAAGAAAGAAGAAGAATTTGAGGCTTGCAATGTCTGAGTGACACCTGCCACTATAGTTGCAAGCGGTTACAATTAGGTGAGCCGTGTGCTTACTTGCCAACTTAGTACCAAAAAAAACATTCTATTGATCCAAACACCCAAATATCAAAATCGAAGCAAAAAGCTTATAGAGTAATTCGCCTATAACTAATTAAATTATAAACTTAAAATAATTTTCTATGCAAAGCTTCCATTTCACAGACAACCTTGGTGACGTCACGGTCTCTCGTTAACTTTTCAATTAATCTTATCTCGGTAACTCAAAACGCGTCTCAAATAAATTATAGCCCCCAACCCGATACGGAGTCCCACGTAATACGACACCTACACATTCGTCTCTTTCTAACCTCATGACGACCTTTTCATCCTTTTCATTGAACATAAATTAAAATAAATCTTACTAATATAAAATGGACGCAAATAAGCAATACCATGTCAACCCACACGAATGTCATTTCGAGAAAAACGCGTTTGAAAATTTTTAACAACTTGCTTTATATGAGTTTTTTTATTTATTGGTCAAATTTTTGGCAATTTCAGATTTATGTAAGTTAATTCACTTATTTTCATAAAAAATAAGTATACAAACTGCATATTTTGTATATAATTTAAACCAAAATGTTTAAAAATACATAAATTGCATGATTGAAAAATGGCTTTTTTAAAAGTTTTAAAGCTTAAAACCCTATAAATATTAAAGAAAAATGTTCTTCAGCCAGTTCTCAGTTTTTTAAATTTTGTGGGTTGACATGGTATTGCTTATTTGAGTCAAAATATAAATCTTACTAATATAAAATATATACTCTATTTTTGACGGTTGGCAAAAAACATACGGTCTGCTTGACAGTAAACAGTCACTGCAACCTATGAACGCTTGCGATACTTGAAGTATGATATCCTCGGTGCCAACCAAGGGATATGAAGGAAGGTATGAGAAGAGAAGAAAGCGAAGAGAGGTGGTGGGAAGATTAGGCCTCCGGCGTTCCCACTCATAGCACGAAATGCAACAGTACTGTTACTTTACGTGGAATTTCTTTGAGAGGATAGACATGTGATGATACCATTTCCTGCCCTCCAGTATCAAACTACTCCAGCCAGAAAATGGGGCCTAGTGCTAGGCTTATGATGACGTTCAGAGGTTGCAATTCTAAATTAAAAAAAACTGAACTAAGAACTTCCTCCCTTTTTTGAGTCGGTTAAAAAGCAATTCCGAACAATACAGCGTTATAATTACTAAAATTCGAAAGCAATTGTATCGTGTAGGTTTCTCTCGATTCAGGGAAATGGCCAATTTCCTGTCTTCTAAACACAAACATTAGGAACTATTTTGCCCTGAAGTTATAAACGATACCCAAGTTCGATAGGATATATTTTTTCGAGGAAATGAATTTGTTTCTTCGCAAATTAGTTTAGAAACTCTTATTGTGTAATATATATACATATATATTAATGTATATATGTAAATATATACCTTCTATATATATATATATATATATAGACTTGATGGTTGCGGGTTCGATTCCCGCTCGGGCTGATGTTTGTTAAAATTTCTGTCTCGGTCTGGGCGTTTGTCCGTGGTGGTATCCTCACCGTGCCTCGGAGAGCACGTTAAGCTGTCGGTCCCGGTTATTATCAATAACATCTGATAATAATCGTTAACTCTTGATAAGTAAATTGCTCTTATCCAATGAGTTACTGGTTTAGGGTTGCGGAGGCCAGATGGCAATCGCTCTGTGTAAAAACTAGTAACCTCTCAAATCCGGATAAGATCCGGTAATAAGCAGACCCTGGGTACATACCAAATACCGGGAATAATGCTAGGATATATATTGTATTATATGTATATAAATATACATATTTAGTATATGTATATTATCTTAACCTGTTTATTTCATATGTATAAATTGTATATTTCAATTATTATGGTTGCATCACTTTTCTAGAATCTATGTATATGTACACCTTCTTACCACCGTACCACTCTGATATTTATGACTTTTAGGCAATGTTACATGGTTGTCTGGAAGAGATCGCTTGTTACCGATAAGACCGCCACTTGTACATATTTATTCTTTCTTTCTCCCTGTGTCTGTATGTCCTTTTGTTTTGTTTTGGTGTACAATAAAGTGTTTTTATTATTTTTTTTTTTGTGAGACAACAAGTTTGTGGTTTAAGGATATTGGAAATAAAATTAGTAACTCTTTTAAAAGTAACTGTATACGGTTTTACAAAAGCATCCCAGAAAGCGTTTAGAAATTTTCTATAAATAAATTTTAAAAAAAGGTCAAAGAACGTTTGTGTGGTAAAGGCTATTATAAAATTGGTGAATACCTTGAGGACACCACGCCTTGGGAATGAGACAGTCACTCCAGGCTTTTCAGTGATTATAACATGTAAACCAATATTACTTTAAAAAATACATTAAAAAAAAAGATATAACCCAGTGAGTTTGTTTCGCCGGCTCTTCTCAGGTAGATGTTTAATTTTGGTGCCGGTGGTAGAATCTGACTGTCAACAAATAACTGCAATGTTTTTTGCGTTTAATAAAAATATTTGATTTGATTTGAATAGGCCGAGATAGTCTTAAAGGTAGTAGAGCTTCTTCCAGCACAAATGGCCGAAAATATCCTAAAATATCCGGCTCGACTGGGGAAGTACTACCCTCTCACAGAAGATCGGCGTCAAGTAATTGTAACGTTGCGTTTCGTGTGATGAGTGAGAGAGCTGAGGAACCTCGCACTCCTCTATTCCCTTCCTTTTTTAAATTCTAATTCCTTCCTTCTTTTTCCTTGAGTTGGCAACGCGCTTGTGATACTTCAAGTATCGCAAGCGTTCATAGGTTGCAGTGACTCCTTACCATCAGGCGGAGCGTATGCTTGTTTGCCAACCGTCATGATATAAAAAAAAAATTGTCAAGAGGATAGAAATCGTAGACTTAGGTACTTTGACTTGTCAAGTTCTTAAGCTGATGTTTAAATTTTGATTCATATATTTCTGTGAAATAAAATGTCGTAAAGAAACCTATATGTCTTAGAAATTGACCATAATATTTAGTATATACACATTAATTTTTAATTAATTGTAAGATTTTTTTTATAAACGCTACACACTCAACGGCTTCCATTACGATAGTTATATCCTATGTCGGGGGTCCGGAAACATGCACAATGAAAGACACAGCCAGACCGGAAAACATGCCTGTATGGTCGATACAAACATCTGCTCCGAGCATCGAGCGGGAATCGAACCTGCTACCTTTGGCGCTTAAGGTAGGCTCGCTGCCGCTGCGCCACAACGTCGACAATGGTTTTCTATGGCTTTAGATGAAAAAGGTTATTTATAAATAATTATAATTGTAAAAATCATGGGGAATGGGAGCAAAAAATTAACCAGCCCTTTTTTCTAGGTCGGCTCGACGGAATACTTCCACAGAATATGGACGAATATGTTAAACGCTGAGCACGGTGGAGAGGCCCACAAGGACAAACGCCCAGACTGAAACAGATATTTATAACAACATCGATTCGAGTGGGAATCAAACCCGCTACCGTCAAGGCTCAAAATAGGCTACATTACATTATACTGTTAAGACTAGCGGCCCGCTCCGGCTTCGCACGGGTATAAAATATATAGCCTATGTCATTCACTGAAAAAATTATTAAAATCGATCCAGTAGTTTTGATTAATTCATTACTGCCCGTGGCCCGCACGCGTTAAATGTAATTATTTACGACATCAAATTAGAAACCTCAAAAATAACATTATTTCTCCACTATTTAATAGATGTTATTATACATATAAAACTTCCTCTTCAATCACTCTCTCTTAAAAAAAAAACGCATCAAAATCCGTTGCGTAGTTTTAAAGATTAAGTATTCATAGGGATATAGGGACAGAGAAAACGACTTTGTTTTATACTATGTAGTGATAACGTACTATCATAATCTGCTATTTACTCTAGCGTAAACCTCATCGTTAATTTATCACAAGATCATATTATACCATCAGTTCCGCCTATTATCCCTAATATCCTATTATAATCATTATCTGAATTAGATGTCTGTCACAATATATATCAAGTTTGACCCAAAACATCTAGAAGTTTAACTGTAATCAGTATCAATCACTTTTGAAGTATGGGATTTAAATTTTAGAGGGGGGAGACACAATTTTTATGACTCTAGGAGGTAATATCTCAACAACTACTGACTTAATGAAAAAAGTCAAAATCAAACCTCCTTGTCATTTTGAAAGAGCTATCCAAAGATATCTCACACGTTGACATACGTTGAAATTTTTTTGCAACACTCAGTTACATGACTGCTACCCTTAGTTCCTAAATATTTTAAAATTTCATTACAGAATCGTTGTGCAGTTCATAGAATACACCTATTTAGTAAATTTCGTATAGATAGAGCCAATGGTCTCCGAGTAAAATGACTGTGACATACGGACGGACGGACAGACGGACAGACGGACAGATGGACGGACGGACAGACGGACATGAAGAAACTATAAGAACCCTAAAAGAAAAAAGAAAAAGCGTGCCAACCAAAAATTTTGAACTAACAGTCTGCCTAACAGCAAGCAGTCACCGCAACTCACAAATGCTTGTGTTACTTGAAGTATTATTTGCACGTTTCCAACCCAAGCAATAGGAAGGGATGACAGACAAAAGTAAAGGATCAAAGGGGGAGATTACGATCAGCTAGTATTTTTTGTGAGAGGGTAGTACTTCCCCGATCCAACGCGCCCATTTGCATGTCTCATGGCTCTATTTATGAAGGTGACATTTCAATAGACTAAGAAAACATTTCAAATGTTAAGAAAAAAATAATGCACAAGATTTCAGTACTACTTTGACTATCTAAAACATTGGTGCAAGGCATCTCAATTCACTTTAATGTACAAAGTTTCACCATTAAAGGAAATTACTAGATTGTTCTACGAGTAACTAAAGGATCTATGTTTTAAGACTTAAGTTCCTTGTTTTAGTGAATTTAATTAAAATTGTCTTAGGTTTATAGTTTGTTTGTACCATTAAAAATTATTTTGTGGTTGACGTTTTGTAGCCTTTTCTTGTTCTATTAGTGCCTTATCACACGTTCCGGTTGCCGGGTATCCGGTAGCGAAATGTATGGGCATGTATGGCAGCTTGCACACGGCGGTCGCCGCGTGAACGCTGGATTCACTACTGAGCTACTACTAAATTGGGAGCTGTGAAAGCGAAATGGAACCGGACACCGGATACCCGACAACCGGCACGTGTGAAAAGGCACTTATACTCAAACTCATAGTATTCTTTATTCAAATAGGCATTTAAGTCCTTTGGAATCGTCAAATATGATGTGTCTGTCTAAGAAAGAAGTAGATTCTGCTGAGAAGAAAAGGCAAAAAACTCTACAGTTAATCTTTTCAAATATAATGATTTATATTTTTCAAATTTTCAAATTAAGTTTTATATCCCGCATGAAAACGTAATTATTTTCTATGCCATATTATCTGAAATATAATTACCAACCGAACAATAAGCTTTATTTAATAAGTATTCGTATAACATTTTAATTTCAAATTCCAGCTCGGGCGTCGGGATGTGATAAAGGCGTCGGGATGTGACGACCCCATCGCCCGCTGTTGGGATAACCTCTGTCACAACAGAGATTATTCCACCAGTGCAATCAGTCACACTGGTGGTAGGTCTTTTGTTGCGAGAGGCCGGCTAGGTAGGTACCACCGCAGTGTCCAATATTCTGCCGCCAAATAGTAGTGCTTAGGCACTACTGTGTTCCGGTTTAAAGGGCATTGTACGCTAGTGAAATTACTGGGCGAACGAGATTTAAGAACTAATATCTCGAGGTTGGCAACGCGTGAGTGGCACCTACTAATGGTGCTGCAAGCGCTCATAGGCTGCGGCAGCCACTTACCATCAGGTGGGCCGTATGCTTGTTTGCCAACTTCTAACATAAAAAAAAAAAAAGCTGAACGGTATTATGTCGAATCCGCTCCGTTAACGCGAGTTGCGAATTTATTCCTGACCCCTTTGGGCTATTGTCGTACCCACTACTAGCGCAAGCTTCGAGCTTATTTGGAAGGGCAATAAAAATATTAGTATTCTCTTGAAAAAAAGAGCATTGCTAATATTTAATAAAGGTGGCCTTCAAAATTGTCTGCGGGGAATTTTATTATAAAAGTGACGACGACGTTGTGGCGCAGTGGTAGCGAATCTGCCTTAAGCGCCACAGGTCGCGGGTTCGATTACCGCTCGGAGCATATATTTTTTTTTTATGTGCAAACGGGCAGGAGGCTCATCTGATGTTAAGCGATCACCGCCACCCATGAACATCTGCAACACCAGAAGGCATGCAGGCGCGTTGCCGAGCTTTAAGGTAAGAATACGCTCTTCTCTTGAAGGTTCCCAAGTCGTATCGGTTCGGAAAGACCGCCGAAGTTCGGAGATATCTTTGGATAGCTCTTTCAAAATGACAAGGAGGTTTGATTTTGACTTTTTTCATTAAGTCAGTAGTTGTTGAGATATTACCTCCTAGAGTCATAAAAATTGTGTCTCCCCCCTCTAACTTTTGAAGTATAGGATTTAAAATTCTGGAAAAATTTGAGCTTGTAGGCCATCAAATAAAATTTCAACCACATTGGTTTTGAAGAAGATACGTCTACAAATTTAAGAGATATATAAGTTTTTCCCATAACGTTGTTTTTCATATAACTTTTAATAATTACTATGAAATTACCAACTTATTTTTGAAGTCGATTTTAATTCTTCATAACCAAGCTGCGGAACCCTTTAGTTTCAACTGTGTGTGGTCCACAACGCACTTGACTGGTATTTTTTTTTGGTAATGTCTCAAATAATTTTATAATAAGAACTTATTATTTTGAAATAAATCTCATGTTATAGTGGTTTTCATGCCACTTTCGGCAGCTTTCATTACAGTCTAGCGTGATAAGAAATGAAACGCGCTACTACCAGCTTTTAAGGCTTTTTCGTTACCACTGTAAAACATCAGAACTGGTATAATATCCACATTTTTCGTCTTCTTAGTATCATTCTAGTGTATTACCCAGGGTCTTTTTAGTACTCTTATCTGTAATTGACGGGTTACTAGTTTGTACAAAGAGCAATTGCCATCTGAACTCCGCAATTCTAAGGACGAATCAGTTACAATGGATAAGATCAAATTATATAACAAGAGTTGACGATTATTATCAGATGTTATGATAACAACTGGGACCGACAGCTTAACGTGCTCTCCGAAGCACGTTGGGGAGATCCACATGACCAAACGCCAGGACCGAAACTTCTGTTCCGAGCAGGAATCGAACCCAACATCGACGCTCGCTACCAGCATGCCACAACGCAATAATACCCACATAATACCTATAATATTTCTCCGTCACAAAATTTGACATTAAAGAACAAACAAGCATTAAATGAAGGCATTATTATTTTATTTTAAGACCCCGTAATTAATTTTCAACGGGATCCTGTTTGAGTGCGTCTTCCATTGAATGCGTTGAGATACTAACGCGTAGATATACTTTTTCAAAGGCTTGATATGCACGAATTATTTTATAAACAAATATTATTGTATAAAAAGTTTTGTTTTCCGAATTTTTTTTTTTTTTATGAGAAAGTCTGTCGTCCATTAATACGTGATTTTTTGGTGGTGAAAAGAATCCTTTGTCATTGTCCAAGGTTTATTTATTATTGATACGGTTTTAATTTTTTTTACGTTACTAAGTTGGCAAACAAGTATACGGCCCACCTGATGGTAAGCGGTTGCCGTTGCCATAATCGAAATATGGATATATATAATCTTAAATTTTCTATAACCCAGTAATTTCACTAGCATACAATGCCCTTCAAAACGGAACAGAGGATTTTTTTTTTATGTGAGAGGGGCAAACGGGCAGGAGGCTCACCTGATGTTAAGAGATCACCGCCGCCCATGAACATCTGCAACACCAGAAGGCATGCAGGCGCGTTGCCGACCCTTAAGGAAAGAATACGCTCTTCTCTTGATCCCAAGTCGTATCGGTTCGGAAAGACCGCCGAAGGAAGTTGATTCCACAGAGTGATTGTGCGAGAAAGAAAATTTCTTCTAAATCGCGCTGTAATGCCTATGACACTACTGCTTAGCGGTAGAACGGACACTGCGGTGGTACTTAACTAGCTGGCCTCTTGCAACAAAAGACTTACCACCAGTATGACAGATTGCACTGGTGGAATAATCTCTGTTGAGGCAGAGATTATCCCCACAGCGGGCGACGGGGTCATCACGTGGATGTTTCTTACTCTTTAAATGAAATTTGGCACACAGATAGCTTGTTACCTGAACACACAGGATACTTTTTATCCAAGAAAAATGTTAGGTTTTCTTGGATAGAAAAACTGGCCAAGTGCGAGTCAGACTCGCGCACGAAGGGTCTGTACCATAATTTATGAAAAACGGAAAAAAATCAGGTTTGTTGGATGGAAGCCCCCCTTAAATATTAATTTTATTCTGTTTTTTAATATTTAAACAGAATAACACATTCTTTGTAAAAATTTCAACTCCGACGGACAGACAGACGCACAGCGGGTTCTTAGTAATAGGGTCTCGTTGTACCCTTTGCGTACGGATATAGAAAACTACATTAGCACGTTTAATGGTTTAGAACATAACTGCTTTGGAAAGTATAGCGTTCACTGGACGCCTGGTTTATTTGTTTAATGGGGTGCAAAACAGTCATTTCGCTAAGCATTTGCGTCGGTTGGTTGTTGTTTTAGAGCTGACCTATTAAATGTAATACTATTAAACACCAGATTGCTTGCTTGAATATTTTGACCTACTTGGCTGATATGATGATGATGATGATTTTGACCTACTGACATAGATGTAACAAAAAGAGTTATGAATATTTAAGAAAAATTTTTGTGGCTCCCAAGATTTCATTTACCAGACGCTCATAACCGGGTGCGCTCACTGAGCGATAAAGCAACTTTAGACGCGGTCAGTCACTAGATGGGTGATCGCATAGTGGTATTTCAACTGAGCGTCTCCGTGCTTTGGAGGGCAAGTAAAAAGTCGGGCCCGGCTGTTATCAATTTGATGACAGTCGATAAGTCAAGACAGAGGCCTATACGGGGACCTGAACAACTCTGACACTAGGTTGGCCACTAACCACTCGATAAGAAGAAGAAGATTGACCAGGGATCACTTTGACTTATTTTTAATTAGCAGGTACTATAATTTAGAGATAATTGGGCTTAATGTTTGTTATGTCAGTTCTTCAAAGAACAACAGAAGCACCTAGGGAGATAGGTAGGACGAGGGCAGCTACTTCTATTTTCAAAAAATATGCGAAGGCTCTAAGGCATACGACTTCACCCAATGGCGCAGGAGGTGTGTGGACTCGGAGCCGAGCTCCCTACCCACTAAAACTCCAAGGTCCCATCTAGCGCCATAGTGGGACGTCGCGGGGTCGCCGAAGCATACAACCGCGACGCCCCGGCGCTTGCCCCGAGGGGCCCACCGGTGGCGGCAACCTACTGCCGCCATACATACATAATAATACATAAAATACATATATACAGATACACACCACCGCGCGCGGACGCGCCAGGCCTTTCGGCCTCCACCTTGAGCGACACCATACTGCCGCCATATATACATACTAATACATATAATACATAAATACAATATACGGCGGCGCTTTCGCGCCCCACCGACCGGGACCAAAAGGCCCCGGCAAACCCAACCAAGGGAGCCCTGGGTCCTAGGGCTCCCCCGCCGAGACTAACTTTTAATGAGGTTGTTTCCTCTACGACCGACCGTCGTTATTTTTTAAAGAGGTTTTCTTCCTCTACCGCCTGATCGGGGCTGAAGGCCCCGGTCAAACACACCACCGGTGTCGCAGGAGCCGCTCGCAGTCCATTCTGATAAGCAGAAAAGTACCGGAGCGACCCATACGACACCACCCTCCTAGGCGCGGTCTAGCGTAAAACGCCCCACGCCCGAACCGTCCGACCCTGTTAGCTTCACCGGGCAGTCGAAGGTGCCACCTGCACAATCGACTCCCGGCTACTGAGCCCCCCGGCACGACAAGCCCAGGGTACCGCAGAGTTTGACCTCTGCGGTTGGGGGATACGACTTCACCCGCGCCGACCTCGTCGGGAACCGAACATTTTCCGGGATAAAAGTATCCTATATTAAGCCAGGTAATGAGCTATGTGTGTACCGAATTTCAACCAAATCTGTACAGAAAGTTTTTTTTTAATGAAGAGGGGGACCTAACCTAACCTGCTGTTAAGCGATTACCGCCGCCCATGAACATCTAAAACACCAGAGAGAATGCAGGTGCATTACTTTTAAAGAAATAAGGCTGTTCTCTTGATGGTCGTATCGGTTCGGAAGACCACCGGCGGAAGTCGGTTCCACAGAGTGGTTGTGTGAGGGAGAAAATGTCTTCTAAATCGCGTAGCGAGAAAGAGTAACAAATATTCATCCATACTCACAAACTTTCACATTTATAATATTAGTAGGATTAATAGGATATTTAAAAAAATGTTTTTTCAAATTGCAACTCATTGGCCAAATAACTTCTAGCGCGTAACGAAGGTCGTTATAAGGGTTAAGGGTAAAGTATAAGGGTTAATGACTTTATCCTTCAATAAGGGTGACGTATTGATGACGTCGATTCGACGCCCTAATTTAGCTTCGATTTAATGCCTTTATCGCTTCTTCAGTACCGAATTTTCCTTGTAATGCTCGAGTTAATTAATCTAAGCCAGTTTTTAGGGTTCAATGTAAAAAGATGAAATTGGGAAAGTCCTCTGCTTGTCATTATATGATTAATATTCAAAGTAATGTTAGAGTTTAGAGTTATATTATAATTATATTTGTCAGCATCGGTTCGCATTTTGTTTACTAATAGAAAATAGCCATTTTGTTTGTAGATGCGTACGGAGAGCGGATGCTAAAGCATGCGTACGTAAGCATAGGGGTTTGCACGCGAAAGCATGCGGAGCATAGAAAAGCATCCTATATTATAGGTATATCTATATTCGAGTGTACTATTTGTTTTTTTATGCTCAGCGATTTCTCCGTCAGTTTTAAAAACTCTTTTTTTTTTAAGGGTATACTTTCTTGAACTTTTTTGGTTCATATTTTTGCATAGCTTAGTTACTAATATTGGAGTTATAATCCTCCATTATTATTACTTAAGAAGCACCTTAGCACAAAGTAATAAAAAAAAATTGAGAGGTGTCAAGGGACACCCGGATGGAACGAAGTTCCTTTCGATTAATTAGTGAAGGAATTGTAATAAAATTTAATTTTTTTAAGTTATAATAATATTTTTTTTATTTATTATTTATTATGTACAAAAAACCTGTATACAGTCAACAAAAATAAACGTCGCAATACAACACTGTTCAATGCGAAATAGAAAGACGAAACGAAAATAACTGGCGTGCATTCTATGAGAGAGAGAAACACGCGCACGTCGCACGGCTTGCAACTATGCAAAAAAGTGTCGTTACTACTTTTGGTCTTAATTTTTTCCGTCTAGCTCCCTTTCGCAACGCGCGATAAGGAACTTCGTTCCAATAAAAAAGGAATGTCAAAGCTTCGTGATCACTATTTACAACTTATCGCCAATCTCCCTCTTCCTAGCAATATTTTCGGTATTTATCCAAAATCTGCTTATAATCTTATAATCATTTTACGGGTTTCAGGTTTTTACAAGCGACATGGCAACTAACCTTCGTTAGCCACAGTGCAAACCAGTAAGTAACCAACAGGGTAAACCAATCTGATATGAACAAACTATTACCTAACAAGAACTTAAATATTATGATCAGGTGTTATGATATCCACCGGTACCGACTGTTTAACGAGCTCTCTGAGGTACAGTGGGGAGACGAGTGAGCGAAATTTTAATAAAAAACATAGGCTCCGAGCGGAAATCGAACCCACGAGGGTCGAGGCTCAAAGCAGGCTCGCTACCAACACGCCACACCAGTCATCAAAAGCCCTATTTCAATCTATTCATTCATCAGGAATGTCTTTCTAATTTTAAAATTTAATCAACGACGCAAACCTTGTGCAAACATGTATTGTATATAATAAAGCCATCCAGAGCCCTAAATCAACAATGCATTAACTTACCCAGATAAGTACCTACGGTTTGGGATACAAAAATCTCTGTACGTCAACAATAGGAGACTTAATTTCAAATTAATGCGAACTTGAAGTCACAATCGACAATTTTGTCGCATAGTTTTTTTTTATTTCATGGCAGTTAGCAAAAAGCATACGCCTATGAACGCTTGTGATACTTGAAGTATCACATGCGGGTTGCCAACCCTTGGGTTCCCTTGTGATAGGAAGGGATGAATGAGAACGAAAAAGGAAGTAAACAGAGGGGGTGAGAGATTGTTCCTCCAGCACTCTCAATCATTGCACGAAACGGAAGATTACTGTTACTTTAAGCCGATTTTCTGTCAGAAGATTTGTGGTGGGGAAGCATTTTTATCAAGACTTAACTGCTGTAAAAGCTGTTTGTTTAATTATTTTATTATTATTACTTTTACTGTTTCTTACTGTGTATTATTGTAGCATGTAAATAAAACCTAGTCGTGAAGACACTCTGAGTACAATCGTAGCGTGTGCAAGAAAACTGTGGCCTTCAAATAATGTCTCATCTTTCAGAACGAAATCTCCTTTCGTCCGTCATTCACCGTAAGGGTCTTGATACATTGTTGGCAGAATTAAAATCTTTTTTATTGCTTACCTGAGCTATTTAGGGACTTTATATTCCGGAAATATTGAAGGTTCGTAAGTAATAGTATAACAGTATGGATAGGAAGTGATGTAAAGGAAGTGATGAGTGAAGTAAAAAAATAATTGCTGTTTATATTCGATGGCTTTGTTTTTAGGGTTCCGTAGCCAAATGGCAAAAACGGAACCTTTATAGTTTCGTCATGTCCGTCTGTCCGTCCGTCCGTCTGTCCGTCTGTCCGTCTGTCCGTCTGTCCGTCTGTCCGTCTGTCCGTCTGTCCGTCTGTCCGTCTGTCCGTCTGTCCGTCTGTCCGTCCGTCCGTCCGTATGTCACAGTCATTTTACTCGGAGACCATTGACTCTTTCTATATGAAATTTACTAAATAGGTGTATTCTATAAACCGCACCACGATTTTGTAATAAAATCTTAAAATATATAAGAATTAAGGGTCCATACATGTAACTAACGATTGAAAAAAAAAATTCAACGTATGGCAATGTGTGAGATATCTTTGGATAGGTCTTTCAAAATGATAACGAGGTTTGATTTTGGCCTTTTTCATTAAGCCAGTAGTTGTTGAGATATAAGCTCCCAAAGTCGTAAAAATTGTGTCCCCCCCTCTAACTTTTGAAGTATGGAATTTAAAATTCTGGAAAAATTAGAGCTTGCAGAATACCGCACGAACTTTCATCCACATTTGGTTTGAAGAAGATAGGTCTATAAATTTAAGAGATATATAAGTTTCTCCCATAACTTTGTGTTTTTCATATTACTTTTAATAATTACTATGATATTACCAACTTATTTTTGCGGTCGATTTATATTCGTTATTATTTTTAAAGCCCTAAAGATTCTTCATAACCAAGCTGCGGAATCCTTTAGTTTCAACTGTGCGTGGTCCACAACGCACTTGACTGATAATTTTTCTTGTTTTTATGACCGTTGTAGCGTGTTGGTTAGGAACCTGCCCTCGACGGTCGTGGTTCAATTCCCGCTCAGAGAGGATATTGGTATTGATCTTATAAATGCATGTCTCGGCCTGAGCCTTTGTCTTTGTGGCTCTACCCACCGAGACTCGGAGAGCACGTTAAGCTGTCGGTCCCGATTGTTATCATAACATCGGATAATAATCGTTTTCTCTTGATACGTAATCTGCATTTATCCAATGAGTACTGGTTCAGTCTGGTCAGGTGTCAGTCGCTCTGCGTTAAAATTAGTAACCTGTACGTATAAGAGTAATAAGTATACCCCGGGAAAAATACTGAGATCAATACTAGGAAGAACACTGAAATTCATAATATAAATTCTTGAACTCCTCCATAGATTGATATTGAAATTTTTATTTAGCGTATATTGAATTTCTCTCGTTCAATTCGATATTTGAACATTTATTAGTGAATAAAAGAATACTTTTATTTATACCAATGAAATGTTTGGAACTTTTATTATAATAAATGTAAACGGGTTCTTGGGTGGAGACTACGGACCGGTAAACGTAACGTCGGACAACCTCTGAGTAGGTGGAGCGATGATCTTCGCAAGGTCGGAAAGCGCTGGATGAGAGTGGCCGAGGATCGTGTACAGAGGCGTAAAGCTGGAGAGGCCTCTGTCAAGCAGTGGACCGAAAAAGGCTGAAGACGGTGATCATAATCTGCCAGAAATCGCTGAATAGAAATTTTTTGTAATGCCATTTTTGTATTGTTGTATTTTGTTGAATAATTTTATGTTTATGGTGTACAATGTACCGTTTACACTAGACACACTTCGACCATGTGGTGGAGGTCTGGTTGATTTTTCGCCCATAAATGTTGGATTGTGATACAGCGAGTACATGCATATAGCGTAGCCAATAAGTGGACACGATTTTTACAATTGTAATTATTTGTAAATATAGTTTTCAACGGTAGTAGAGCCATGCTCCTTCTAGCTAAAATGACGCAGCTCGATCGGGAAGTACTTTCTTATAAAAAAATTGCGTAAAGTAACAGTATCAGTAGGTACTGTTGCGTTTCATACGATGACTGAATACTAATAATAATAATAATAATACCCTGTCTATACCTTTCTTTTTTTATTTAAAAATGGGTAAGCTCTTGACCTCCATCGAGCGCGAAGGCATAAATAAGGCCTACGTGGAGCGAGCTTACTCACAAGAAGCCTGTGTACTCGCACCTTGAAGAGGTTCAGGTTGTATGTGTTCGGGATGGAGCGAGCTTACTCACAAGAAGCCTGTGTACTCGCACCTTGAAGAGATTCAGGTTGTATATGTTCGGGAATACAGACGCTGGAAGATCATTCCACTCCCTCGCCGGGAGCATTACGGGTTGGGTATATCGACCAGATATGGATGGTACTCCGCAGTACATGTATCCCCAAAAAATGGAGATGGTGGGATGAGATTATGGAGCTAATCCGCACACTCCCGGAATAAGAGTCCATAAAACACCGGCGTTCCGACGATGACTAAGACTATGCAGACAGGTTTCCACCAACCTTTTATCGCCAATCAGTCGTTTGGTTCTATGTTCCACCGAATCAGGTACGGCAAGCCGATATTTGGCTAAACCATCCCTTCCCATCGCTTCCCCCCTAAACCCTTAGGTTGGCAACGCGCATGTTATACCTACAAATATGTTGCAAGCGTTTAAAGGCTACTACTGTCACAACTCTTTCAACAAGCTTTTTCACATAAAAAAGTAATCTTCAAATCTAAATGCAATATTTTTTCTGAAGCACAAAATCATCTCATCATAAAAATTATATCCAAAAAACAAGTCGACATTGAAATTAATATGAAGGTACACAATATATTTTTCCGCCTGAAAATTTAAAGAAAATTCTCGTTTCCGAAACAAATTCAAACCTACAGGGAAATACCGCGCTCCGACTTATTTGTTTTGTGTCTGTATACATTTATTTACTTCAAATAATATTCTGCAGTGGTTGGAATAAGTCATGTTTTAATCTAGGATTTAATAATGAATATCACACTTTGTTTATTAAATGTGCCGGGATTCACTCATTTTTAACTGACTGTCGAAGGAGGGTAATATATTTTTATGTATGTCTATTTCTTTGTGACGCTGTACAGCCTAGACCCTTTGACGGATTTCAACATTTGAGGTGTCATTAGATTCGTCTCAGTTGTGAGTTCGTAATAAAAGTTACTATTCTTATAGCGTCAAAATCTGATAATGCTTGTGGAACTCGAAAAAATAAGACGAAATGTTTAAAGTTTGATTATTTTCCATTCAATTTTTTTTCTTTTTATTATTTTTAATGCAGTCGGGTTTTTTGTTTCATTCAATAATTTAAGTTTGTTTGTACTTACCCTTTCAATGATATAGTCCAATACTGGAGATTGCTCAATATTATTGAACATGTGGAGTTAGTATTGAAAGATTGTGCATTCCTATCCTACTTAATATAATAAATGTGAAAGTTTGGATGTTTGTTACTCAATCATGCAAAAGCGGCTGAACGGTTTTGGATGAAATTTGGCACAGATATGGATTTTTACCTGGGTTAAAACATAGGATACTTCTATCCCGGAAAAATGTTGAATTCCCGAGGGATTATAAATAAACATGCTACAGGACGTATTCAATTGAAATTCGGTTTCTTATGGAACAGTTATTTACTTACAAATGATTAATTCCTCACCGGAACCAATTCTTAGGTCTCAACGGACGAAGTCGCGGGCAGATGTTAGTGATAGAATAAAATATTAAATTTAATTAAACACAATAAATAAAATTAGTAATCAAACATTAAAAGATTTGCAAAATAAAATTTTCCAACTTCTATATTATGCATGAGCGCATCCCACATTTACCTACAGGGTAAAAGCTTCCGTAGCAAAGTTCCTTTGAAGCGTAAAACTTACACAATATTTTTTACATAGCTCGGTATAAAAATATATATTACATATTTTTCATTAAGTTTTTTTTATAAATGTTATTTATAGATGTTTAAAATATTCAAATAAGAGAAAAATTTTCCGACTTATTTTCTGCCTTAAACGCCACAGGTCGCGAGTTCGATTCTCGCTCCGAGCAGATGTTTGTATTGACCATACAAGCATTCCGGTCTGAGTGTGTGTATAGCTGTCCTCATGGTGGCTGTTGAGTGTGTCAGCCGCGTTTCGAGATCAGCCAGTGTATAACCAGTTGTATCCTAAAAAAGGTCAGCGACGCATCTCCAGCACGCAGGCTCCCGCCCTTTTATGCCCACTGACATAAAAAAAAACCATGTTCTCTATTCAATGGGGTATTTCATTTTAATAGTTAAAATCCTGTGAAACTGTTAAGTTTGCAAAACAGAATCAGTTCAGAAACTACGAAGAGTCTTATTTACTCTGTTTAAATCCTCTCGAGACTGTCTCAGGAGCTTATAGTAACTGTAAGCTCCTTTCTATATTATACTAGACTATAGATTTATATATGAAGAGGTCTTTCCAATCGAAATTTCAAAGACTCATTGGTGCTCTTTTGTAAATTTAACACCGACGCAACGATACGAAGTTCGTAACAAGCTTGCAACATAATCTAATAAAGTAAGCGTGTGACTATTAGGGTTCCGTAGCCAAATGGCAAAAACGGACCCCTTATAGTTTCGTCATGTCCGTCTGTCTGTCCGTCCGTCTGTCCGTCCGTATGTCACAGTCATTTTACTCGAAGACAATTGGCTCTATCTCTATGAAATTTACTAAATAGGTATATTCTATGAACCGCAAATCTTAAAATATATAAGAATTAAGGGTAGCAGTTCATACATGTAACTGAGTGTTGAAAAAAAAATCTCAACATATGTCAACGTATGAGATATCTTTGGATTTTGACTTTTTTCATTAAGTCAGTAGTTGTTGAGATATTAGCTCCTAAATTCATAAAAATTGTGTCTCCCCCCTCTAACTTTTGAACTATGGGAAAATTATGGAAAAAATTGAGCTTATACGACATCAAATACAATTTCAACCACATTTAGTTTGAAGAAGATAGGTCTACAAATTTTAGAGTTATATAAGCTGTTCCCATATCTTTGTTTTTCATATTACTTTTAGTAATTTCTATGATATTACCAACTTATCTTTGCGGTCGATTTTAATTCGTTATTATTTTTAAAGCCCATAAGATTCTTCATAACAAAGCTGCGCAACCCTTTGGTTTCAAGTATGCATGAAAGTGCGTGGTCCACAACGCACTTGACTGGTAATTATTTTAGTTTGGTTCCGTCATGTAGCTTTTACAAAGGAATATTTCCACATTTTTTCGTAACGTTTCGTGAGATACAGCGCGGTAGCGGAAGGTCAGACGGACGAATGGACGACGTCTTTTGGTTACAGATCCCTAAAAAGCATAAGAATATTTTTTTTCGTCAAAACACTAACATCGGTTTGGTCGTACTGGCCAAAACAATTCCACTGCTGGTGGAAGAAATTTTTAGACATGTATAATGTACATCCATCATTCCGCAGTGGAGCAGCGTGGTGGATTAAATTGTTAATCCTTCTCCATAGCAAAAGATGAGGGCTTTCGAAATTAAAAGTAAATTATACCTTTTGTATTTTTCATTTAACGAAATCATGAATGTGCAAATTCACTCTTTATTCTAGACCAATTATTGACACCGTTGTGGCGGTGTGGGTAGCGAGTCTGCCTTTAGTCTCGACGGTTGCGGGTTCGATTCCCGCTCGGGCAGATGTTTGTTAAAAATTTCTGTCTCGGTCTGGGCGTTTGTCCGTGTGGGTCTCCCCACCGTGCCTCGGAAAACACGTTAAGCTGTCGGTCCCGGTTATTATCAATAACATCTGATAATAATCGTTAACTCTCGATAAGTAAATTGCTCTTATCCAATGAGTTACTGGTTCGCCCTTAGGGTTGCGGAGGTCAGATGGCAATCGCTCTGTGTAAAAACTAGTAACCTGTCAAATCCGGATAAGAGTAATAAGCAGACCCTGGGTACATAAAAAATACCGGGAATAATGCTAGGATGAAGAAAAATTCTAGACCAATTATTATTAAATTGCAAGCCAACACTTTAAACATCTGTAGACTGTTAGGTAATTATTAAAACATAATTAATAATTATACCGATATTGCCCTGCAATTATTTACGGATAAATCAAGTGGATGTTATGGAATTTGGGATAAATTTTAGCATTAATTGCATTGGATTTATACATTAATTTCAACGAAGCTCGAAAAGCCGGCAATTAAAGGTTGATTTTACATTAATTCATAATTCATTTAGGCAAAGTTTATATGAAATAATTCCATATATTCCATAAATTTCAAATTATAGAACCCAGACTTAATGAAAATCAACGCAATTTGAAAATGTACCTAAACTCAATATCTGTGTCTGTCTGTCCGTTTATATATTTTTCACGCAATAGTCTTTGTCTATATTATTGTCAACTCCCGCTTTGTTAGTCCTAAGCCCGAATGAGAAGAGAGGAGAATTGAATTTCAATGACTACTTGGGCAAAGCAGCGGAGGCCGGGACTCTGCGCAGCACACACACAACAAAGACGGCGTTGTGGTGCACCGGTAGGAAACCTTCTTAAAGCACCACAGTTCGCGGGTTTAATTCCCGCTCGAAGCAGATATTTGTATTGACCATACAGACATGTTATCCGGTCTGGATGTATTTGTCCTTGTCGTTGAGTATGTTTCCCAATCCCCGACACAGAACAAAATTATCCTGATCCCGTTGAGTGTGTAGCGTTTACTTATTACTAGCACACCCTCGTGGTCCACGCGGGACGCGGAGCGTAAAGGCCTGGTCGAATTGACCGGACGAGACCTCTTATGCAAGGAATCAGCCTGGGAGCCCGTCGTCTTCTTCTGTGAGACGAAGACGACTGCAAAACTTCACCACGCCACATGGTTTCGACTCTATATAACCATCACACCAGTGTGAGAGAAAAAATCCTGCTTAAGATTTCATTATAGAGGACTGTCGATAATCTTGAGTGTTTCGGAGGTAAATAAATCAAGTATCAAGATAAGTGTCCAATAATCTCAAGGTATTCGTGAAATAAGTCATTTTCAGGGGATTTCTTACTAATCCTTATTTGACAGGAGGCTTTTAAGGAATTTGCTGGGAAACTAGAAACGTGTCGGATAAGAGCTTACGTTTGAAGTGACTTCTTTGTTTTTTGTTATCTGAGTGGATTATTTAAGGTTTCTTTTTCATCACTGGAATATTGAACTGGTAATCTTAAAGTAGTCTTGAAATTGATTTAAAGAAAATACCACTGAATTTCAATTTTGAATTTTATGACGACGTTGTTGTGCAGCGGTAGGGAACCTGCCTTAAACGCCACAGGTCGTGGGTTCGATTCACGCTCGGACCATATGTTGGTATTGACCATGCAAGCATATTTTGCGGTGTGGGTGTTTATAGATATGCTTACTGTAAATTATGTAAAGCTGTATTATATTGTTATAGAAGGCCTAAAATAAATAAATAAAATGGGGGCCGTTGAGTGTGCAGCGTTTATAACTAAATTTTGAATTAAATGTCATTTTTTGTAAATCGAATAGTGAAAAAAGTTAAAAGTTTCATTGCGTCGGGGTTTCATAAAATACCAGTTTTTTTTTTAAATAGTAGTTCGCTTATGATACTAATACTATGACTTACCAGCTACCGCTTAGGGTGATCGTAATACTTTTACCACTGTTTAAACTAATTGCATTATGTTGAAAAAAAAAATTAACTAGGCCACAGACCCTCTTAATCAAATTACATGTAAATCTAAAAAAAATACAAGGGATATGCTTAAAAAAGATCCTTAGATTAAGTTAAGTCGTTGATAAACTGAACCCGCATCGTTCCTAATTGCTTTAGAAAGTTACATGAAAAAAATGTTTCTAGAAACGAGGTCCTAAATGTTATTAGGACTTCCACGAGGAGACATGACGACCCCATCACTCACTGTTGGGATAGTCTCTGTCACAGCAGAGATTATTCCACCAGTGCAATCAGTTACTCTGGTGGTAGGTCTTTTGTTGCAAAAGGCCGGCGAGCTAGGTACCACTGCAGTATCAAACATTCTACCGCAAAGTATTATTGTCTTCGACATTACTGTGTTCCGGTTTGAAGGGCACTGTAGGTTAGTGAAATTACTGGACAAAGGAGATTTAAGAACCAATACCTCGAGTTTAGCAACGCGTGAGTTGCACCTACTAATGGTGCTGCAAGCGCTCATAGGCTACGACAACCACTTACTATCAGCTGGGTCGTATGCTTGTTTGCCAACTTATAAAATCTTCATCCTAGCATTATTCCCGGTATTTTATGTACCCAGGGTCTGCTTATTACTCTTATCCGGACTTGTCAGGTTACTAGTTTTTGTGCGATTGTGTTGTGCGATTGTGTTGTGCGATTGCCATCTGACCTCCGCAACCCTAAGGGCGAACCAGTAACTCATTGGATAAGAGCAATTTACTTATCAAAAGTTAACGATTATTATCAGATGTTATTGATAATAACCAGGACCGATAGCTTCACTGTGCAGGAGGCACAGTGGAGAGACCCACACCGACAAACGCCCAGACCGAGACAGAAATTTTAACAAACATCTGCCCGAGCGTGAAACCCGCAACCGTCGAGACTAAAGGCAGACTCGCTACCCACAACGCCACAACAGCGTCGTTTGCCAACTTATAACATAATGAAAAAATATTTTTCAATTAATTATACATTAGATGTATCTTCATTATACTAAAAATAAGGTTGAATTATCTGGATCGTCTCATTGCCTGTCAATAGGCGGATTATCCGAATTTATTCGTTGACATTAACAAGGGTGTTCGCGATATTTTCTGCTCCACCGCACTGTAGTTTCGGGTTCGGATGAGACGAGGTAAATTAGAACTCTTAATGCCTTCAGCTGGTAAGCCCGACTATGAGACTAAAATTGCCTTCTCCGGGAAGGGCTCAATGGAGCGATGTGCTTGAGAGGCCCCAGAGTACGTTTTACAACCTCTCACACGCACTGAGGTCGGCCACTAAGGAAGTTTTAGTGGGACGCTATGGTCGAAAGTGGAACGCCATATAACCCGGTTCTCTTCCCTAGGAGATCGGGTATCTGGAAGCGGATTTTCTCTGTGTAAGCAAAAAAAAAACGCTATTAACCTTTCTTCTGCGTTTCTTCTTTCTAATTTTTATCCAGGATCTGCTTATACTCTTATGCGGATTTGACAGGCTATGATTGATTGCCATCTAACCTCCGCAAACTAGTAACTCATTGGATATGAGCAAATTACCTGTCAACATTATAATTAGATGCTATGATAACAAACGGGAGCGACAGCTTATCGTGCTTTTCTAAGCGTGGTAGGCAGGACACAAAGACAAACGCCTAAACTGAAACAGATATTTATAAGATATAATACAAATAATATATCAGCATACCTTGGTATTTTCAATGTTATTCTCTCGATTCGACGATGTGGGAATGCATATTCCCACAGAATAAAGAAAAGAAGTAGTCGTTGGGCTTAGTTCCCGTCGACCTCGTCAGGAGCCAAACATTTTTCCGGCATAAATAGTATCCTATATGTTAATCCAGGTAATAAGCCCTGTGTGTACCAAATTTTTAAGCAAATCTGTACAGAAAGGTTTTTTTAGTGAAGAGGGGACCAAACCTCACCTGCTGTTAAGCGATTAGCGCCGCCCATGAACATCTAAAACACCAGAGATGCAGGTCCGTTACGTTTAAGGAAAGAAGGCGAAGAGCCTTCTTTCCTTAAAAGAAGCTCTTGTAGGTCGTATCGGTTCGGAAGACCACCGGCGGAAGTCGGTTCCACAGAGTGGTTTTGTGAGGGAAAAAATGTCTTCTAAATCGCGTAGCGAGAAAGAGTAACAAATATTCATCCATACTCACAAACTTTCACATTTATAATATTAGTAGGATTAATAGGATATTTAAAAAAAAAAACGTTTTTTTTTTTATTGCAACTCATTGGCCAAATAACTTCTAGCGCGTAACGAAGGTCGTTATAAGGGTTAAGGGTAAAGTATAGGGGTTAATGACTTTATCCTTCAATAAGGGTGACGTATTGATGACGTCGATTCGACGCCCTAATTTAGCTTCGATTTAATGCCTTTATCGCTTCTTCAGTACCGAATTTTCCTTGTAATGCTCGAGTTAATTAATCTAAGCCAGTTTTTAGGGTTCAATGTAAAAAGATGAAATTGGGAAAGTCCTCTGCTTGTCACTATATGATTAATATTCAAACTAATGTTAGAGTTTAGAGTTATATTATAATTATATTTGTCAGCATCGGTTCGCATTTTGTTTACTAATAGAAAATAGCCATTTTGTTTGTAGATGCGTACGGAGAGCGGATGCTAAAGCATGCATACGTAAGCATAAGGGTTGGCACGCGAAAATATGCGGAAGCATAGAAAAGCATCCTATATTATAGGTGTATCTATATTCGAGTGTACTATTTGTTTTTTTTTTATTCTCACCGATTTCTCCGTCAGTTTTAAAAACTCTTTTTTTTTAAAGGGTATACTTTCTTGAAATTTTTTTGGTTCATATTTATGCATAGCTTAGTTACTAAGATTGGAGTTATAATCCTCCATTATTATTACTTAAGAAGCACCTTAGTACAAAGTAATAAAAAAAAATTGAGAGGTGTCAAGGGACACCCGGATGGAACGAAGTTCCTTTCGATTAATTAGTGAAGGAATTGTAATAAAATTTAATTTTTTAAGTTATAATAATATTTTTTTATTTATTATTTATTATGTACAAAAAACCTGTATACAGTCAACAAAAATAAACGTCGCAATACAACACTGTTCAATGCGAAATAGAAAGACGAAACGAAAATAACTGGCGTGCATTCTATGTGAGAGAGACACAGACAGAAACACGCGCACGTCGCACGGCTTGCAACTATGCAAAAAAGTGTCGTTACTACTTTTGGTCTTAATTTTTTCCGTCTAGCTCCCTTTCGCAACGCGCGATAAGGAACTTCGTTCCAATAAAAAAGGAATGTCAAAGCTTCGTGATCACTATTTACAACTTATCGCCAATCTCCCTCTTCCTAGCATTATTTCCGGTATTTATCCAAAATCTGTTTTATAATCTTATAATCATTTTACGGGTTTCAGGTTTTTACAAGCGACATGGCAACTAACCTTCGTTAGCCACAGTGCAAACCAGTAAGTAACCAACAGGGTAAACCAATCTGATATGAACAAACTATTACCTAACAAGAACTTAAATATTATGATCAGGTGTTATGATATCCACCGGTACCGACTGTTTAACGAGCTCTCTGAGGTACAGTGGGGAGACGAGTGAGCGAAATTTTAATAAAAAACATAGGCTCCGAGCGGAAATCGAACCCACGAGGGTCGAGGCTCAAAGCAGGCTCGCTACCAACACGCCACACCAGTCATCAAAAGCCCTATTTCAATCTATTCATTCATCAGGAATGTCTTTCTAATTTTAAAATTTAATCAACGACGCAAACCTTGTGCAAACATGTATTGTATATAATAAAGCCATCCAGAGCCCTAAATCAACAATGCATTAACTTACCCAGATAAGTACCTACGGTTTGGGATACAAAAATCTCTGTACGTCAACAATAGGAGACTTAATTTCAAATTAATGCGAACTTGAAGTCACAATCGACAATTTTGTCGCATAGTTTTTTTTTATTTCATGGCAGTTAGCAAAAAGCATACGCCTATGAACGCTTGTGATACTTGAAGTATCACATGCGGGTTGCCAACCCTTGGGTTCCCTTGTGATAGGAAGTGATGAATGAGAACGAAAAAGGAAGTAAACAGAGGGGGTGAGAGATTGGTCCTCCAGCACTCTCAATCATTGCACAAAACGGAAGATTACTGTTACTTTAAGCCGATTTTCTGTCAGAGGATTTGTGGTGGGAGACGCATTTTTTATCAAGACTTAACTGCTGTAAAAGCTGTTTGTTTAATTATTTTATTATTATTACTTTTACTGTTTCTTACTGTGTATTATTGTAGCATGTAAATAAAACCTAGTCGTGAAGACACTCTGACTACAATCGTAGCGTGTGCAAGAAAACTGTGGCCTTCAAATAATGTCTCATCTTTCAGAACGAAATCTCCTTTCGTCCGTCATCCACCGTAAGGGTCTTAATACATTGTTGGCAGAATTAAAATCTTTTTTATTGCTTACCTGAGCTATTTAGGGACTTTATATTCCGGAAATATTGAAGGTTCGTAAGTAATAGTATAACAGTATGGATAGGAAGTGATGTAAAGGAAGTCATGAGTGAAGTAAAAAAATAATTGCTGTTTATATTCGATGGCTTTGTTTTTAGGGTTCCGTAGCCAAATGGCAAAAACGGAACCTTTATAGTTTCGTCATGTCCGTCTGTCCGTCCGTCCGTCTGTCCGTCTGTCCGTCCGTCCGTCCGTATGTCACAGTCATTTTACTCGGAGACCATTGACTCTTTCTATATGAAATTTACTAAATAGGTGTATTCTATAAACCGCACCACGATTTTGTAATAAAATCTTAAAATATATAAGAATTAAGAGTCCATACATGTAACTGACGATTGAAAAAAAATTTCAACGTATGGCAATGTGTGAGATATCTTTGGATAGGTCTTTCAAAATGATAAGGAGGTTTGATTTTGGCCTTTTTCATTAAGCCAGTAGTTGTTGAGATATAAGCTCCCAAAGTCGTAAAAATTGTGTCCCCTCCCTCTAACTTTTGAAGTATGGAATTTAAAATTCTGGAAAAATTAGAGCTTGCAGAATACCGCACGAACTTTCATCCACATTTGGTTTGAAGAAGATAGGTCTATAAATTTAAGAGATATATAAGTTTTTCCCATAACTTTGTTTTTCATATTACTTTTAATAATTACTATGATATTACCAACTTATTTTTGCGGTCGATTTATATTCGTTATTATTTTTAAAGCCCTTAAGATTCTTCATAACCAAGCTGCGGAATCCTTTAGTTTCAACTGTGCGTGGTCCACAACGCACTTGACTGATATTTTTTTTTGTTTTTACGACCGTTGTAGCGTGTTGGTTAGGAACCTGCCCTCGACGGTCGTGGGTTCAATTCCCGCTCAGAGAGGATATTGGTATTGATCTTATAAATGCCTGTCTCGGCCTGAGCCTTTGTCCTTGTGGCTCTACCCACCGAGACTCAGAGTGCACGTTAAGCTGTCGGTCCTGACTGTTATCATAACATCTGATAATAATCGTTTTCTCTTGATACGTAATCTGCATTTATCCAATGAGTACTGGTTCGACCTTAGGGTTGCTGAGGTCAGGTGTCAGTCGCTCTGCGTTAAAATTAGTAACCTTTCCGGATAAGAGTAATAAGTATACCCCGGGAAAAATACCGGGCTCAATACTAGGAAGAAGATTGAAATTCATAATATAAATTCTTGAACTCCTCCATAGATTGAAATTGAAATTGTTATTTAGCGTATATTGAATTTCTCTCGTTCAATTCGATATTTGAACTTTTATTAGTGAATAAAAGACTACTTTTATTTATATCAATGAAATATTAGGAAAATGTCTTTTATTATAATATAAACGGGTTCTTGGGTGGAGACCACGGACCGGTAAACGTAACGTCGGATGTCCTCTGAGTAGTGGAGCGATGATCTTCGCAAGGTCGGAAAGCGCTGGATGAGAGTGGCTGAGGATCGTGTACAGAGGCGTAAAGCTGGAGAGGCCTGTGTCAAGCAGTGGACCGAAAAAGGCTGATGACGGTGATCATAATCTGGCAGAAATCGCTGCCTTAGCGATAAGATCCTCTTTTTCTAATGCCATTTTTGTATTGTTGTATTTTGTTGAATAATTTTATGTTTATGGTGTACAAATAAGGTATATTATTATTATTATAAATATTGTACTGTACCGTTTACACTAGAAACACACATTAAGTGGACATGATTTTTACAATTGTAATTATTTGTAAATATAGTTTTCAACGGTAAAAGAGCCATGCTCCTTCTAGCTAAACTGGCGCGGCTCGATCGGGGAAGTACTACTTTCGTATAGGAAGTTGGCGTAAAGTAACAATATCAGTAAGTACTGAAGCGTTTCGTGCGATGAGTGAGAGCGCCGGAGGCCCAATCTCCCACCCTGTCTATACCTTTCTTTTTTTACTTAAAAATGGGTAAGCTCTTGACCTCCATCGAGCGCGAAGGCATATATGAGGTCTACGGTGGAGCGAGGGTGCAATCGCATATTAAAGAGGTTCAGGTTGTGTGTTCGGGAATACAGACGCCGGATGATCATTCCAGTCACTCGCCGGGAGCATTATGGGTTGGGTATATCGACCAGATATAGATGCTACTCCGTAGTGCAGGTATCCCCAAAAAATGGAGATGGTGGGATGAGATTATGGAGCTAATCCGCACACTCCCGGAATAAGAGTCCATAAAACACCGGCGTTCCGACGATGATTAAGACTATGCAGACAGGTTTCCACCAACCTTTTATCGCCAATCAGTTGTTTGGTTCCATGTTCGACCGAGTCAGGTACGGCAAGCGGATATTTGGCTGAACCATCCCTTCTCATCCCTTCCCCCCTATCCCTTAGGTTGGCAACGCGCATGTTATACCTACAAATATGTTGCAAGCGCTTAAAGGCTACGACTCTTTCAACAAGCTTTTTCACATAAAAAAGTAATCTTCAAGTCTAAATGCAATTTTTTTCTGAAGCACAAAATCATCTCATCAGAGAAATTATATCCAAAAAACAAGTCGACATTGAAATTAATATGAAGGTACACAATATATTTTTCCGCCTGAAAATTTAAAGAAAATTCTCGTTTCCGAAACAAATTCAAACCTACAGGGAAATACCGCGCTCCGACTTATTTGTTTTGTGTCCGTATACATTTATTTACTTCAAATAATATTCTGCAGGGGTTGGAATAAGTCATGTTTTAATCTAGTATTTCATAATGAATATCACACTTTGTTTATTAAATGTGCCGGGATTCACTCATAGTTAACCGACTGTGGAAGGAAGGTAATATTTTTTTTTATCATGTATGTCTATTTGACACCGTTGTGGCGTTGTGGGTAGCGAGTCTGCCTTTAGTCTCGACGGTTGCGGGTTCGATTCCCGCTCGGGCAGATGTTTGTTAAAATTTCTGTCTCGGTCTGGGCGTTTGTCCGTGTGGGTCTCCCCACCGTGCCTCGGAGAACACGTTAAGCTGTTGGTCCCGGTTATTATCGATAACATCTGATAATAATCGTTAACTCATGATAAGTAAATTGCTCTTATCCAATGAGTTACTGGTTCGCCCTTAGGGTTGCGGAGGTCAGAGGGCAATCGCTCTGTATAAAAACTAGTAACCTGTCAAAACCGGATAAGAGTAATAAGCAGACCCTGGGTACATAAAAATACCGGGAATAATGCTAGGATGAAGATTATGTATGTCTATTTCTGTGTGACGCTGTACAGCCTAGACCCTTTGACGGATTTCAACATTTGAGGTGTCATTAGATTCGTGAGTTGTGAGTCCGTAATAAATGTTGCTATTCTTATAGCGTCAAAATCTGATAATGGTTCCTTGTGGAACTGGAAAAAATAAGACGAAATGTTTAAAGTTTGATTCAATTTTTTTTCTTTTTATTATTTTTAATGCAGTCGGGTTTTTTGTTTCATTCAATAATTTAAGTTTGTTTGTACATACCCTTTCAATGATATAGTCCAATACTGGAGATTGCTCAATATTATTGAACATGTGGAGTTAGTATTGAAAGATTGTGCAATCCTATCCTACTTAATATAATAAATGTGAAAGTTTGGATGCTTGTTACTCAATCATGCAAAAGCGGCTGAACGGTTTTACATGAAATTTGGCACAGATATGGATTTTTACCTGGGTTAAAACATAGGATACTTTTATCCCGGAAAAATGTTGAATTCCCGTGGGATTAACAATAAAAAATGTTGCAATAAACACATTCACATAATATTCACAGCCGGATTAAAAATAAATAACAATCACTCATAAATCCATTATCGTGTAACTTTATTACTATTATTATTATTATTATTATTATTATTTTTTAATCTTAAGATAACTGTTGTTTCTTTTATTTCGTTACATGTTCAAACATTCTATGCATTCAAGGTGTAATCCTATTTTGGTCTTAGTATAATTATAAATATTGTCATATGTATACTAATTTGTAAAAACACTGTTGGATTACCAAATAAATAAATAAATAGATTATAAATAAACATACTACAGGACGTATTCAATTGAAATTCGGTTTCTTATGGAACATTGTTTACAGTTATTTACTTAGAAATGATTAATTCCTCACCGGAACCAATTCTTAGGTCTCCACAGACGAAGTAACAGGCAAATGTTGGTGATAGAATAAAATATTAAAATTAATTAAACACAATAAATAAAATTAGTAATCAAACATTAAAAGATTTGCAAAATAAAATTTTCCAACTTCTATATTATGCATGAGCGCATCCCACATTTACCTACAGGGTAAAAGCTTCCCTAGCAAAGTTCCTTTGAAGCGTAAAACTTACACAATATTTTGTACATACCTCGGTATAAAAATATATATTACATATTTTTCATTAAGTTTTTTTTATAAATGTTATTTATAGATGTTTAAAATATTCAAATATGAGAAAATTTGTCTGACTTATTTTCTACCTTAAACGCCACAGGTCGCGTGTTCGATTCTCGCTCCGAGCAGATGTTTGTATTGACCATACAAGCATGTTCTCCGGTCTGAGTGTGTGTATAGCTGTCCTCATGGTGGCTGTTGAGTGTGTCAGCCGCGTTTCGAGATCAGCTAGTGTATAACCAGTTGTATCCTAAAAAAGATCAGCGACGCATCTCCAGCACGCAGCCTCCCGCCCTTTTATGCCCACTGACATAAAAAAAACCATGTTGTCTATTCAATGGGGTATTTCATTTTAATAGTTAAAATCCTGTGAAACTGTTAAGTTTGCAAAACAGAATCAGTTCAGAAACTACAAAGGGTCTTATTTACTCTGTTTAAATCCTCTCGAGACTGTCTCAGGAGCTTATAGTAACTGTAAGCTCCTTTCTATATTATACTAGACTATAGATTTATATATGAAGAGGTCTTTCCAATTGAAATTTCAAAGACTCATTGGTGCTCTTTTGTAAATTTAACACCGACGCAACGATACGAAGTTAGTAACAAAACGGAACCGTCATTTATAGTTTCGTTATTTCCGTCTGTCTGTCTGTTTGTTCGTCCGTCCATCCGTCCGTATATCACAGTCATTTTACTCGGAGACAATTGGCTCTATCTCTATGAAATTTACTAAATAGGTATATTCTATGAACCGCAAATCTTAAAATATATAAGAATTAAGGGTAGCAGTTCATACATGTAACTGAGTGTTGAAAAAAAAAACTCAACATATGTCAACGTATGAGATATCGTTGGATTTTGACTTTTTTCATTAAGTCAGTAGTTGTTGAGATATTAGCTCCTAAATTCATAAAAATTGTGTCTCCCCCCTCTAACTTTTGAACTATGGGAAAATTCTGGAAAAAATTGAACTTATACGACATCAAATACAATTTCAACCACATTTAGTTTGAAGAAGATAGGTCTACAAATTTTAGAGTTATATAAGCTGTTCCCATATCATTTTTCATATTACTTTTAGTAATTTCTATGATATTACCAACTTATCTTTGCGGTCGATTTTAATTCGTTATTATTTTTAAAGCCCATAAGATTCTTTATAACAAAGGTGCGCAACCCTTTGGTTTCAAGTGTGCGTGAACGTGCGTGGTCCACAACGCACTTGACTGGTAATTATTTTAGTTTGGTACCGTCATGTAGCTTTTACAAAGGAATATTTCCACATTTTTTCGTAACGTTTCGTGAGATACAGCGCGGTAGCGGAAGGTCAGACGTACGAATGGACGACGTCTTTTGGTTACAGATCCCTAAAAAGCATAAGAATTTTTTTTTTCGTCAAAACACTAACATCGGTTTGGTCGTACTGGCCAAAACAGTTCCATCTGGCTGGCGGAAGAAATTTTAAGACATGTATAATGTATATCCATCATTCCGCAGTGGAGCAGCGTGGTGGATTAAATTGTTAATCCTTCTCCATAGCAAAAGATGAGGGGTGTCGAAATTAAATGTAAATTATAGCTTTTGTTATTTTTCATTTAACGAAATCATGAATGTGCAAATTCACTCTTTATTCTCGACCAATTATTAAATTGCAAGCCAATATCTGTAGATTGTTAGGTAAGTATTAAAACATAATTAATAAATATACCGATATTGCCCTGCAATTATTTACGGATAAATCAAGTGGATGTTATGGAATTTGGGATAAATTTTAGCATTAATTGCATTGGATTTATACATTAATTTCAACGAAGCTCGAAAAGCCGGCAATTAAAGGTTGATTTTACATTAATTCATAATTCATTTAGGCAAAGTTTATATGAAATAATTCCATATATTCCATAAATTTCAAATTATAGAACCCAGACTTAATGAAAATCAACGCAATTTGAAAATGTACCTAAACTCAATATCTGTGTCTGTCTGTCGGTTTATATATTTTTCACGCAATAGTCTTTGTCTATATTATTGTCAACTCCCCCTTTGTTAGTCCTAAGTCTGAGAATGAGAAGAGAGGAGAATTGAATTTCAATGACTACTTGGGCAAAGCAGCGGAGGCCGGGACTCTGCGCAGCACACACACAGCATAGACGACGTTGTGGTGCAGCGGTAGGAAACCTTCTTAAATCACCACAGTTCGCGGGTTTAATTCCCGCTCGAAGCAGATATTTGTATTGACCATACAGACATGTTATCCGGTCTGGATGTATTTGACCTTGTCGTTGAGTATGTTTCCCAATCTCCGACACAGAACAAAATTATCCTGATCCCGTTGAGTGTGTAGGGTTTACTTATTACTAGCACACCCTCGTGGTCCACGCGGGACGCGAACCGTAAAGGCCTGGTCGAATTGACCGGACGAGACCTCTTATGCAAGGAATCAGCCTGGGAGCCCGTCGTCTTCTTCTGTGAGACGAAGACGACTGCAAAACTTCACCACGCCACATGGTTTCGACTCTATGTAACCATCATACCTGTCTTCTTCATCCTAGCATTATTCCCGGTATTTTTATGTACCCAGGGTCTGCTTATTACTCTTATCCGGATTTGACAGGTTACTAGTTTTTACACAGAGCGATTGCCATCTGACCTCCGCAACACTAAAGGCGAACCAGTAACTCATTGGATAAGAGCAATTTACTTATCAAGAGTTAACGATTATTATCAGATGTTATTGATAATAACCGGGACCGACAGCTTAACGTGCTCTGCGAGGCACGGTGCGGAGACCCACATGGACAAACGCCCAGACTGAGACAGAAATTTTAACAAACATCTGCCCGAGCGGGAATCGAACCCGCAACCGTCGAGACTAAAGGCAGACTCGCCAACAACGCCACAACGGTGTCTATATCCATCACACCAGTGTGAGAGAAAAAATCCTGCTTAAGATTTCATGATAATCTTGAGTGTTTCGGAGGTAAATAAATCAAGTATCAAGATAAGTGTCCAATAATCTCAAGGTATTCGTGAAATAAGTCATTTTCAGGGGATATCTTACTAATCCTTATTTGACAGGAGGCTTTTAAGGAATTTGCTGGGAAACTAGAAACGTGTCGGATAAGAGCTTACGCTTGAAGTGACTTCTTTGTTTTTTGTTATCTGAGTGGATTATTTAAGGTTTCTTTTTCATCACTGGAATATTGAACTGGTAATCTTAAAGTAGTCTTAAAATTGATTTAAAGAAAATTCCACTGAATTTCAATTTTGAATTTTATGACGACGTTGTTGTGCAGCGGTAGCGAACCTGCCTTAAACGCCTCAGGTCGTGGCTTCGATTCCCGCTCGGACCATATGTTGGTATTGACCATGCAAGCATATTTTCCGGTGCGGGTGTATTTGTCTTTGTCTTTGTATATGTTTCCGGCCCCGACACAGGATATCACTATCCTAGAGTCAAAGTAACTAGAAGTTATTGTTTTTTGTCATGCTTTTTTATGTCAATTTGTTAACTTGTATAAAAAAAAATGTTTATAGATTTATTACTTTAGCTATTAGTTTAGTTATACTTTTATGCTTACTGTAAATTATGTAAAGCTGTATTATATTGTTATAGAAGGCCTAAAATAAATAAATAAAATGGGGGCCTGAGTGTGCAGCGCTTATAACTAAATTTTGAATTAAATGTCATTTTTTGTAAGTCGAATAGTGATAAAAATTAAAAGTTTCATTGCGTCGGAGTTTCATAAAATAACAGTTTTTTTAAAATAGTAGTTCGCTTATGATACAAATACTGCGACTTACCAGCTACCGCTTAGGGTGATCGTAATACTTTTACCACTGTTTTAACTAATTGCATTATGTTGAAAAAAAATATTAACTAGGCCACAGACCCTCTTACTCAAATTACATGTAGATCTAAAAAAAATACAAGGGATATGCTTAAAAAAGATCCTTAGATTAAGTCGTTGATAAACTGAACCCGCATCGTTCCTAATTGCTTTAGAAAGTTACATGAAAAAAATGTTTCTAGAAACGAGGTCCTAAATATTATTAGGACTTCCACGAGAAGACATGACGACCCCGTCACTCACTGTTGGGATAGTCTCTGTCACAGCAGAGATTATTCCACCAGTGCAATCAGTCACACTGGTGGTAGGTCTTTTGTTGCAAAAGGCCGGCTAGCTAGGTACCACCGCAGTGTCAAACATTGTACCGCAAAGTATTATTGTCTTTGTCAGTTCTGTTTCGGTTTGAAGAGCACTGTAGGTTAGTAAAATAACTGGACAAAGGAGATTTAAGCACCAATACCTCGAGTTTAGCAACGCACCAATGGCACCTACTAATGGTCCTGCAAGCGCTCATAGGCTACGGCAACCACTTACTATCCAGCTGGGTCGTATGCTTGTTTGACAACTTATAACATCTTCATCCTAGCATTATTGCCGCTATTTTATGTACCCAGGGTCTGCTTATTACTCTTATCCGCATTTGACAGGTTACTAGTTTGATTGCCATCTGACCTCCGCAACCGTAAAGGGAACCAGTAACTCATTGGATAAGAGCAATTTACTTATCAAGAGTTAAAGATTATTATCAGATGTTATTGATAATAACCGGGACCGATAGCTTCATGTGCTGTCCGAGGCACAGTGGAGAGACCCACACCGACAAACGCCCAGACCGAGACAGAAATTTTAACAAACATCTGTCCTAGCGTGAATCGAACCCGCAACCGTCGAGACTAAAGGCAGACTCGCTACCCACAACGCCACAACAGTGTCGTTTGCCAACTTATAACATAATGAAAAAATATTTTTCAATTAATTATACATTAGATGTATCTTCATTATACTAAAAATAAGGTTGAATTATCTGGATCGTCTCATTGCCTGTCAATAGGCGGATTATCCGAATTTATTCGTTGACATTAACAAGGGTGTTCGCGGTATTTTCTGCTCCACCGCACTGTAGTTTCGGGTTCGGGTGAGACGAGGTAAATTAGAACTCTTAATGCCTTCGGCTGGTTAGCCCGACTATGAGACTAACATTGCCTTCTCCGGGAAGGGCTCAATGGAGCGATGTGCTTGAGAGGCCCCAGAGTACGTTTTACAACCTCTCACACGCACTGAGGTCGGCCACTGAGGAAGTTTTAGTGGGACGCTATGGTCGAAAGTGCAACACCATATAACCCGGTTCTCTTCCCTAGGAGGTCGGGTATCTGGAAGCGGTTTTTTTCTGTGTAAACAAAAAAAAACGCTATTAACCTTTCTTCTGCGTTTCTTCTTTCTAATTTGTATCCAGGATCTGCTTATACTCTTATGCGGATTTGACAGGCTATGATTGATTGCCATCTAACCTCCGCAAACTAGTAACTCATTGGATATGAGCAAATTACCTGTTAACATTATAATTAGATGCTATGATAACAAACGGGAGCGACAGCTTATCGTTTCTAAGCGTGGTAGGCAGAACACAAGGACAGACGCCTAAACTGAAACAGATATTTATAAGATATAATACAAATAATATATCAGCATACCTTGGTATTTTCAATGTTATTGTCTCGCTTCGACGATGTGGGAATGCATATTCCCACAGAATAAAGAAATGAAGCAGTCATTGTGGTTAGTTCGATGACTAAAAACTTAAAGCGAAAACTCTTTTTCTCTCCTTTTGTTTCTCTCTATTTCCTCCTCATCTCCTCCTTCTTTTAGATAGGTAACATGCATATGATGTTACTCATATAACAAGCGTCTACTGGCCAAAGTGATGGTTCACCATGAAGAAGGTACATTGTGATAAACAAAAACTTACCCTCTACCAGGTTTTACACTAAGCTATCAGTCGTCTAATATATGCATAAAAAATCTGTTAAATACTACTAAATCTGGACAATTTAGTTGTTATATTGAAGACCTCAAATTTTTTTGACATTCAACTATTTTCAATTATATTGTCACAATAACAACAATGCTACGCTAAATCTTCTTGGATTATTTATTTATTTATTTATTTATTTATTTATTGCGATAACAAACAATTGTACAAAAAGCTTATTATAACAAATTCTTACAGCTAAATATTAAGTATTTGTACAACCAACACCGTTATCCCCAAATTAAACATTTAAATGGTTTTCAGAGACAATCGCTTCCCATACCATAATTGCTAAACAAAACTACATCATAAATAATGTTTTAAGAGCGTCGAGTATCACTCTCAGTAACAAACGTTGGTATCCACTAGTAGTTGCAATACTAGTTTTTTAAAATTGTATGGTGCCACATGAAAAATGTCAACGGTGGTGAACAAGTCATTATAAGCCTTCATTATTCGCCTAAGAGGCGCGCGTTCACCAGCTTTAGTTTTTGAAATATTTGGTAAAAACAAATGGTGAGCGAACGCGTTACAGCTACGTTGAGGACGGTTCGGTATTCTGATATATATTTGGTTTATTAATTGATTACAGTCAAATTTATTACGACAAATATTATATAATATAACTTGATCTAGCAGCAGTCTTCTATTTTTCAATGAAGGTAAAGAGAATTTGAGTAACAATTCGCTATATGAGGACATTAGTCAGGACATTAGTTGGTCGATATTGGGATATTTCGTGACAAAGGCCGAAGCCAATATCGAGATCTGGCGGTTTAGGTTTCGAAGCTACAGAGAGTGCTGCCCACTGGAATTATCTCGATAGATATCTCTGTTAAGTCTAATCCCAACAAAGCTAGTCTTCGAGACGGTTGGAAGTCCGTAGCGGATTTTAGTGGAAATGTTGAAACCATATTCGGGGATATCGCTTGAATGAATGCGGATTTCTCGCTTTATCTCTTCAACCTTTATTTGCACTCTTTTTTTTTTTTTTTTTTTATATGCATTTAAAGGTCACCAACAAAACACACATCAATACAAGATAAAAGTACATAATCGATTTACATACAAATATAAATGGTGTCTCAATTACAGGTGACACTACATTAGTAAGGCAAAGGTAAATAAATTTCAAAACTATACATAATTTAAACAAAATAAGAACTTTTTTAATGTAATGTATGGATAAATAAATCACGAACTAAAAAAAAAAGAAAATAAAAAACTACAGTGACAGAATGAATTTTTCACTCTTGATTATTCCACATCCCTTTCTTTGTAAAAGTTGAGTTAGTTAGTAATTGGTTACTTCACGTACAAACTTACATTGTATAACGCATTATAGCTGTTTCGCATAATTATATTCTATATTCTGAAATAAACGTATTCATGATTGATTTTTTTTTTATGTTAGAAGTTGGCAAACAAGCATATGGCCCACCTGATGGTAAGTGGCTGCCGCAGCCTATGAGCTCTTGCAGCACCATTAGTAGGTGCCACTCACGCGTTGCCAACCTCGAGATATTAGTTCTTAAATCTCGTTCGCCCAGTAATTTCACTCAGCGTACAGTGCCCTTCAAACCGGAACACAGTAGTGGCTAAGCAATACTATTTGGCGGCAGAATATTGGACACTGCGGTGGTACCTACCTAGCCGGCCTCTTGCAACAAAAGACCTACCACCAGTGTGACTGATTGCACTGGTGGAATAATCTCTGTTGTGACAGAGGTTATCCTAACAGCGGGCGATGGGGTCGTCACATCCCGACGCCTTTAAACCTTTGATGAAACTAATTGGTATTATTGGCGGTGTTTGGGAGAGGCTTACAAGAGCCATGCTTCTCCCAGCACAAATGGGATGAAACGACCGAGGTAGTACTATCCCCTCACAGAAATTCGGCTTAAAGTAACAGGTATCAGTCATGTTGCGTTTCTTGCGAAGAGGGCGGGCGCCGGAGGCACAATCTTTCATCCTCTATGTTCCCTGTTGAGTACTTACCATCAGGTGGAGCAAATTGATGTTGATATTGATGATAATGTTGAGTCTACTACAAAATCGATGTTTTAACATGAATTTTATATTATCAGCCTAAGCCCTTAGTATTTTATTAGTTCGTCCTCCATTAAGTCTTCACCCTTAGAATTATATCAGACATTAAAATTCAATTCAAATTCAATCAGTTACTACTTTCACCCTTTGGGATTGGGAGGTCAGATTACAATCGCTCAAAAACGTGTAAAAACTAGTAACCTGTCAAATCAGAATAAAGAGCGATAAGTAGACTCTGGGTAAATAATGCTAAGAAGAAGAAGACCGTAAATCTTGAAATACAACTGCAATTTAGCGATAAAAGGAACGTATTACGAGGTTTATCGTTATAACTTCTCAGAAGTTCGCGCTGTCTAGATAGAAATAACTACATTTGTTTAATTTTGTTCAACTGTATAAAAGTTCAGGAAGTTTAGTATATACCGTGGCACGATAAAGAAGTCATTTGAGAAACTCACTAAGTAGTTCTAATTAATCTACATTTCCTATGTAAAATGGTATTTTTGGAATGAGAATTTTCAACACCTCTCTAAAAAACATCTCGCCAAAATTCGCAGATCGCGCTACTGTTCGCCACTATGCGTGGTATTTTTTTCCGGTTGTGTATTGCTGTTGTCTCTGCTGGTCTTGACAGCATCATCAAGCGGAGGTTGCTGAGAACTGAGACCCAGCAGAAAAAAAGAACAGCCTTCGCAGAGGCTGACCAGTTGTGGACATCATCAGAAATGGACGAGTTAGAACATTTTAATGCATTTCATTTTAGAATCCTCAATAGCTAAATGGTAGACGGGCTGACTCCGCTCCATTAACGCGAGATTCGCGGGTTCGATCCTGACCCCCCCACTCCTAGTGCAAGCTTCGAGCTTATTTTTAAGGGGCAAAAATTCGAGCTTATTTTATGTACCCAGGGTCTGCTTATTACTCTTATCCGGATTTGACAGGTTACTAGTTTTTACACTGAGCGATTGTCATCTGACCTCCGCAACCCTAAGGGCGAACCAGTAACTCATTGGATAAGAGCAATTTACTTATCAAGAGTTAACGATTATTATCAGATGTTATGTGATATGAACCAGGACTGACCGCTTAACGTGCTCTCCGAGGCACGGTGGGGAGACCCACAAGGACAAACGCCCAGACCGAAACAGATATTTGTAAGATCAATACAAACATTTGTTCTAGCGGGAATCGAACCCGCTACCGTCGAGGCTAAAGGCAGACTCGCTACCCACAACGCCACAATGGTGTCTAAAGCATTGCTAACGTTTAAAAAACCTTATTTGTTTCATTCGCCAGGAGCTTCGCCGGTTCGTGCCACTTGAACATTCGCTCCGGTGAATGTCCCATAGTCTATTTACAGTTTCGATAGTTAGTCTGTATTTCTATTTTAATTTATATTTCATTGTAAACAATATTGAAACTACAAAATTGTCTACACTTATATTCAGCCAATTAAATCCTTATAAGTGAGTAAAATTAATTTAACAAAGCAATTCAATCATTGTTAATTATATTGAGAATCTTTAGTATTAAAATAATGTGATTTAGAAATTAATTAAAAATTTAATTTTGAACCCTTTCAAATTATTATTAATGACTTTGATCGTAATTATACTTGACTACCAAAAACGATAAAATAATTTTATATTTTGTAACATTTTTAGGCGTTGAGACGTGACGACCCCATCGCCCGCTGTTGGGATAATCTCTGTCACAAGAGGTTAGTACTTCCCTGGTTGAGCCAGCCCATTTGTCTTGGAAGATGGCTCTACTATTTCAAAACATTCAAAGAGCAAACAATCTGTTTTTTCCAGATTTTATTTTATTGAAATACTGAAATATCGTGTTTTCGCACGTCACTCAAACCTTCAAAACTTTCTCCGAGAACTCAACACTTGATTGAAACAACAACCGAGAAAACATTGAAAATGCTCGGTAAAATATAAGCCGTTTATTACAGTGAAAGTAAGCCTCTTAATTGAAAAGTTTGTTGTTACTAAGACGATAAGAATGTATTAAAATAGACCGCAAATTTTTAGAATAAAGTTTTAGGATTTCGTATAGCTAATAATCTTGTTACTTTAAAACGAACACAATATAATATTCTCTTTCTAGTTTATTAGTCTTGCTGAAATTGGAGAATGGCTTCATTGATTTAGCTAATCGTGATATTGAAATGAATGTTCTTAAATAAATAATTGTTGATTTTAGAATCCAATATGTTTTTATTGAAGTGAAACTTCTTTAGAATAGTTGTGATTTCAAACCAGATGCAACGGAAAAAACGACAGGTAAGAGACGCGAATACAAAAATGTGTAGGAAGAATGAGACAGAAATATACATACTATTGTTACGGGGAACCTTATCACAGGGGCATAGGGTTCAAAATCTCTTGCTACTCCTTTTGTTTATTTCTACGACCGCCGCGCGGATTCGAGAAAGATGTATTCTCGAAACATGTAGAATAGCGTTCCGCGGACGGAGCTCTCTCGAACCCGTGTCCGTGTATATAAGCGGCCCGGCGCGTCGACTGATTCATTCAGTTCTGAGCAACAAGCGAAGACACTACAAGTGATACCAGTGAACAAGTGCGATAATTAGTGACCTCAGCTATTCTTTTGGACTGTGATTGACCTGTGATTTGGACCTGTTGTTTGCGAAGTTCTGTTGTTTAATCTAGACCTAGAATAAAGTCTTGTTTAGAGCCATCAGGTGTTTATTTCCAAATTAGCGAACCCCAGCCCGTAACACTATTTTATACTATCGGTCTCTCTTCTTTGCGCCAGGCTTTAGTGAGCCAGAGCGAGAGACCAAATGTCGGTGTGTATATATATTACGCAGTGTTTAATAATTGCTTGTATTTGAGCATTTAACGTGTGTTAGTATATGTGAAAAGTACGTGAGCTAATACTACTGTACATTGTATGCGGGCGCGTATTACAGCTTTTTAGTAAGAAGTCAGCGTGGTGTGTTATTATTTAACAGTGTTTGTGAATATTTTTATATCTTGTTGTATATATTCATAGTCAGAGCAATACCAGATTATTTTATTAATATCTCAATTAAAAGGTCATCAATAAAACCACCAGCTGAAGGGCAGACATATAAATGAAACTGGGGCTTAACATTAACTTTTAGTGGTTCAAAATCAATCCAGTTCAATTCTTACATTCAGATTTTATATAAGCATTACGTATAAATATGTGAGAGTTTGTTTGATTTTACTAAGTTATTGCATAGCTTTTATCGTGGGCTTTTCGCGCGGCGACCAAATCAAGAAATTTCTTAACGAAAATAATAAAAAAAACTGGGACCCGATAGTAGCGCCCCCTACTGCATCCCATTGTGAATCTAAATCATTTGCGAATCCACTGAAACACACAAAAATAGTCATCAAAATCCGTCCAGCTGTTTAGGAGTTCAGAGACATACACACGTACAGTAGAATTATATATATAAAATAATATATATTGGAAGACATTTGAATCGCAATAAGAGTTAATGGTAAGCCCGCAGATCTTATCTAAATTGAGTTTAAATATAACTAGTCAACAGCGGTTTCGTATTCAAATTATTCTAATGAACAGCCCTTATGCTTGAGTGACTTCATTAAGGGTATGCCCTATTCTGTCTTATATTTCAGTGGTTTGAGACTTAGAGCTCATCAGTGTAATGATGATACAATATTACACACGATATGTTACATTCATGTCTTAAATAATGTGCTTGTTATAATATATTAATTTTTGTTATTCTTCTTCTTATCGAGTGGTTAGTGGCCAACATAGTGTCAGAGTTGTTCAGCTCGCCCGTAGGCCTCTGACTTGACTTATCGACTGTTTTCAAATTGTCAACAGCCGGGACCGACTTTTTACGTGCCCTCCAAAACACGGAAACGCTCGGTTGAAATACCACTATGCGATCACCCATCTAGTGACTGACCGCGCCTAAAGTTGCTTAACCTACCGATCGTTTAGCGATTAGTGGGTGCACTCGGCTATGAGCGTCTCATTTTTTTGTAATTAAAGACATGAATGGGTTGGCCGGGGTAATCACATAAGATCGACGTGAAGTGATTTTTATGATAACCGGTGTGATGGAGTTACTTAACCTGTTTTAAATACCAATAAAATGGAAAAATAGCATCCCAATTTTCAAGTTGGATCAATTTTCATCATGGGCAGCTTGCCCATGCCAAATAACATCTTCAGCGAGCTAATCTGGACGGACGGATGGCAAAAATTCAAGAGTTCCTTGTTGACTGTGGTAACCTAGGTTGTTGACTACATTACCCTAAATATCCTTTTTCCTAGCATGTTTATATACTTATCCTGATTTGACCGGCTATTAGTTTTTACACAGAGCGTTTGCCATCCGATCCCGCAACCATATGAGCGAACCAGTTACTCATTGGATAAGAGCAATTTACTTCTCAAGAATTAACGATTATTATCAGATGTTATGTGATAACAACCGGGACCGACAACTTAACGTGCTCTCCGAGGCACGTTGGGGAGACCAACGAGGACAAATGTCCAGACCGAAACAGATTTTTATAACAAACTCGTCGTGGTTACAGGACTGGTTACCACCAACGCCACAATGGTGTCAGTATTTTTTTCATTTTCAAAAATAATTATGTATGATGTTAAAAGAAAGGCTTACTAAACACTGAAGACTGCTTAAACTTTTAAACAGAACACTTCTAGAAAAATACGGTAATTCGTAAAAAAACATTTTTGTAAAGGTACCTTTGACCCTTTCTTTTATTAAAGGTTTAGGAAAAAGTTGATGAAAAATCCGTTACCAAAATTAGATAATTTAACAAAGTTAAAAAGGGTTAATTTTTATAGAAATAATTAAGATTGTTAAAAAGCGACAATTTAATTAAACTAATAAACTATAATTCTTCTTATTCCTAGCATTATTCTGTGTACTATACGAGTATTTACCCAGGTACTAGTTTTTGCACAGACAGATTGCTATCTCCGCAACCCTACGGTCCAAACGCCCACACCAAAACTGATATTTCTAAGATCAATGCAAACACCTGTCCGAGCGGGAATCGAACCCACAGCCATTGAGGCTAAAGGCAGACTTGCTACTCACAACACCAAAACGGTGTTAAGCGCCAGTGAAATTATTAACATAAAAGTAATATTAATTTACATATACATATATTTACGGAGAACCTTATCACAAGGGAATAAGGTTCAAAATCGCTTGCTAGTCTCTTTGTTTATTTCCTCGACCGTCGCGCGGGTTCTAGAAAGATGTATTCTCGAAACATGTTGTATAGCGTTCCGCGGATGGAACTCTCTCGAACCCGTGTTCCGCGTTATATAAGCGGCCCGGCACGTCGGCTGAGTGATTCAGTTTTGACAACAACAAGCAACAAGCGAAGAAACTACAAGTGATACCAGTGATCAAGTGCGATAATTAGTGACCTCGGCTATTCTTTTGGACTGTGATTTAGACCTGTGATTTGTGAAGTTCTGTTGTGTAATCTAGACCTCAATAAAGTCTTATTTAGAGCCATCAGGTGTTTGTTTCCAAATCTGCGAACCCCAGCCCGTAACAATATAAAAGGAGAAGACCTGACTGACATATAACCAGTCTAAACCCTTGGGCCTAGACAGGACCTTGTTAAATTTTTAACAGATGTTGTTTTTAAAACGTAAATGAGCACTAAGAAAGGATTTTTCGAAATTGAAGCCTTAAAGGAAAGAAAAAAGGGTTTAAGGGTTATATTCCATAAGATACAACTATACAGAATTTTAATTGAATATACCCACCCTGCAGTAGTATTTCGATGATTGGCTGTTTTTTACTCAATCACGAAAAAAGGTTTTAACAGATTTGGCTGAAATATCACACAGATTTAGATTATTAACGGGCTTAAAACATGTGATACCTTTATCCCGGAAAAATGTTTGGTTCACGTAGGATTAATAAAAAACTACATAATGCGACCAGAGCCGTGGCATAAATAAATCATATGATAAACTAAATGCAAAAATTTTAGCAATGGGAAAAGTTCTTAAATTAGCCCCCAAGTTCTTTCAACTCCAGAGTATATTTTTGTTAATTATAACGCGAGTTGACCAGATACAGAACAGCTCCGGACATATAACAAAGTTAGTTTATTACCAAATTTAAAAGTTACAGCTACGAGTAGTTTGGGTAAATTTTATAACGTTACCAACTTTTACTGACTCGCTTGGCTTATCAACTATGGAGTTATTTTTTTAAATTTATTCTAAAAAACGTTGAAAATTTTCTCATGACAATAACTGATCGTAACCTATATTACTAACAACGCCCGCGGCCTCGCTCACGTTAATGTAGATGTTATGCCGAACGACCTATCTAAATATTTTTTTAGGGTATTAGGTTGGCAAGCAAGAATACAGCCGTTTTTTTTTTGTTGTCGGGGAGGAAATCTACTACCAGATACCCGGCGTCCTGGGGAGGAACAACCGGGTTATGTGGAGTTCTATGACAAGGTCGAAACGTCATGGGGACCCACTTAAACCTCCTCGGTGGCCGACCTCAGTATTTTTGTCAGGTTACGGGAACTCTTGAAGAACAAACCAATGCGAGCTCTTGAATGACAATCACCGTGCTCCGATTGGTATCGGAGCTCGGTCCCGGGGGGGCGAGTTGGTAAGCCCCCCAGCGCTTCTCCACTCATCACGGACGCACAGATACCCCACTCTGCACGTCCACGGGCCACTTGATGATAAACGGTTGCCAGCTTTTGCTCAGCAATTTTACTAGCCTACAGTGCCCTTCAAACCAAAACACAGTAATGCAAAGACACTATTGCTTTGCAGTAGAATATTACACTGCGGTGGTACCTATCTAGCCGGCTTCTTGCAACAAAAGGTCTACCACCAGTATGACTGATTGCACTGGTGGAATAATCTGTGCTGTGACAGAGGTTATCCCAACAGTAGGCGATGAGGTCGTCACGTCCCGACGCCTATAAAATTTAAGTTTTTTTTCCATAAGACACAATTTCAAGTGTCTTCTTCTTCTTATCGAGTGGTCAGTGGCCAACCTAGTGTCAGAGTTGTTCAGGTCGCCCGTATAGGCGTCTGACTTGACTTATCGACTGTCATCAAATTGATAACAGCCGGGACCGACTTTTACGTGCCCTCCGAAGCACGAAGACCCTCAGTTTATATACCACTATGCAATCACCCATCTATTGATTGACCACGCCTAAAGTAGCTTAACCCACCGATCGTACACATATCAGTGAGCGCACTCGGTTACGAGCGTCTCATATCATTTCAAGTGTGTACGGCCTTTAGTTAATTTTTTAAGAGTACCTCGGAACCGTTACAGACAACAGTGTGTGCAAAACAAATAAGCATAGATGAACTCAAAAAACAAAATCCTTCTGGGGCAGAGGAATAAAAACACCTCAGACAATTTGCCAACGAATACATACCAATTCGTATGCAAGTGATGTCGCGTGATAAAATTCAACCCTTAATAAATCCCTGCGGCTCACAGGGCCAATATTCTAAGCATAAAAGTTCACGGATAATAGGAATCCAGTAATACGGTACGTGATCTCACAAAGATTCAAGCAAACCAATTATACGATTGATTTTATTCTGTATTCTGTGATCAAGTGGATTTTATCACTTTCATTGAGTTTTTTAATCTCAATCTCAAAAAATTCCCACGCTAAGTTGAATCGGCACAGCACGCCTTCTTTTTCCATTCTGTTCTATCATTAGTTACTTCTGAACTCACTCTCTTTCCACGCATATCTTCCACACTCGATAAGTCTAAATAGCTCAACGGTAGAAGTTTCTCCGTTCCGTTAACGCGAGAATCGCGGGTTCTATCGTGACCCCCTTAGACATATCCTTGTATTGACTTGAAAACCTAATATTCTTTAAAATAAATGTCATTCCTAATGTAAGAGATGCAGTCCCTTTAGAAATACGACTTCAAAATCTCTGAAACGGGAGAAAAAGTACCATTTAAAATGGTTTCTACTTAGCCTGTTTAGTTATCTGAAATAGAGCTTGCTACTTAATAAAATTTCTGAACGTTGAAAGCCGAAAGGTATGCAGATACTTTATTACGAACATTGCACTGTAGACAGGCAATGGACATAATCATTTAGCATGAACGTTTAAATTATATTTTTTACATAAATCTTTTAGGAAGTGCAGTACTTCTTAATCTATTTTATTATGTCAACGGATGCCACTACATAATCATAATCCTCCGGCCTCGGGATGTGACGACCCCATCGCCCGCTGTTGGGATAACCTCTGTCACAGCATAGATTATTGCTCCCGTGCAATCAGTCACACTGGTGGTAGATCTTTTGTTGCAAGAGGCCGGCTAGGTAGGTACCACCGCAGTGTCAAATATTCTGCCACCAAATAGTACTGCTTAGGCATTACTCTGTTCCGGTTAGAAGGGCAATGTACAGTGAAATTACTGGGCAGAGGAGATTTAAGAACTAATATCTCGAGGTTGGCAACGCGTCAGTGGCACCTACTAATGGTGCTGCAAGCGCTCATAGGCTACGGCAACCACTTACCATCAGGTGGGCCCTAAAAAAAATCTACCACGCTGATCGCCTAAAGGTTGGCGTATTTTTATGTCTTAATTTTTTTACAAGAGACAAATTAGATAAAACATAATACCAATCAGAAACATAAAATTGTTAAACCATTTGCTATCCCTATCAAAACTCAAAGCTTGCCCGGATGTGGATTCAAGGCCTTTGGTTAAAATATCTATTCTCTATCCATTTGGTTATCTCATCTTACTTTGGTATATAATAGTCTTTTTTCCTCAGCTATCAGACTAACTTAACTTTTCTAAGCCGAGTAAGACTTCAGGAAAATTTCTTCGAGCATTACCCTCTGAGTTGGAAAGAGGTATTAAAAGTTACATACTAATGAACAATGACCTCAACTTTTGAAATTCTGGAGTCATAACTGTATTAATCTTTCGTCCCATCACATAATACTGTATATTTTAGATAAAAACTTATATTAAGAAAAGGACACGAGAAAATTAAGTGAAAATTAAAATTTTGATTTTTTTTATTTCATGACGGTTGGTAAACAAGCATACGGTCCGCCTGATGGTAAGCCGTAAAGGCAACCTATGAAAACGCGCGATAATAGAAGTATCACGTGACCACTGTCACACCAGGGAAGAGAAGATAATAGACGGGGTGGGAGATCGGGCCTCGGGCTCTCTCACTCGTCGCACGAAACGCAACAGTGTCTACTTTATTTCAGTTACTTTACACGAAATGTTTGTGAGAGACCAGGCCGATTTATGCTGTAAGGAGCATGGCTCTATTACCACTAAAAATAATATACGATACTATATTATACTAATTATTAACATTCTTTTATTAGTAATTCAATATTTTGTTAATATGACGGTGTGTTCTAATGTGAAGTATTAATTTTTTACAACCTTTAAGTGCAGAGCAGTTATCAAAAACATTAACATCTGGCTAGGTAAGTAAGTAGGCAAAGGAATACGGGTCAATTCAGCGTAGGCACATCACTCAAGAACAGACATCTAACATTAAAATTTAACGGATCTCAAACCTCAGGCAGAAACAATTCATATACGCAAATAAGCAATACCATGTCAACCCACAAAATAAAAAAAAAAATAGTCATATATGCAGAAGTGTTAGTAAATGGCTGAAGAACATTTTTCTTTAATATTTGTGGGGTTTTAAGCTTTAAAACTTCTAAAAAGCCATTTTTTAATCGTGCCATTTATGTATTATTTTAAACGTTTTGGGTTATATTATATACAAAATATGAAGTTTGTATGATTATTTTATGTGAAAATAAGTAAAATAATTATAGTAAAATATAGTAAAAGATGTAGGTACATCTTGAAATTGCCAAAAACTTGACCAATATAAAAAAAATTCATATAAAGCAAAGCGTTCAAAATTTTCAAACGCGTTTTTCTCGAAATGACATTCGTGTGGGTTGACATGGTATTGCTTATTTGCATTCATGTAATATTGTCATTAGTTTCAAAATACAATAGCATAATCATCACCCGTCAAAACCGCTGTTTGTCTTCGACCCTCTACGCTGTTGTCGTACACTAGAATGCTTTGATTGACCTAATTCTTGACCATAGATTTAGAATAGGCTAGATAGTGCATGGTCATTAGATACTATGAAAACCGAGCGTGTTTACTACTTTCGAAGTTGAAGAAAAAACGTAAGAAACGTAAGTAAAAAACTTCCTTCCTGACGGGGGTCCTCCGACCACACATTTTTTAAAATCTTTTTTAAGTTTGGATTATAATTTAATTAAGATTCTTTGTTAGGGGTTAGGATAGAACCTGAAGCTTTTGCATTACAAGTCGGCCCTTCTACTGTTTAGGTATTACGGCTTTTAGATCAGTACCTCAAGCATGCGTTATGTTTTGTGAAGAACTATGATGTAACAAATCGCATGCCAAGCGTTGGCCCCTGGCTAGTCAGCTTACTCGTGTTAATTAGTAAAATCTCTAATCATGGAACGCCTTCTACAGAATAAATTTCACAAATCACGTAGTAACAAACAATTCGACTAAAATCGGATCGTCCTGAAAGTGATTAGGACTCCGCAACGACCAGTCCCGGTGCTGTCCCGTTTAATTGCTCTCCCGGGAAATCTATCTTGTTTTACTACGTCCACTTTAAATCCGATTTTTTTGTCTGTACGATAGTCGGTTAGGATTGGAATTGGAAAACGGTTTTTTACGTGTCAGACTCGATGTTCTTTGCATATAGGGACATCTTTTCAGTTTTAATATGTAGCCTTTAATGAAAGATGTTGACAAAAATCTGTCATATTGTCCGAAATCGAGGAGGACTTATGCATTATAATATAAATAAAATTGGAGTGTCTTGTTGTATTGCCAAATTATCAGCTTTTCCCTAAATGCATATGAATACTTTGATAAATAATAAAACATTTTTTATGAATATTTATCTGTCTGTTGGTTCCAGCTAAACTCTGAAACGGCTGGACCGATTTTAAAGGGAATTTTACTGGCAGATAGCTGATAAGGAGTAACCTAGGCTACTTTTATTTTAGAAAAAGAAATAGAAATAGAAAAGCTTTAAATATATTTGTAGGTTGCAAAAAAACTACAGAATTATTCTCAGCTAGTATAAAAATGAATTAATAAATAAACGCTACATACTCAACGTATTATTAAAAATCAACAAGCAACCATGAAGTGCAAAATTAAAATAAGGAAAGAAATGCAAAATGTATTTTTATTTTTATTTTTTTTATTTTATTTATTTAGGACAACCAACAAAACATACACCAAAAAAGTACAAATACACATTTAAGACAGATTAGAGCTAAGTGTTGTCTTACTTATAGGTTGCGACATGCTTATAGTGAAGACTTATTTTACAAAAAATATATATAAATCAAAAGAAATTCATACACATACAAATAAGACTAAAAATAAAAATCAAAACAATGCTTCTAAATATCAAACATAGTGTACACATAAAAACACTGGTATGGATAATAAGGACTGTTATATATGTAATTTAAAAAAAAAAATAATAATAACTAAATTAAAAAGTAATACTAATATATGTAATTAAAAAAAAAATTAAATAAAATCTTAAGTACGAGACCGTGAGACAGAATTATTGTTAGTTTTAGAAAAGTAATCAAGAAGTTTCCTTTTAAATTTAGGCAAGCTATCTGAAAAGATGTCAATATCAATATTCTTGCTATTGGACAGAGAATTATACTGTCTCTGGATTCTATTAATGGTAGAATTAAAACCGAGATTGCTTTTTGAGGTGTATGTTGTAAAGGGGACGTATTTATTAGCACGACACGACTTCAGAGGGATATTGAAATTAAGATCTTGCAATAACGAGGGGCAGTCAAGTAGTCCGTTAGTTAATTTATATAAAAACATGTGATCCAGTAGTTTTCTTCTGTCTTGCAAACTATTTAAACCAAAGAAGATAAGCCTATCTTCGTATGAAACAAGCTCCTTAGCTTTATTACAATGAAAACTTAAATGCCACATAAACCTTTTCTGAACACGTTCTAGCCTTTTTACGTGTATCTCATAAAGAGGGCTCCAAACTGGACTACAGTATTCAAGGCAAGAACGTACCAGGGTGTGATATAACAGAATCTTGGTCTGTGGTCTTTTAAAATCTTTGCAGTTTCTTAATATAAAGCCCAGTGTTTTAAAAGCCTTAGTCGCGATTTTGTCGTAATGTAAATGGTAGCGTAGCTTAGAATCCAGTTCTACTCCTAGGTCACAGACGGTCTTAACCTCTTTTAAGGTTTGGCCTTTTATTTTATACACAGGCGAAATAGAGCTGTGATTTCTGGTAAATCTGATGAAATGACATTTATTAATATTTAAAGTCATATTATTGTTTTCACACCAAAAAGACAGCCGGTCGAGATCATTTTGGAGTAGTCTGACATCGTTATTATTCTTTATTTTCATGGCTAGTTTGATATCATCGGCATACATAAAACACTGGGAGTGTTCAAAAATTCGCACTATATCATTTATGTAAATATTAAAAAGTATAGGCCCGAGGTGTGAGCCCTGTGGGACCCCAGAAGTAGCCTGTATTCAAGTTATTATAACGTGTTTTTAGGTTCCGTAGCTGAATGGCAAAAACTGAACCCTTATAACATAAAAAAACAAATAAAATCATAAAAATGGTTGGGTATGAAGTGAGAGGCAACTTGCCTAGCCAGACCCTTTGTGTCAAGAGGATAGCGGTACTCGTTTCTCCGAAGAATTATTTTAGACAATTGTAATAGTATCAGATTTATATCAAAGAGTGTCTTGATCATTGAATTCCAGAAAATCTATTGAAATGTTTGCCAGGCAAAGTTTGATTACTGCGAAGGGTCATATTTACCTTGTAACTAATCCGTTAGACACTATCATAAGTGCGTAGTAATCGTAAGCCCCTTCTAGGATCTTAAATGTGTATATATTATTGATACAAAGGATTTATAATATATTACTTACGGTACTAGAGCCAAGTTCCTCCCAACACAAATGGGCCGGCGCGACCAGGGAAGTACTACCCTCTTACAGAAAATCGGTGTCAAGTAACAGTATCGGTAGGTACTGTTGCGTTTGTGCGATGAGTTAGAGCGTCGGAGGCCGGATCTCTCACCCCCTCTATTCTTTTCTCCTTTTCTCTTTTCATCCCTTCCCTACCATCCCTTGGGGTCTTCTCCTTTTATGTATATAGATTACTAATCTTATTACTACTACAACTAACCAAATCATATATTTTTTTTAAATCCACTAATATTGGGATAGCGCTGTTGGCATAACCTCTGTCACAGCAGATATTATTCCACCAGTGCAATCAGTCACACTGGTAGGTCTTTTGTTGCAAGAGGTCGGCTAGGTAGGTATCATTGCAGTGTCGAATATTCTGCCGCCAAATAGTAGTGCTTAGGCATTACTGTGTTCCGGTTTGAAGACGAGATTTAAGAACCAATATCTTGAGGTTTGCGACGCGTGAGCGGCACCTACTAATGGTTCTGCAAGCGCTCATAAGCTACGGCAACCACTTACCATCAGGTGAGCCGTATGCTTGTTTGCCAACTTTTAACATAAAAAAACAATATTTTTGTCTATTTAAATGAAACATGACAATATAAAACACGTATATTATGAATCTCGCTACAAAGCTTATTCAACGCGTCCTTATTATATAATTTTTGTCGCATAAGGTGAATGACGAATTGAAAGTGATTTCAGTCTGAAAGATGAGAAATTATACGAGGGTGCCAGTTTACTTACACACTTACGAAAATTATAAGACATACATATTCTTTAAATAATTATTTTACTTCATTTGGTTTGAATAAACAGAATCTTGTAACAACTCTTTTTTGAGATAATATTTAATATAACACAAAGTCAGAAAGGGAAAATAGGCTCACCTGATGCTAAGCGATTACCGCCGTCCATGAACAGCATTGCCGACCTTTTAAAATAGACTCTTATTTTATTAACATGTTCATTGGCTATTGAGTTTCAAACGGTGGACTGCTGTCATTAGCATTAATTGAAAGACAAAACTGAGGACAAAGTAAAGTGTAGGAAAGTGTCTGCACTGCCGTGTTTAGTTCAATAAGTGAGAGTGCTGGAAAACCAAACTCACAACCATGAATTTCACATTTTTGCTCCTTTAGGACAGACATTACTACCATGTCTCAACGGTTTGACGCCTAAGTTTAGTCGGTACTAAACTTAAGCGTCCTATGCACGTCCTACAGGACCCTGATGATAAGATCACGTTAGACAATGCTCCATACACAGCTCAACCACGAAAACAACACCGTCTTCGTCCGCGTAGACGAGGTCCCTTGTTCCACACAACACGACGCGCTCACACAGTCGGGTAAGTCCATCGACTTCCCTCCATTCCCGATGACGTCTTCAGCCGTGGTTCGGCCTCCCAAGAGGCACTGTAAGGACGGCATCAATTTGAGACCCCGCGAGTGCTGTCTTTTTTTCAAGGCTGGGTCTCAGTACTCGGCTCCCACCCAGTGACGCTGTTAACCCCAGTAGGGCAGTACACGCTGCCGTATATTAAGCTAAGATTTCACCGTAACATCAGACTACGATAGCCACTCGTGGTATCAGTTTTTTTATGTAACGAAAAGTTTGCGACAATTTTGTCGATTGTGTATTCAAGTTCGGACAAATTTGAAATTAAGTCACCAATTTTCGACGAGCCGAGATTTTTGTCTCATATAAACAGAGATTTAACTGACCAAGCTAATACCATGTTGATTTAGGATCTTCGGATGGTTTTATTATGTACGGAACACATTGTTTGTTTGCGAAAGTGTGTTTGGTTTGTTAATTAAATTTGAATATTGAAAGACACTCCCGGGATATGATTTGAATATTGTTAGCACACTGTCTATCTATACTAAGAATTTAAAGCAGATTTTTTTATTTTACTAAGTTGGCAAGGTTGACATAATTTGTAAAGTAATAATTGTATATAAATATATATTATGCAGTCTAGTAACCGTAACTTTATGTTATGATTATCACAACATCAACACTAGGAACAAACAAAAATTACCAATGCCAGTTACTAGACTGCATAAAATTAGTAACTCTTTTAAGGGTAACTGTATACGGTTTTACAATAGGATCCCACAAAGCGTTCAGAAACTTTCTATAAATAAATTTAAAAAAGGTCAAAGAACGTTTGTGTGGTAAAGGCTATTATAAAATTGGTGAATACCTTGAGGACACCACGCCTTGGGAATGAGACAGTCACTCCAGGCTTTTCAGTGATTATAATATGTAAACTAATATCAGTTTAAAAAAATACATATAAAAAAAGATAAAACCCCTTGAGTTTGTTTCGCCGGTTCTTCTCGGGTAGAGATTTAATTTTGGAGCCGGTGCTAGAATCTGACTTTCAACAATTAAGTGTAATGTTTTTATGTTGAATAAAAATATTTGATTTTGATTTTGATGATATCTGTAATTAAAGTCCCCGCCACGAGAAGCTATAAATTTAACATACACACATCCAGGGGCTGGTCACGTTTGGATCAAATATAAAATATATAAAACGTATACCAAAATATATGGACGATATACGAAATAACAGTAATATTGATATTCTACAGATTAAAAATAACAAAAAAAAACAACATTCACGAAAACAACATTAACAACTTACTTCAAAATGTTGGACCAAATGTTTACGTGCCATGAGTCAAAAGCGTCCCTTTGCCACGAAACGTTAGACGACAGCGTTTTATATCGTTAAAATACTACCCGACTAAGTTAAATTGCTAATAAGTCTCCCATTACTCATATGTTACTTTGAGTTGATTGAATTTGAGATGATTTTTTGTTGTTTGCATTGTCGCAGTAACTGAGTAGAAGTTCTTTATTTACAAAATTTTAGCTTCTCCTAACGGGGACTTCATCTTTAAATTCACTATAAAAAATATTTTTACCATTAAACATTATTATTATTCGAGCGTATGTATGTATGTATGTCTGTTTTTTTGTGACGCTCTACAGGCAAAGACGATTGACAGATTTCAACATATGAGGTTTTTTTTATGTTACAAGTTGGCAAGCAAGCATACGGCCCACCTGATGGTAAGCGGTTGCCGTAGGCTATGAGCGCGAGCAACACCCTTAGTGCCACTCACGCGTTGCTAACCTCGAGATATTGGTTTTTGAATCTCCTTTGCCCAGTAATTTCACTAGCCTACAGTGCCCTTCAAACCGGAACATAGTAATGCCTAAGCACTACTATTTGGCAGTAGAATATTTGACACTGCGATGGTACCTACCTAGCCGGCCTTTTGCAACAAAAGACCTACCACCAGTGTGACTGCACTGATTGCACCGGTGGAATAATCTTTGCTGTGACAGAGGTTATCCCAACAGTGGGATGGGGTCGTCATGTCCCGACGCCGGTAAATGCCGGTATCACTAGATTCGTCACAGTTCTGAGAGTGATATAGGGTACATTATTTTAATATGCGTTTCGCAGAAGCAAGCATTCAAAGCGGAATATAGTTCGTATAGCGCCAAAATCTGATCATGGTCCCTTGTAAAAGACAACAAAATAATTTCCCTTGTATAAATAAATCTACATTTAATATAATCTAACGGAATGGCCCTGAAATTTAATTAAAGGGTTTCAAAATAAAATTATTTCATTTAATATTTCTCGAGGACAATCAAAGGAAGCTTCTTAAGACTTGTTTGTCATTTAACGTCAAATTGTTAAGAACAAGAGGCACTATAGGTATTTTGTGAATATTAAAATAGGTCAGTCTTTTGTTATTGATATTGAAATTTATTTTCCTAATTTTATTATACAGGCGAAAGTAACTCTGTCTGTCTCGCTTTCACGCCAAAACTACTTAGATTTAAATGAAATTTGTAACACAGATAGTCTAGACCCTGTGAAAAGATAGGCTTCTTTTGAATCCGAAAAAAAATGTTCTAAGGTTTTGAAAAGGGGGGTGAAAATATGTATGGAATTATTGTCATTTTTATATAAAGAGGGTTTTCAGGGTTTTTATTAAAAACGTGACTCACATGGGCGAAGCCGCTGGCAAAAGGTAATTAATTTCAGTGTTGTGAGGTTTTGTTTCAAATATGTATCAACAGGAATCGTTTTTAAGTGGTTAAATGGACATAATATAATATTAACCATGTTGAAAACAAAACATAAGGCTTGGTTAATGAAACCCATTAACCACAGTCCATATTAAAATTTACATCGGTATAGCCACTGAGTAGATGAGATAGAGTTTAAGAGAGTAGAAAATAGAAGAAAAAAAAAAAAAGATAATGAAGATTGAGAAAGAAGAGGACAGACACATTAGCTGAATGAACTAAGCCTCAATAGCTCAACGAAAGAAGAGCCGACTTCGCTTCGTTAACGAGAGAGACTCGCAGGTTCGATCCTGACATTTGGGCTACTGTCGTACCTACTTCTAGCGCAAGCTTCGAGCTTATTAAGAGGGCAATAGGAATTTTAGTAATGCCTTGAAAAAAGCATTGCTAATATTCTGAAAAAAAACAGCGTTGCATTTATTCAACCAGGCGTACCTAGCAATGTATTGTTAAATATATGACATCGTCATGTTCTACGTATGTAGTAGAGACAGTATTGGTGGGAGAAATCTAGCACCAAGGCGACACGTGTTCCTCTGAAGGTAACACTTACTTGTTCAAGCCAAAAACATTAAGGTTCTTCTATGTATATATATATGATTGTTGTAATTGACGATACAGGCAGGCTTTTCCAGTCTGGGTGTGTCTGTCCTTGTCATTGTGTATATTTCCGGAGTAGTATTTAAAAAAATGGAAAAAGGAAAAGGAAAAAAAAGGTTATGAAGATTGACAAAGAAGAGGACAGAGTAGTTGGAAGTTTGAATCTTTGGTACTTACATTAGCTGAACTAACTGCATTGCTTTTATTCAACCAGGCGTACCTAGCAATGTATTGTTAAATATGACATCCTCATGGTCTACGTATGTAGTAGTGATAGCATTGGTGGGAGAAATGTAGCTGGAAGGCGGCGACACGTGTTTCGTAATAAGCGAGTTTCAGCATTTCTAGTACCATATTACTAAGATTTCTGTAGTACGGGGATCCTGTTGCTTCTCGTCAATTTTTTCTCTGAAGGTAACACTTACTTGTTCAAGCCAACGCTTGTAAGGCTCTACTGTGAGAGACAAGAAGGTATGTCGTTTTCACAGTCTGTCGGAACGACACTCTCAAACATCAAAAGCGAACACAGGTACTTTCTTAATACGAAATCATGAACTCGATGTAGGGTAAATAATTATGACTCTTAATTTTATCAATTACAAATGGGCTGGGTTACAAACTGTAATGCCAAAAGAATGACAATCAAGAGAGTTGGAGTCGTTTAGCGAGAGCCGACGGTCCGCACACCAAGACGCAATCATTAGAAATGCGTAGAGATACTACGCGGCGTGACTATTTATAGAAAGGTACTGACAATTAACCGGCATCTAATATCTAACTACCGCCGTTTTTGTCTAAATAATATAGAATAATAATTACAGCTCTAACACCCTCGAACCTCTATAACTGCGTCGCGAGATTGCCGCCCTCAGCGCTTTCTATAGACTATACCACGGCGAGTGTTCAGAGGAATTATTTTCCCTCATCCCTCCTTCCCCCTTCCATTCAAGAACTACGCGTGCCGGTCTCCGATGTCACCGACTAACTGTGGCATCAATTCCATCGCGAACAAAGAAGTTTGCCAACTCTTTTCTTTATCGCACGTCATTCTTACAACCTGGGGTCCTCCAAACGAGGCGTGAAGAGGCACCTTGCGGGTAGGCAGGGCGAGGATGGCTAGTACAGTTCGCCTTCTGCAACCATATTAGCCACCTTCGCGTGTGGACTCTACTTCCACTTACCATCAGGTGGAGTAGAGTCATTTGCCCTCCGGCGTTATTAAAAAAAAAAAAACAGCCGTTTGATTGTAGTTAGAAAGAAAGAAAGAACAAGTTTATTCAGAACACAGCAGAGAACAAAATATTTAAAACAAGAATACAAATAATAATATAACAAAAACATAAATTAAAATAAAAATGTACAACTTAACACAAAACTACTTTTTTTTTTTAATAATAAAATGAATAAACAATAAAACAATAGTTAACAAAAAGTAAACAAAAGCAATTAAAAATAAAATAACACTGTGCTGTGTTCCAAAATGGCGTACAATTCAGCATTTTTGACATTGAATATTTAAAAACGCCTGACTGTAGCTTATTACTAACATTTCTGTAGTACGGATCTTTATTTATTTATTGCGATAATAAACAATTGTACAAAAAGCTTATCATAACAAATTCTTACAGCTAAATATTAAGTATTTGTACAACCAACACCGTTATCCCCAAATTAAATACTTAAATGGTTATCAGAGATAATCGCTTCCGATACTATAATTGTTAAACAAACTTCTTATAATTGTTAAATAAATAATGATTTAAGAGCATCGAATATATTAATACTCAGTAACAAACATTTTTTTTTTTTTTTATGTTAGATGTTGGCAAACAAGCGTACGGCCCACCTGATGGTAAGTGGCTGCCGCAGCCTATGAGCGCTTGCAGCACCATTAGTAGGTTCTACTCACGCGTTGCCAACCTCGAGATATTAGTTCTTAAATCTCGTTCGCCCAGTAATTTCACTAGCGTCCAATGCCCTTCAAACCGGAACACAGTAGTGCCTAAACACTACTATTTGGCGGAAGAATATTGGACACTGCGGTGGTACCTACCTAGTCGGCCTCTTGCAACAAAAGACCTACCACCAGTGTGACTGATTGCACTGGTGAAATAATCTCTGTTGTGACACAGGTTATCCCAACAGAGGGCGATGGGGTCGTCACATCCCGACGCCAATAAAATTGGTATCCATTAGTAATTGTAATACAAGTTTTTTTTAAATATATGGTGTCACACTGAAAATGTCAACGTTAGTTAGTAAATAAATCGTTAAACGTTTTCATTACTCGTCGAAGAGGCGCACGCTCACCAGCTGTGGTGTTTTTTTTTTTTTTTATTTTATTTATTAGTCCACAAAACTGACTACAATTATGCAAACGACTTAAATTAGAAAATGAATACAACATTATGTTTCAATTGAGTCTTCTCGATGTGGACATAACATGCTTATACTTAGAGGGTACTAAAATAAAAAGAAGAATAGTAAAATAAACTTAACTTAAATTTAGAAATATTTGGTAAAAACAAATGGTGAGCGAACGCGTTACTCGGATCTTATTGCTTCACGTCAATTTTCCCTCTGAAGGTAACACTTACTTGTTCTAATCAAAAACAGTAAGGCTCTACTATATATGATGTTACATAATTAAAATAGTGTTTAGGTAACCGTGCTATGGAAATTTTATCGTCTACCCTTAATTCAGGGATTTTACTTGATATACATGGACATTAGGAACATCTGCATTGCGTGTCGGGCGTATCACCTTGCATGCTAATTAGCTAATAAGGGCGTTGACGAAATAAAAACGTAATGGATATAATTTTTGACAGAAATTAGCATAATTGCCGTGGGGTTACGGTTATAAGATTTTTTTACACTAAAATTACATGTATAATTCATCTTCACATAAAGGCACGGCCCCACCGCAGCGCACGATGCACGGACACATGTAAGCTGAGTAAAGGCATGGGTTTATTTATTTGACAATATGGAGCTACGTTTCCACTGAAGTACACGCTATATATGAATATTAACATCGCTTACCTCTCCGTCCCACCTCCCAGACTAAAGTTAAGCATGTTTTCATGTACCGCGTGCATAGCTTAAGGGACGCCACGCGAACTTGCTCAAATAAGTCTAATGCATGTAACAATGAGATCAATTCGTGCATAGCGTGTTCGTGGGTTCCAGTGGATACTGCCACATACATTTACTTGCAAAACGTAGCTAGACACCCATGTGTAGCTTACCCGTGCGCAGCGGTGGGACCGCGGCCTAACTACTAATCGTTCTGACGCATTGAATGTACCTTTAAGCAAGCAATAATGTGTTCTGGTCTGGGTGGTTATTGTTATGTTTATTTGTGTTTCGGGATACATATTAATATTATCCTAATAACCGTGGGATGTGTATGGTTTAAGCTACTACCGGTTTTGATTATGATTAGTATGTCTGTCTATATTGTTTATATCCATTTATTCAAATTAAAAGTTTTAAGTAACCCCGAAAAAAAAAGTCAATCACCATTCGGGAGCTACGACAAACACACATACACACACACAGAGACAGCACTCAACTATACTAATCAAACTTATAATAACACCCCATCGTTTTAAGGTCGGGGGCTACCAAAAACATCACCATGTTTATAACCATGATATCAAAATCCGAGTAGTCGCATAGGTTAGATATTTATTAGAATTTTGAAGAGACTGTGATCTAAATTAGATCAAAAGGTCGACGGCCTAATGAAACTAATAGCTTTCACGATAAACCCTTTAACTGTGGAAATTTAGTTTCAAAATAATTTGACTAGATGGCAAGCTTATATGTTCATGTTGCGGGAGATAGTAATTAAATCAATATTCTTAGTTCTAACCTACCCTGTTAATAGCTACAGTCTGGACGGCTACAATATTTGGCATACGCGCTTACACGCGCGCTTCCAACCACCGAACGCGCGTACACGCCATTATTCCGGCGTGTACGCTGGAACCGATTGTGGCAAGTTTCACTAGCATATTACCCTATCCCCCGCTGTTGATAATCTGTGGCACTACAGTGGACAGTAGTATCTTTAGTATAACTGTGTTTCGGTTACAAGGGCATTGCAGGTTAATGAACTTACTGAGCAAAGGAGATTTTGAAACGTTGGGTTATATGGAAGATTTATAAATATCGGGCTCGTCAATGCGTGAGTGGCACCATCGCATTAACGTCTACCATCAGGTGGGCCGTCTTGCTTGCCAACTTAGTAACCTTAAAGAATATTACGCGCATATACAAGATAAAAAGCGCGTTAACGCTCGTAGAAATACGCGTCTCATAATTTTAAGCTATACTCTTGTATAAAACGCTGATCTAACACCGCCCTAATCAATTTTTTCTTTACAAAACGATTATAAATGTAATCTTCTATCTAGAGCACTTGAATGAAACACCTACAAAACAGGCGAACCTATAGACAGTAGCGAGTATTATCTAAAATGACATTCAAAAAGTGCCGCAATCTTTCAAGGTGAATAAATTACCCGAAAAAGGTTCTGTAATGATGTACCTAATTTGGTACCTCGATGATAAATTACCTATCATAGGGGCGTTATCGTCTGTTATTACGTAAGGTCCGACCGTCCCTAGTAATAGTTAGGCTATAGTAGAACAGATTTTTTTTTTGGATTTTGGATCTCAAGAACACTGAAGTAATATGGTATAATATAATTATTTGGTAGATAATAAATCATTAAACAACTAGCAATCAATGCAAAGTGTTACATGGAACACATATTCATCTCATTTCTATTACAAAAATAGATACTTTTTAGCATTTTAAGAATTAAAAAGTTTTTTTTTATAATTTTTCTTCCTTATTTCATTATTCTGCTATATTGGGAATTAGATTATGAATTCCAGACTAAATTTTGCTCAATTCAAATTCAAATTCAAATATTTTTATTCAACGTAAAAATCCTTACAGTTATTAGTTGAGTCAGACTACCACCAGCTTTAAATTGAAACCTCTACTTGGGTAAAGCCGGCGAAACTCAGTGGTTATAATTATATTTATTTAATGTATTATTATTATTAAATTATATGCCTTCATTGGTAATATTTCAATCAAATTCTAATTCCGCGCTATCTTATTTTGTATTAATCATGTACTTAAAATAAACGTCAAATTTTAGAGGAGAATATTTAATACGACCAGTACCTAATGGGGGCCGTTGAGTGTGTAGCGTTCATTTATTATAAAAAAAAAAAAAAAATACTAAATTTATAGTTAGTTAACTTGAAAATTCCCTGAACCGTAAAGATACCTAAAACCGGTCTGTATCTGATTCCTGTTTGTATATTTCTCATCTTATTTTCTGAAACCGTCGTTCTGAAATGTGATTTATTCAGTTCAGGCCCCTCGTATTTCCTCTAACGGTACAGCGTAAATTAAGTTCCTGAAATAGAGTAAATAATTCTAGAAATGTCATAGCTGTTCAGAGACGTCCACACGTTAAACGTCGAATTGATTTTTCAGTCTTTCTTTCGGAGTCGTGGGGTCACCATGTTGTCGACACATATTTTTATGTATGTCATGACATGACTTGCATTATCATATGCGCGTTTCCAAATCAGGGGTTAGGAGGGAAGGATTGAGAAGGGCAAAAAGGAAGGGAACAGAGGGACGACTCTACTAGTACTAAACCAAACTCGTTGGTTTTGTTGGGGCTCTAAGAGACACCATTTTATCGTGACCTACGAGTAGAATCTACTTCCAGAATCTTTATTGAACCGGTATAGATACATATAACACATATTATAGCTAATATGTATCAAAAGTGATTTTTACTGCCCTGTAGACGATTGAATTGTATTTTGGCAATATAAAGTCACCATTTTTATATGGTTTCCTACATTTTCTAACAAGGAACATTGAAAACTTGTATCAAAAAATTTATGATTTACAGTTTTTAACCTGGCTTTCTTGACTATATAAGTATGGTCCACATGGTGTCCCTCGTGACGTTTAACGTGTTAAAAATAATTATAATATAGCTCTGACTCACAATTTAAATTAAGGCCACTTGAGTATATAGATTTGGAAAGTTATATCTTATCACAAGTTTATTAGAAATATAAACGATACCTTTCAAAATATCAATATTAGTAACTAAATATTGATATAAATCAAGTGAAATGTTTAGCATTTCCAAAATTGTTGTAATACGATTTACGATTCCCAGATTTAGGATATAAACCTAACATCAATTTACTGAACCAGAGACGTCTAGGTTAATCAAGTGAACTAAATTTTGTAACTATTACAAATATTTTAATTTTAAAACTATTGATTAAAAACTAAACGTCACAGTTGTCAAATTTCTTGAATTCGTTGAGTGTCCAGCGTTTATGTTTATGTTTTATTCTTGTATGAGGAACCTCTTTATTATAATACGTAGTAATAATAAAAAGAGGTCTTTATTATTACACTTAGTGAGACGCTCATGGTCGAGTGCAACTACTGATCAGTAAACGATTGGTACGTTAAGCAACTTTAGGCGCGGTCAGTCACTAGATGGGTGATCGTATAGTGGTATTTCAACCGAGCGTTTCCGTGCTTTGGAGGGCACGTAAAAAGTCGGTCCGGGTAGTTGACGATTTGACAACCGTCGAAAAGTCAAGTCAGAGGCCTACGGGCGACCTGAACAACTGTGACACTAGGTTGGCCACTAACCACTCGATAAGAAGATAAGATTACACTTAGTACTTGTTCTTGTAGTGGCATCACACACATTCTGCGAAAATTTCAACTCTGTACGCGTTTGATACAGTCCGTGGACGGACGGACGGACAGCGGAGGCACCGTTTGATTACGGATTTAAAAAGTGTTTCAATCCATAAAATTTGCGAATCTTGTACCATGATTTTAATAGAAATATACCCTTGAAGCATAACTCAAGTATTCGGGCTGTTCATTAAAATAAATTGAATGCAAAGCCGCACTGTTGATTGTTTGTATTTAAGGGAAATTCAGATAGAATCTGTTCCAACTCAAGGTCTGCCCTTTGGCTAGGGTAATGTTTTGAGGTCTTAAGACAATTTTGTTGGTGTTAATTAATTTTAAAAATTTTTGATTTTTTTATATTATAAGAGAAGATTTTTCTTTGAAGTTACTGAGTTGGCAAGCAAGCCTACGACCGACCTGATGGTAAGCAGTTGTCGTAGCCTATAAGCCATTCATTTGTAGGTGTCACTTACGCGTTGCCTACCTTGAGATATTAGTTCTTTCATCACCTCACTTAGCCTATGTACTCCTTAGCAACATACTGCATTGCGGTAGAATATATGACCGTGGTACCAAACTAGCCGATCTTTCATTAAAAATCCTACCACCAATATATGAAGCTAGAATTCCTCATCCTAGCATTATTCCCGGTATTTTATGTACCCAGGGTCGGCTTATTACTCTTATCCGGGTTTGACAGGTTACTAGTTTTTACACGGATCGATTGCCATCTGACCTCCGCAACCCTAAGGGCGAACCAGTAACTCATTGGATAAGAGCAATTTACTTATCTAGAGTTAACGATTATTATCAGATGTTATTGATAACAACCGGGTCCGACAGCTTAACGTGCTCTCCGAGGCACGGTGGGGAAGCCCACATGGACAAACGCCCAGACCGAGACAGAAATTTTTAACAAACATCTGCCCGAGCGGGAATCGAACCCGCAACCGTCGAGACTAAAGGCAGACTCGCTACCCACAACGCCACAACGGTGTCAAGCAAATATATGAAGCTAGAATTATTAGAAGCTTATTAAAATGGCTGTCTTATCGTGCTATTCTTGCTTACGATGCTAACTTCATTCAATTATCTTGCATCTTGTGACAAACTTAATGTCGTTGCGTCGAGTCTTTGACATGGCTTTATGAGTATAACTTTTGTGTATGTGTGAGGGCATGTCTGTATATAATAAGTCTATGCCCATATTTTTGGAACATAGTTCTTTAACGCGTTTTACGTCACGTAACGAAATGCTGTTTACTGTGTGTATGCGCGTGTATGTATTGCAAGCCAAGCCTACTACAAGCAAATGAGCTCGTGTGAGTGAGTGCGCAACAGCTCTATCCCTATCTCTTGATTTGAAAAAAATTAATTTAAAGTTGTATCAACCCATCCATTTATTACTAAAATATAAAAGCTTGAAGCGAGATTATGTAGTTAAACAAGCACTTAGAAACTTGATCTTGACTGAATAAAATTTAGAAACATAAACTTGATAAGAAAATCGGAAAAAAGCATGCATTTTATAATATATAGATAAATCTCGCGACAAGCTTTTATATTTTAGTAATAAATTGATGGGTTGATACAATTTAAAATATTTTTTTTCTTTTAGAGCATTTAAATTAAAGCGTGTTTTTAAAAATGTTTTTTTACTAATATTTTATTATTTTCCTACCTAATGAGATGACATCAATAAAAAAGCCCATTAACTATAAATATACTTGTGTTTCAAACAAATTGCATGTAAGATAAGAAATAGATTACTCTCCACAATAATTAGAACAAGACTCCCTTAACGAGAGAATCTTTGAGTGAAAAATGTACTCAATTTACTTTTTCCTCAGACATTGAGTTTCTTGGTCACGAACTACACTAACGATTGTCATTAAACGTGAGACGTGATCGTACCTGCCGGTAATTTCTAATTGGCCTTTTTAAAAGCTATTTATTACATTCGTGTTTAGTGTTTAGTATACAATCGGCATAAATGGAACCCTTATAGTTGCGATGTGCACGGTAGCGAACCTGCTTTAAGCGACACAGTTCACGGGTTCGAGGTATGAGTTCCGGTCTGGGTGTGTTTGGTCTTGTCATTGTGTATGTTTCCGGACCCCAAAACAGGATTTAACTATCCTAATGGGGGCCGTGTAATGGCCTTCAGTGTGTAGTGCGTATTTAAAAAAAAAATATAGATTCTGTATGTCCCAGTGTCCCTATGTCCGCCCGTGTCTCACATCCATTTTACTTGTAATAATAAAATATATAAAAATTAAGGGTATGTCTATGTAACACATGCAACCACTGTGTGTATGTACTGATTTGTCTCATTTTCGCCGCACTCTTTTCTAAAATTAAAAAAAAAATAGCTACTTCTTATAACTATCAGTCAGTAAAAGTCCCGTTAAAATCGGTCCAGCCGTTTCAGAGATTGGCCGAAACAAACAGAAAGACAGATAGACAAAAATTAAAAAATATATCAATTTAATTTATTTTTATAGATAGGAATTTTTTCAAAGGCAAATCACACATTTTAAAGAATATAGTCTTTGATAAGATATAGGTACAACAAAAACCACTCAGTGCTAAAGTTTGAGATTGTTTTTGTATCAACTTTCATTCAAATGTCCATTAGTAGAACAGAAAATTATCTTAAACTTTAAAGAGAAGAAAATATTAAGGTTATGAAAATCTTTGTTATCTTTTGAAAGTTGAACAGAACTTTTGTGAAGCTATTTTGTATAGTGTCTCGTGGAAACTTCAACACAAAGTGCCGGAAAGTATTCCGGCGATGAGAAATTACAATTTTTTAATCGTATACTTTGTTTTATATTATTATATGTTAGGGCAACACTGAAAGCAGGATATATGGACGCAAATAAGCAATACTATGTCAACCCTCACGAATGTCATTTCGAGAAAAACGCGTTTGAAAATTTTGAACAACTTGCTTTATATGATTTTTTTTTATGTATTGGTCAAGTTTTTGGCAATTTCAGATTTATGTAAGTTATTTTACTTATTTTCAGAAAAAATAAGTATACAAACTGCATATTTCGTATATAATATAACCCAAAGAGTTTAACATAATACATACATTGCATGATTAAAAATGGCTTTTTTAGAAGTTTTAAAGCTTAAAACCCTACAAATATTAAAGAAAAATGTTCTTCAGCCATTTACCAAAACTTCTGCATATATAACTCAGTTTTTTCAATTTTGTGGGTTGACATGGTATTGCTTATTTGCGTCCATATATAATCTATAGATAGAAGGGAGTTGGCATGAAACTGGGGATTTAGAAATTGTGATTTTTAAAACGTACTACGTTTAGACGCAATAAATAATTATAAAATTAGCAAGTTATTAATTAATTACACCAATACAAATTCTTCAAATTGTAAGAGACATGAATGTATATCGTGTTAACTGTCTGAACGTCACACTCAAACATCAGAAGCGGACACAGATATTTCTCGTAATATGATATCATGAACTATATGTAAGTTAAATAATTATAACTATTATTTACCGGCGTCGGGACATAACGACCCCATCACCCGCTATAGGGATAGAGATTAATCCACCAGTTCAATCAGTCCCACTGGTGGTAGGTCTTTTGTTGCACAAGGCTGGCTAGGGAGGTACCACCACAGTGTCAAATATTCTACCGCCAAGTACTTAGGCATTGCCGTGTTTCGGTTTGAAGGGCACCGTAGGCTAGTGCAATTACTGGGTCAAGTTGCTTCAAGAATCAATATCTCGAGGTTGCCATGTGTGACTGGCAACTACTAATGGTGTTGCGCGCGCTGATAGGCTACGGCAACCGCTTATCAGTAGGTGGGCCGTATGCTGCTTGCCAACTTGTAACATAAAAAAGTATTAATTATATCAATAACGAATGGGCTGGCCGTTATACAACTGTAATGGCAGAAAAATTACAAACCTACCCTAGGTTTGGACCATTTATTGAGACGATGGTCCGCACACCAAGACACAATCGCAAGCATACGGCCCACCTGATGGTAAGTGGTTGCCGTAGCCTATGAGCACTTGCAGTACCATTAGTAGGTAACACTCACGCGTTGCCAACCTCGAGATATTGGTTCTTAAATATCCTCTGCCCAGTAATTTTACTAGCGTACAGTGCCCTTCAAACCGGAACACAGTAATGCCTAAGCACTACTATTTGGCGGCAGAATATTTGACACTGCGGTGGTACCTACCTAGCCATCCTCCTGCAACAAAAGACCTACCACCAGTGTGACAGATTACCCTGGTGGAATAATCTCTACTGTGATAGAGGTTATCCCAACAGCGGGCGATGGGGTCGTCACGTCCCGACGCCAGTAAATCCTAACACAAGATAATAAACGCTTAGTCTTGGGTTATTTGCTTCTTGCAATGAGTTATTGGTTTGGGATTATGGTTATCGGAGGTCAGATGGCTATCGCTGTCTTGTAAAAACTTAACCTATCAAATTCGGTCGATAGTAGTTCCTTGGTGAAGGAGTTCACTCTCCAATGATCTATAATATGCACTACAATAAAGGGGGAGTTTTTTTTATGTCATGACTATTGGCAAACAAGCATTCGGTACGTCTGATGGAAATCAGTCACCGTAACCTATCAACGCTTGCGATATTCAAAGTATCACATGAGCGTTGCCAACCCAAGGAATAGGAGAGAAGGAATGAGATAGGACAAATAAGGAATTGGACAGATGGGTTGGGAGATTCAGCCACCGGCGGTGCATGGCTCTACTACTACTAAAATAATAGAGTAGAAAAAATTTGTAAGTGATGTTGCAAATTTGTGTCTACAGGCTTAACTCTTGTCTCAACTTGAGCTTAATTATACAGTTACTTAAAAGCTTATCTCAATGTTGGGCAAAGGTCTTCTCTCCTGTTAAGGTTCTACTGCAGATTGGTGGATGTACATACCTCATAATTTCTCTAAGACATGCAGCCTTCTTTACGACTTTTTCACCGCAAGGCACGAGACGAATCAAAGGTGCACTAGATTTGAACCCATGACCTTACTGCCTTACCAACATTTGAGGAGGAATGTAAACATTTTAACCCGCTAAAAATATCAACAAAACATATCATTCGGCATTCTTGTTCATTTAGCGAAAAAGAGTTCACGAAAAATGTTCTTTCAAGACAATCGTACTTAAGAATTTACGCTGAGACAAATTCTTAACTACAGTCTTTTGAGCATGGAAAAAAAGGTCATAAGGCAATTCGACACTCAAGCTATTATTAATCTTATATTCACTGAAATAGAATATATTTTTAATTGAACAAGCACCATGTTTATATGATTCAATGCGATTATAATAGTGTTTTGGTGTCAACGCTTTATATATTCAAGTTATTTATGATGTTTCTTGAAATGCAGATCTAGTTTTTTAAGAATTTCGCTTATTAAAATTGTCTTGATCTTGACTTTTTCATTTTTAGGGTTTCCTACTCAAAGGGTTAATCTGGACCCTATTACTAAGGGTGCGCTGTTCGTCTGACCGGTTAGCGGTTGGAGTTTTCATATATAATGTATTTCTGTTGCCGCTATAATAACAAAATGATAATCGATTTCGCGACCATCGAGACAGCGCCATAACAGTGGTCACGCGTAAGCATACACTATCCAACAAAAATAATCGTCACAATTGTTTCACAAACGGAGACTATACAGCGAAATGTTAAACAAACAAATATATGGAGCGTTAGTGCAAAACAATTTCTAAAAGATATCACACCCCAATTCATTGCCTCTACAGGTGACAGGAGGCTGGTTTATTTTTCGCCCAAAGAAACGGGATTGCGATTCAGCAGGGAAATGCAGCCAGTATTCTTACCACCACTTTCGTGGGCATGATTTGTACAGTTGTAATTATTTGTAATACAATTTACTATTGAATTGTAAATATGTTGTAATGTTGGTTGTAAATAAAGTGAAAAAAATGGGTACGCGCGTATGTTATGTACGCGCGTCAGAATTTATACTTATTTGGCATCATTAAAAATCAATTTTTAACTGTACGGAAATAATTAATTACAGCAAAATAATAAAAGGACTGGAGAAGGATAGTCAACAGTCAATAAACCTCAAATTTCACTCTCATCATTTTAACCTAACGCGCCAAAAGAAGTATAACTTAAAAAAACCTGTAGAATTTACAACTTCCTACGTATTGTGTGAGTTTTCATATAAGATTCTTCATGGGTTGTTGTTTCTTTTATATGATACGATATCCAAGTTTTGATTGTAACACTTAACTTTTACGAACAATATACGTCAAATTATTTCTATTCCTTCCCAAAAACAAAAGAGGTACGAAAGGCTAAAGTTTTTTGTTGAAGATGTTTTACCATATCGGCCATCTTGTATTACATAATATAGGGTCATTTTATGTCTTATACTTTTGGAACGAAGTTCCTTATCACGGGTTGCGAAAGGGGGCTAGACGGAAAAATTAAGACCAAAAGTTGTAACGACACTTTTTGCTATAGTTGTAAGCCCTGCGGCGTGCGCGTGTTTCGCTGTCTGTCTCTCTCTCTCTCCCATAGAAAGCAAGCCAGTTATTTTCGTCTTCCTATTTCGCATTGAACAGTGTGGTGTCACGACGATTATTAAAATAAAAAAAAATATTTAGTTTTTAATAGTTAAATTAATTAATTTATTAATAAAATTTTATTACAATTTCTTCACTAATTAATCGAAAGGAATTTCGTTCCATCCGGGTGTCCCTTGACACCTCTCAAGTTTTTTTATTATGGTTATCTGTATATAAGAATTTCCTGAGTTGCCAAACAAAATTTCAGTAGTAGGAAGCAGTAGCAGGCCACTGCTGGACATAGGTCTGTCCTAAATGATGCCACCGTTAACGACCCTTCGCCACTGGCATCAAGCTGCTAACCATTGCGTATGTAATCTAACTACGCAAGAACTATCACCGCACGTTTCCACATGAGATGGTGAGTAGAATGAATGGTAGAGAAGAAAAAAGAAGGAAATAGAAGAGATGGAATTTGGGCCTCCATCGCGTAATAGGTCTGCTAATGGTTAAAGAAAACTTAAATGTAGAAGAAATTCTAAGACATGTATATCCACCAATCCTATTGGTGGTGCCGTGCTCGTGGTAAGGCTCAAATGCCCACCTGGTTACTGTGTTCTGGTTTAGAAGGGCACTGTAGGCTAGAATAAATTACTGGGCAAAGGAAATGTAAAAACTAATATCTTGAGGTTGGCCACCCGTGATTGGCACATACTAATGGTGCTGCAATCGCTCATAGGTTGCGGCAACGACTTGCCATCAGATGGGCCGTATGCTTGCTTGCCGACTTGTAACATAAAAAAGAGTCAAGATGAATTATTTGTCTAAGATATCAACTATAGTCATTGTTCCAGCCGTTTCAGAGATTAGCCGGAACAAACAGACAGACAGAAAAATAATTAAAATTGTTTTTTTAATTTATTTGTTTTTTTTTTATTATATACTTTTATATGCATTAAGTGTAAAGCTGTTACTTTTGAATTACAAACAGACACTCCAATTTTTTCTTTTTCTGCGTAACAGTTCACGTAAAAAATACTTATGTGCATTTAAAGCAACATTAGTTTACCCACTGTACCTCAAGCTTTTGTTCCTACAACAATCAGTTTTATAGCTTTTTCGATTAACTATTTATATGACATAAAAAAAAGCTTTAATCTATAAAAATATCGAATTGTATCTCTATTTATACCAAATCTGAGAGAAAAATGATTATATTGATTCTTCATTGAAAGCTTTAAAGCTCACAATGAAAGCTTCACTGTATCGAATATCACTAGCTTCGCCACGCCCTGGGGATTTGTGAGGATTAGTAACGTTTTTATAGGGAACCAATTATTTCTAGATTGTAATATAATTTAAAATCGTTATTCACGCAGATGAAGCCGCGGACACAACGCTAACGCATGTGATAATTTTTTTTTTATTTCATGTGTCTTCTAAAGGAATAGCAATTAAATTCTTCACATGGCAATTTTCAATTTCCCTAAAGCAAAAGTTTGCATACTACACAGACAAGATGAAGTGCTTGGCTATTCGACTGTGACTGAAGTATGTAACTTTGGCCACGTCAAAGGCACTAGCCGAGGAATGTACTTTTGCAGGCTTGCAATGCTTATACTTCATTTCAAATATTGCTTAGTTTGTTTCAATACTTTTTTACATAAATTCTATAAATACTTTTTTTTTTGGAAAGAAGTTCCTTGACGCGGATAACGGGTACTGTGTTTTAGTAGAAATTATCACATAACGAAATGCCGTACGCTGTGTGTGTCTGCGTGTGTGTGCGTGTTTTATCGAGCGTACTAACGCACAATTTTTTCTTAAAGAATATTGGTAATGCTCTTTTTTACCTGTGACATAATGGAATTACGAAATCTTTTATTTTTGTCCCATGTTTTTTTTATTTATCTTTTGGGCAGATGACTTTATTCCACCTGATGGTAAGTGGAAATAAGGTCCAAAAGGTGGCCAATACCGCTGCAGAAGATGAACTGCCCTGCCTACCCGTAAGATGCACCTGGCTACAGGCTGGCTGACTTTGAAACGTAGATAACCAGCAGTCACGAGGTTATCACCAACGTACAGTTATAGCTATATAGACAGGCATTTTAAGCCCTATTATCCAAGTTCCATTATCTAATATTAGGATTGGATATTAAGATTGGCGGATATAATTATGAACATATCTTAGAATTTCTTCTACCGCATGCAGGTTTTCTCAAGATGTTTTTCTTCAGCGTTAGATGAACTTGAAACACAAATTAAACACTCGGTAAGTCTAAGTTTTCTATCCATTTGGCTTTATGGCTTTATGGCTAGCAAGCATTCATGCAAGGCGGTTTTCTGGAAGGCATATACCGTACTACAGTTCAAGCCGACACATTCATGGCTAAACAACAAGGCTAGACTTCTTCGTCCTAGCATAATTCCCGATATTTTATTTTACCCAGGGTCTGCTTATTACTCTTATCCGGATTTGACGGGTTACTAGTTTTTACATAAAGCGATTGCCATCTGACCTCCGCAACCTTAAGGGCAAACCAGTAACTCATCGGATAAGAGCAATTTACTTATCAAGAGTTAACGATTATTATCAGATGTTATGCGATAACAAGCGGGACCGACAGCTTAACGTGCTCTCCGAGACACGTTGGGGAGACCGACAGACAAATGCCCAGTCCGAGACAGAAATTTAACAAACATCTGCCCGAGCGGGAATCGAACCCGCAACCGTCGAGACTAAAGGCAGACACGCACATTGTGGGTACACAATGCCTCTTGCTGTTCCTGAGACTATTGGCTATTTCCATAACAAATTTAGTAAATAGGTGTATTCTGTAAGCCACTGCACCAACTTGTAGTGAAATCTTAAACTATATAAAAAATTAAGGATCCATACACGTCATTGAAGAGTCGAAAAAAAAAAAGATTCTTCATCATCAAACTGGGTAACCCTTTAGTTTCGACTACTCGTGCTCCACAACACACTTGACCGAGTTAGTTTTTTAGGAAACTTTATTACAGTTGCAAGTGCTGGATACTTAGGCATAAGTGCCATATCTACTAATTCCATTTGTTTCACGAAATAGTCTTCATTAGCTTCTCCCCGTAGCTTTACTTTCCTAATTGCTTTCTGTCCCGGCGTCGGGATATGACGACCCCATCGCCCGCTGTTGGGATAGCCTCTGTCACAGCAGAGATTATCCCAGCAGTGCAAGTAGTGCTTAGGTATTACTTTGTTCCGGTTTGAAGGGCACTGTAGGCTAGTGACATTACTGAGCAGAGGAGATTTAAGAACCAATATCTTGAAGTTGGCAACGCTGAGTGGTATCTGCTAATGGTGCTGCAAGCGCTCATAGGCTACGGCATCCACTTACCATTAAGTGGGCCGTATGCCAACTTGTAAAATAAAAAAAAAGAATGTTTGTAATACTGGACTACCTTCTATTAGTTATTTTTATTATCATTAGATATACCTACTGCCTATTGTTATAGTAATTTTTAATAGGCGTCTAGTAATTTTTAATAATTTCTTAGGCGTCGGGATGTGACGACCCCATCGCCCGCTGTTGGGATAACCTCTGTCACAACAGAGATTATTCCACCAGTGCAATCAGTCACACTGGTGGTAGGTCTTTTGTTGCAAGAGGCCGGCTAGGTAGGTACCACCGCAGTGTCCAATATTCTGCCGCCAAATAGTAGTGTTTAGGCACTACTGTGTTCCGGTTTGAAGGGCATTGTACGCTAGTGAAATTACTGGGCGAACGAGATTTAAGAACTAATATCTCGAGGTTGGCAACGCGCGAGTGGCACCTACTAATGGTGCTGCAAGCGCTCATAGGCTGCGGCAGCCACTTACCATCAGGTGGGCCGTATGCTTGCTTGCCAACTTCTAACATAAAAAATAAATAATAATAATAATAAAAGTATAGAATTCTATATTGAAATAACAATATTTTTCGGTTAGAATTGATGATATGAATAAGGTCGTCCACTTTTTGTTTCCCTAGCTCGAAATTAATCGTTTTCGTTTGACTCATGGAAATTGACCTGTCAAAATCAGGAATATGTTAACGCAGAATATATACAGGATATTAGAAAAAAAAATGGATTTTCGTAATTACAGTTAAAAATCGATAGGAGTTTCATACGATGTGATTGTTTGTTTATAAAGATGATATATAAGCATCCGGCTTAACTGATGGAAAACAGTTACTATGACTTATCCTCAATAGCAACACTAGGTAGGGCAGGAAAGAACCTTAAAGAACAGAAGAGAAGGAGCGTAAAATGAAGAAGGTCTTGTAACGCTAAAGGTCATACTTGTCTAATTAAATGCAATAATACGTATATTATATTATTTTGCCTGATGTAATTAATAATGATAATTGAAGTATCACACGCGCGTTGCCAACACGAGAGGTGGGAGGGAAAGATAAGAAAGTAAAAATTATGGAAGCAGAAGGGGTGGGACATTGAGCCTCCGGCACTCTCACTCATCACACAAAACCCAACAGTACTCTGTTATTTTACGCCGATTTTCTGCCGAGGTTCGATTTCCGCTCGGAGCAGATGTTTGTATTGACTGTACAGCCATGTGTTCTGATCTGGGTGTGTTTGTCCTTGTCATTGTGTATGTTTCCGGATCCCCGACACCGGATATAACTATCCTAATGGGGGCCGTTGGGTGTGTAGCTTTTATATTATTTATTAAAAACTGTTTTTTTTTGTTAACAGTATGACGGCGGCAGTGTTGGTGTAAGAAAGAGACGGCGAAATCATGTGCTAGCGGCACGCGCACCAGCCGTGATTCCCCCACGCTACTCGAGTTACTATAAAAGCCAATACGCCGGTGTACCGGCACGCCCCAATGCTCCCCCAGCTCCCAACCAGTCGACCCCGAGCACCTCCTCAAGGTGAACTCGGAGGTCGAACGTAGGATCTCCCTGGCCCCGACGGACGAGCCGCTGTCGCCGACGACAGCGGACGAGGTCGAATCCATTATTAAGGCCCTCAAGGTCAAAAATCTCCCGGACCCGACCGAATCTCCAATAGGACTCTGAAGCTCCTCCCGACTCAGATCATCGAGCTATCAGTGCTCATTTTCAACGCCCTTCTGGCAGGATGCTCCTTCCCAGATCAGTGGAAGGAAGCGATAGTCATAGGGATCCCGAAGCCCGGGAAACCTAAAAACCTTCCCACCAGCTACCGACCCATATCGTTGATCAGCTGTCTCGGTAAGATCTACGAGAGGATCTTACTCATTAGGATCAAGGCCGTCGTTGAGGCCAAAACATAATGATCAACGAACAGTTCGGCTTTCGAGCCCGTCATTCATGCACCGATCAAGTGTACCGCCTAACGGAACACATCCTCCAGGGCTTCACCCAATCGCGCTCCACCGCAACGGTGGCTCTCTTCTTCGACGTCGCAAAGGCGTTCGACAAAGTCTGGCACGACGGCTTGATATACAAGCTGTTCGATTACGGCCTGCCAGACAGACTCGTGCTCATCATACGAGACTACCTGTCCAACCGCTCCTTCCGCTACCGAGTCGAGGGTACGCTGTCTTCCCGACGCACCCTACGCGCCGGAGTCCCCAGGGCTCCGTGCTCTCACCCGTTCTGTACAATCTGTACACCAACGACATACCAAAGTCGAATCCCAACGATCGCGTAGGCTTAGCTCTCTTCGCTGACGACACAGCCCTCTATACCACATCCAACAGACCCGACCTTCTGACTAGCCGCCTCCAGACCGCAGTCAACGCCTTAGGCGATTGGTTTAGGAAATGGAGGATCGAAGTCAATCCCGACAAAAGTGCAGCGGTGCACTTCACCAGACACGCCGTCAGAAACTACTGGAGGCTCGGTCAACCGGGAGACATCCTGCTCTTCGGCCAACCTATTCCTTGGAAAAAGGAGGCCAAATACCTAGGCGTCACGCTCGACGCCAAGCTAAATTTCCAGTCCCACATATCGAAAGTTAGGAACAGAGCCGCCTTCGTGCTCGGAAGGCTCTACATGATGATAGGCGGACGGAGTAAATTGTCGCTTAGAAATAAGCGAACACTTTACAAAACCGTCGTTCGTCCTATACTAACGTACGCGAGTCCCGTCTTCGCTCATGTCAGTTCTTCGCAATTAGCGAAATTCCAAGTCATTCAGAATAGGATTCTGCGCATGGCCACGGGCTGTCCGTGGTACATGCGCAACGTAGATCTCCACAGAGACTTCGATCTCGATTCGATAGCGAAATTCATGAAAAAGCTCTCCAAGAGCTTTTTCGAGAAAGCCCTATCCCACCCGAACCCCCTCGTCAGACAGGCCGCCACTTACACAAGTAGAGGTGACATACCGACACGACTCAGGCGTCCCAAGCACGTCCTGCAAGACCCAGACGATAGCATCACAACAGCTAACGCCCCATACACGAACAGAACACGACATCAGACACACATGCTGCAGCGTCTCCGCCGGCGGAGACGAGGACCCTTGTTTCGCACAGCCCGACACAACGCCAACTCGACCGCTCACCCCGGACGGTGAGCACCGCGCCGCGTACGGTCGCTAGACTGCGCTCCGGAGCGCTCCCTCCCCCCGATGACGTCCCAAGTCTAGGCTCGACCTCGCAGGAGGGGCCCTTGGGACGGATTCAACTTGTGCCCCGCGTGGCAGTCCATCTTTTACCGGCCGAGGTCTCCAGACCCGGCCCCCACCGGTGACGCTGTCAAGGCCACTAGGGCCAACAGCAATAGACACTCCGGAAAAAAAAATGTACCGGCACGCATTTTCTACGGACGCGTCGTGGTGCACGGACCGCTGTGTCAGCGAACTGTCACTGCTGCCTTCACTGCTATTAGTCGGTATTAACCACTAATTATTAGTCTGGGTAATATAATCTTAGATAATCATCTAAGATTAAGGCTAGGTTATTGACCTGGCCGGCCATTGTTAACTATATTATATAATTACTGTAATACTGTTTAAATTATAATAGTTTATAATTAATTAAAATCTATATACCTGTTATTATAGCACTTTTACTTCTGATGGCCCTGTTGATCCGACAAGTATATTGTTATAAATATATAATAATATAATATTATAATTTCAAAAATATTGAAATTTACCTACTTAATAAGTTTCACCTTCGTTTAATTTAGAGTGTTGTAACTATGAGCTTTCACTAAAAGCTCCTTGAAAGTTTAAAATTTACAAAGTTAGTTAAAGCTCCGTATAAAACTTTACAAATTTAACATGTAAATAAACGAGCTTAATCGAAATATTTTCCGGGCGCCTATAACGTTTCATGAAATTGAAGTGAGATATCTATTTTGGTGGAATAGATCTCTATTTTGGTGGAATTTCACCATCGGACATCGCGACAAAACCCTCAACTCCATCCTTACCACCTCGATGTCTGGGAATCCAAAACAGGCTCGCCCATGAACATCTGCGCCACTAGATTGCATGCAGGTCCGTTGCTGACTTTGTAAAAAGGAACGGACTTCTTCTCTTGAAGGTTCCCAAGTCGTATCCGTTAGCCTTATCGTACCTAGCCTCCTCTTGTAATAAAGGGACAACCAATAAATATAAGGCTTACCCATAAGATAGTTTTAGCAAAAATAATTTTATTTATAAATCCCTTTTCTATTTTAGTTTACTTATCCCTGTATTTCCAATTACTCAGTTTAATCCGAGTTCACAACTTTATAAATATATGCAAATGAAGGGTGAAACTTTCAAATTTCGCTTAACATCGAAATATGGAGTTACTGATTTTAGCCGACTTAAACAGGAAGTTACTCAATTTATTTCGTTTTTTTTAAGGCTCCGTAGCCAGATCGCAAAAATAGAACCCTTATAATTTCGTTATGTCCGTGGTCTGTCCGCCTGGCCGTCGGTATGTCACAGTAATATTACATAGACCGCTACACAATTTTGTAGTGAAATCCTAACATACATACATATGTGAGAGATTGTTTGATTTAATTATTTTTAATACTATGTTACAATATATACGAAAGAGGTTGTAGTCTGTGATAAAAAGTTAAACTGTCGGCTTTTGACATCCGTCGTATCTGTCATAGTGCGTTTTTTATTCAAGGGGTCATGGACGGTCATTTAGAGGTCACGGAGGTAGCGCCTGTGCCTACTGTGCCTGTGTGTACCGACGCACCGATTAATCAAGTTATCGTGGCAGACATAAACACTGACCATGCAGATTCTAATCTAGCGGATTATGCGACATGTATAACAACGTGTTACGTATCTTTGGAGAGGTATTTCGTCGCTCGTTATTTTAAAAAAAACTCTCTTAAATTTTTGTGTGTTTTTCATTTGTCTCAAATCGAAATCCGCCTATACTGTACTTTCTCAGCTAAAAAACATGACTCCCTTCATGTCTGTAAGACCTTGACAAATTTAAAAAACACTATTTACATGACCACTTACCATCACGCAGACAAAAATTACTACCTACAAATTCTCTTAAGTAATTTTTTTTTAAAGAATATTAGCAATGCTTTTCAAGCCATTACTATTAATATTGCTCCTCCAAATACGCTCGAAGCTTGCGCTTGGAGTGGGTACAACAATAGCCCAATGGCTTCAGCATCGAACCCGCGTCTCTCGCGTTAACGGGACGAAATCGGCCCTTCTACCGTCGAGCTACTCAGGCCTCGTTTCGAAGTATATTTCATTAACATATATTTTTATGTTCTAGTCTGTTCAGCTAATCCTATTTCGAACGAAGCTAAAGGTTTAAATAAGCTTGTTAACATAAGTTTAAAACGTAGGTAAATTAATAGTAATAACATGGTATAGTATATAAGTAACCTTTATAAGGGTGGCATGATCAAATTATGATCAAACCCTTCTAAATATATGATTAAAAAAAAAAGAAAATGATGACGTATAATAATATATATAATAACTTATCTATATACTTATCTATATATAATATATTTAATAACTTATCTTTAGTTATATTTGAGTACAGAAATACACAATAATTCATATCACATAACATAACAAAAACAATTCGTCTCAAATTAAGATGCCCTATGAGTGATTAGGGCTCTGAAACGAGCAGTCACAGTACTGTCCCATGTAATTGTACTCTCGGGAAATCTATCTTTCTTTATGGCGTCCCTTTTCAGTCTGCTTTTTCATCTGTACTGTTAAATTCACACAGGTTTAGGCCTTAAAAACATCGCTTACGTTTAACTGTGTGGTCTTAACTTTGAAACCGCAACGGGTTGCAATTACTTTTTGATTAATATTCAAGTAACGCGCAAACTGGACTAACAAATGTAGGATTTTTTTATCCTTGTTTTGAAACCAGGATAAAACATTATTAGGTTATTGATAACCTTATTTTTTAAGTGAATAACTTAAATTACGCTAGCAAGTATACGGACCTGATGATAAGCGGTTGTCGTTGCCTATGCTCAGTTGCAACTCACATTTGCAGGTGTCACTCATGCGTTACTAACCTCGAGATATTGGTTCTTAAACCTCCGTTGTCCAGTAATTTAACTAGCTACAGTGTCCGTCAAAACGAATTCCATCGTACTTGTATGCGGTAGAATATCGGTCACTACCTTCGCACCTACCTGTCCGGCCTCTTGCAATAAAAGGCCACCAGTAAAACTTATTTTAAATATACAGTTGTTTTTTGTCTTTTGTAACGTTGTATGGGTGAAGTTTTTTGTAAGATTTTTTACTACTCACTCAAATTACTCTTTCAACTTCAAATTGAAGTCCAGGCCGACAAAATTAGGGGCTGAAAATTTTGAAATTTGAAAAACACCAAATGGCTAAAGCCAATTTTACGCTATTTATTACCTTTATTTGACGGCGTAGTGGCGCAGCGGTAGTGGGTTTGATTCCCGCTTGACATGTTTGTATTGACCATACATGTATGTTTTCTAGTCTGAGTGTGTTTGTCCTCCTCATTGCGTACCACCGACACAGGATATAACTATCCTAATCCGTTGAGTGTGTAGCGTTTGTGACCAATTAAAAATACTACTCTCCTTCTGGTAAAAATCTGGGACCAGATGAAACTAATCCAAATAAATTAGTAGTGAAAATTGTTTATTAATATTTAACCCGTACGTGGCAACAAAATTCCAAGGCAGATTTACTTGGTAACTTACAACAAAGTAGCGATTAAGTTAGTTGAATACTTGACTAACATTACCTAACTTGTGTGCTCCACTTCAGGACTTCAAGCGGCTAGTTTCATGTTTGAAATTCGGAGCAAAATTTAGAGGAAATATATTAAGCTATAGGAGGAATGGTTTATCAGATGTTCATAAATGTAATCGTTTTTAGAAGTGAAAACTTTTTTATAGAACCTAAGCGTATGGATTCGCGTCACCTGACGTCACGACATGCTTCATGTGACGTTTAATGTAGGGCTGGCAAAAAAGGAATACAGTTTTTTCTAATTTCAAGTTTACCCTTCTATCGGCATTTACACATACCCAAAGGGTAAAACGGGACCCCATTACGAAGAGTCCGCTCTCCGTCTATCCGCCTGTCACCAGGCATACAGCCTGAATGAATCATGATAGTTAGACTTCTGAATTTTTAATAGATAATGTATTTCTGTTGCAGATATAACATACAACAAACGTGTTTTGTATCAATAAATAAATTTTTAATAAAGTGTGAGTCCGAATCGGTCGGTTTTTTATTATTCCAGAATAGTGCCGTATTTTCAGCCATCTTGATTACCACGACGAGAATAAAGTACTATGAAAATATAAATCATAGCAAAACAAATAATAATATACGTCTAAAGTGCAAAATGAGATAAAATCGTAATAACTATCACATGTCAAGCTGAAGCGACACGGGAAGTCGTGTAGCAGGATGTTTGCTTATCTGCGTCTCTTTACACCCACAGCATTTATGGTACAAGGTACAGGATTACAGCGTGGAACTAATATTTTCATAATTTTCCATTTAACTTTTATTATTTACTAACCATTTCATGTAGTCGTGTTTTTACAATAATAATGCCGTAATAAAAATAATATTTCAACAACTGACTTAATCAATAAATTTAAAATCAAACCTCCTTATCATTTCCAAACAACTATACAAAGATACCTCACACATTACGTTGAATTTTTTATCTTAAAAATTTTTAGTTTCATGTATATTTTAGGATTTCACTACAAAATTGTGTAGGAATTCATAGAATATACTTATATGTATATATGTGTTTGTATAATTATGTATCATGTATCCGACAGTGAAGTTGTGACTGCGGCCGCTCGTGCCCAAATAAATGCCTCTACTCTTAAGCAGTCTTCTATTTAACGTAATATAAAAATAGACGTTGACATTACAAGGCAACAGTCTCCGAGTAAAAGGACTGTAACATACGAAAGGACAGACGGACATAACGAAAGTAAAATAAAATAAAATAAGGGTTTCGTTTTCGCAATTTGGCTGCCAACCAAAACGTATCCATAAAAACGACAAAAAATTAGAAATATCATTGAGAAATAGTATAGATAACATCACGCTACGATGCGAAAGAGACATGACTTTTGATGAAAATAATCAATAGTTTTTAACTTAGACCATACAACAAAATATGTCTCAGATTATACGCGCCTTTCAATTTCATTTCAAACATCGTTACTCGATACAATGATAAAGGTTTTTTTTTCACAATACAAAAGCTTCATTAATAAAACTTCTTACTTTTATTTCAAAGTCTTAAATTTAGTAGTAGAGGAGCCCGCCACATATGACCTTGACCTGGGAAGTACTAACCTGTCTCAGAAAATCGGCGTAAAGTAAGAGTATCAATAGGTACCTACTGTTGCTTTTCCTGGGATGAGTGGGAACTCCGGAGGCCCAATCTCACACCTTTCATGTTTTCCTTCCTTTCTCCCCTTGTCATCCCCTCTCTCCGGTCTCTTGGATTAGCAATGCCCATATGGTACTTTAGCTATCACAAGCGCTCATATATTGCGGTGACTGCTTACCATCAGGTGGACCGTATGCTTGTTTGCCAACCGTCATGAAATAAAAAAATTTAATTCAAAATAAAAAAATATATTTAAATATTCCCTCTTTGCCAATCAAAGTTAAAACACGTCGAAAGATTTAATTCAATATAAAAATTACTAAATTTAAGATATCTTAAAATTCAACGTTAAGGAGTGACCATGTGACTCGTGAAGGCGTCCGGCTTCGCACCCCAAATACGAAAAAACCTTGACACCAAGGTTACAATTTCAACTATAAGCATTGATATCGTTAAATTAACCTATCAATCTAAAGTAAATAAATAAATAAATATACGCTACAAGTCTAAAGGACCCTCTTAAGATAGTGATATCGGGGGTCCGGAAACTTACACAACGACAAGGACAAACACACCCAGACCTGAACACATGCCTGTATGGTCGATACAAACACCTGTTTCGAACGGGAATCGAACGCGTGACCTGTGGCGCTTAAGGCAGGTTCGCTACATCTGCGCCACAACGTCGTCAAGTAAATATCACATTAAGGAAGATTTAAGAGTATTAATTCAAGCGACTTTAACGAATAGGATCTTCATCAATGCCTCACCCTTATTGAAAGATAATATCATTACTTACCCTTATACTTTACCACTAAGTCCTTTTTAAAGCTATCGTTATGCCCAGTCAAATTTTATTAACCAGTCATTTGCGATATTAAAAAGATATTTTTAACATAAATTATCTTAAATGAAGATAATATGTATACATTTTCTTAAATATCCTCATTAGGATAATCTAGAAATTAAAGGTCAAAAGCCCTCATAATAAATTTAAATTACGGTAATTTTCTTTCAGAAACATTTTTATGTGAATCATCCATATAAATCTTAGTAATAAAATATTAGAAATGTCAAATCTGCGTGACCTTGGTGCCACGATAGTGACTTATGAGCCATGAATCCGAGCATGCATTACTGGTGTTTATTCACTTTGCTTACCATTGCTGTATAAGTTATTCAATATCTGGAGCGGTAAAAGCACACGTAGACATGTAATACGAAACTTACGATATTGACGTAATAAGACTGACAACATTGGTAAGAGAAATCTAGGCGTAAGGCGTCACGTGTTTAAAATTAACATAAATTAAGATTTCTGTGGAAATGTGTGGAAAAATCTAATTGGCGGGTCAGGTGAACTGTTAACGTGGTGACTCCACCAAACATTTTATTTATCATTACTTTAAATAATTATTTTGTTCTTGATATGATAAAAAAAAATCGCGCTACACACACAAAAGCCTAGGATCCGGAGACACTCAAAGGAACACCCAAACACCCAGACCGGAACCCATGCCTGCTTGGGTAATACATACATTTGCTCCGAGAGAAAATCAAAGCCACGACCTGTGGCGTGTAAGACAGGTTCCCTACCGCTGCACCACAACGTCGCTATAATATGCTTGGAGTATTGGAGTACGTAGCACAAAATGTTTAGAGTCAGTATATCAATAGCTCTAAGGGATCAGGTTTAAACCTGTAACTCCCCAAACACAGTTCCCCGAGTATCCAGTTTTTAAAAGAAGACACCTGTCTTTTCTGTAATTTTATCTAAAAGTAGGTCAAAGTTTTCAACAAACTTAATAAAATTACTTTTAATAGGTCAGCTCTAAAACAACAATGACCGGCCAACGTAAATATTAAACGGAATGACTGTTTTGCACACCATTAAACTATTAAACTTATCATCCAATGTATATTTTAGACTATACGTGGCAGTACTAATAGTAGATACTGTGAGTTCTCATTAAATCACTATCATATTCTTACTTAATATTATAAATGCGAAAGTAACTGTCTCTCTGTCTGCCGCACTTTCAAGCCAAAACTTCTGACCGATTTAAATGAAAATTGGTACGCAGATAGTCTAGAGCCTGAGAAAGGACAGTGCCCTTCACCGAAACACAGTATTGCCTAAGCACTATATTTGACACTGCGGTAGGATTTACCTAGCCGGCCTCTTGCAACAAAAGAACTACCACCAGTGTGACTGATTGCACTGGTGGAATAATCTCTGCTGTGACAAAGATTCTCCCAACAGCGGGCGATGGGGTCATCACATCCCGACGCAGCACCATGCTAAATAGTTCCTCAGAACGATCCCCAAAGGGATCAATGAAATTATAAGAAGCCTCATATAAATAATACTCTCATAACACATGTTTTCTTTCAGCAATTTCCTTGAAATATTTTCTCTTCTGTTTCTTAGTTATTTTTACAGTTGAAAGTAGGATATTATTTTTATGAAATTTATACTGTATTCACAAGGTTTAGCTCAGTTCTTAAACAGTTTTATTTCTCGCTCCGATAAAAGAAAATAAACTGAATAAAAATACGGTTGGAAATATAAAGGGCGCTTGCAAACTAGCGTATACGGTAGTAGACGGGCGTTTCATTTCCCGCTTCAAAAATCCGAACGCGTGTACACTATCTTATTTCGGGGGTGGCGAGTGTCGTAGTAAATTCAAATTACACATATATACGTGCTTATAAGCGCGTCAACGCTCGTATGAATTGTGCGTTAGGTAAAAGTATAAGTAGTTAAAAAAACGAGCATTCTAGTGTCAGAGATGTTAAAGTCGCTCATTTAGGCCTCTGACTTGACTTTTCTTCTATTATCAAATTGGACAAATAACAGCCTGGACTGACTTTTTACGTGCCTTCCGAAGCACGAAGACGCTCAGTTTAAATACCACTATGCGATCACCTATCTTGTGACTGACTACACCTATTGCCTAACCCACTGGTCGTCTACCGATCATCGAGCGCACCCGGCTATGAGCGTCTCAAAAAAATGAACTAATACGCTCAAATAAACGCTGGTCTAAAACCGCCCAAACAGCGCGTTTTCAAAAGCATATTAAATTCTGTTTTATATTCATTTTTCTTTGACACATTCTTTGTTCTAGGGTTCCGTACCCAATTGTGCCAACGGAACTCTGTTACTAAGCCTCCATTGTCCATCAGTGCCCTGTCAGTAGGAATATATGAGTTGAAATTTTCATACAATATGATAATTCTGTTACCGCAAAACAACAAATACTAAAAATTTAATCATCTTGATTTTTTATTTATTTTGTGTTTCTCAAGAAATTTCATAGATAAGTCGATGGAATTTTCATAGATTGCATATTTCTGTGGCTGCTATGATAAAATAATAATAAAAACAATTTGCATTTCCAAAATTAAAGTTTTTAAAAACACTAAAGCTATTGCTAAAACATTTTTACTGTAGCTGAAATGATCTTCTTCTTCCTAGCATTATTCCCGGAACTTACCCAGCGTCTGCTCATAAACTTACCTTACCTCCGCAACCCTAAGGGAGAACCAGTAACTCACAATAGTAAATTACCTATCAAGAGTTAACGATTATTATCGGTATCATGATAACGACCGGGACTGATCGTGCTCTATGAGGCACGGGCAGGCCAACACGGGCAACCATCAAGGCTAAAAGCAGGCTCGCTACCACCACACACAACGGTCGTCAACTGAGATGCTTATAGATTTAATTATTATTAATTTGGTAGGATTTACAACAGCTTAGAAATCCCATAACTTTGAATCTACAAAGTACAGTATAAGTAGCAATAGGTGGATTTAAATCCGTTCCAAGCCTTATAACAAATAGTATTCAGCTTAACGACCAAAACTTCAACCATTACCAGAGATTATGCTGTAATTTAACATGTGACGGTCATGAATAGTACACAATAAAGTCTATATTTGTATGTGTTTATGTTAAGTTTACGATATTCAATAGATTTTCATTTATTGGTATATTTATTTACTTATTATTCGAAGAATTTCTTCCCAGGTTCATAACACATAATATTACGTTTTATAGAGGGATAGTACATAGTGGAACTAACTGCAAGACAAGTCAGAGGCCTATACGGGCGACCTGAACAAATTCGTACGAGCTTTGACGCGCTTATAAGCTCGTATATATGTGTAATTTGAATAATATACTACTGACACTCGCCACCCCCAGAATAAGACAGGGTACGCGAGTTCGGATTTTTGAAGCGCGCGTTTCAAAATGTCATATTTATGTTTTCAAAAAGTATTGTGAAATTTTATTTTAGTATCAGGAAAACGTCTGAACCGTTAAACTTTCACCGTTAAAGGAAAATTACGGGATTGTTCTGCGCGACTTAAATTGCTTGTTTTGTTAAATTTAATCTGTTTTATCTTTTTAGGTTAATTGTGGTGTTTTCTATCTAATGTTGAGTTAAATCTATGCAGATTAGGAAGGAATTGATAACATTGTAACCCTTTGAATTAACATTTTGAAATATTTAATCTCGTATCAGATTTCCCTTTACTAAATCTTATGTCATGTTGATTTCAATATAAAAAAACAGTTAAATAAAATGCTACACACTCAACGGCCCCCATTAGGATAGTTATATCCTTTGTTGGGGGTCCGGAAACAAACACAATGACAAGGACCAAACCCCCAGATCGGTATACGTGCCGCGGGGGCCGTTGAGTGTGTAGCTGTTAGGTATGAAAACAAAGGTTTACAGCCCTTACATCATAGTTTTTATTTGTACAGGTACAAAAAAATAGAGTCAGAAGCAAATTACAAATTTTTTTAGTATTGACGACACGATATATCGTAAGGTAGGCATACAACATTAGCTGAATGTAATTAGCGTACATTGACTGTCAAATTAATCTGATATTATCAGATATTTAGTAGTTAATGGTGAATGATGAATGGTGAATGGTAAATAGTAAATAAGTGGAATAAACAATTGTTCCTAGAAAATTAAGAAGACTAGACTCAGGCATTATGCATCCTAACTAAAAATAAGTCTAAAATTAGTTTATAAATCATCATAATTATTGAGTTTAATTTTGTGAAATTAACATTAAAAAGCATGTAATTATTTATCTTAATGTAATTTAAATACCTAAAAACTTTTTGCAAGTTTATCGACACATTTCCCAACCAAATTGCACCCCTTCTGTCAAGGCCAACAGTAACAGACACTCTGAAAAAAAAAGGTGCCGTTTCATTCAACTTTAAGCCAGCGAACATCCATACGTAGTTTATAGTGAAATTTTCTTTAAAGACCCAAATATGAGCCATCATCATGTAGCAAGCGTCAGCGCTGCTGATGTCACACATTTTAAGATATGCTTCCTCTTGGAAACATACATTGCTATGCGGACGACAGTACTGTTCACATGGGATATCACGGGCATGCAGCTGCTGGGCGAATAGACATCCAGGAGAGACGCGAGAATCTTGTCAGTGGAATCAATCAGACGTTGGACCTCATCGCTAAATGGGGTGCTGATAATCTGATTGATTTCAATGCCAAAAGACTCAGGCTTGCGCTTTCACCACTAAAAAGTCTCCATTTTCCCCTCATCCTTCCCTCTCTGGCACTACGTTGTCGATGCAAAGCAGTATCGCTATGCTCGGAATGGAGCTACGCTGCGATCTTAACCCCAGGGATCACATCGAGGCCGTTATTAAAATGGCCTCACGTAAACTCGGAGTCCTGAACAAAGTGCGGCGTTATTTCACGCCACAGCAACTGTGCCTGTTGTACAAAACTCAGGTACGGTCTTGCGTTGAGTATTGCTCGCACCTTTGGGATGGCTCCGCTAAGTACTTGCTCGAAGCCCTGGATAGGTTGCAGCGACGAGCGATTCGCATCATTGGCGATGAAGAGGTCTCCAACACCCTCGAATCTCTTCAACTGCGTCGTGAGATTGCCGCTTTAAGCGCCTTCTACCGAATGTATCACGGCGAGTGTTCAGAGGAATTATTCTCCATCATACCTCCCTCTCCTTTCCTTACAAGAACTACGCGTGCCGGTCTCCGATGTCACCGTCTAACTGTGGAATCATTTCCTTCGCGAACAAAGAAGTTTGCCAATTCTTTTCTTTGTCGTACTTCCAAAAAGTGGAACTCATTGCCGGCTCACGTGTTCCCTCCTTCTTACGATCTGGGCTCCTTCAAACGAGGCGTGAAGAGGCATCTTGCGGGTAGGCAGGGCAAGGGTGGCTAACACGGTTGCATTCCGCAACTCTGTTAGCCGCCTTCGCGTTTGGACTTTATTTCTACTTACCATCAGGTGGAGTAGAGTCATCTGCCTTACTTTTCCAAATAAAAAAAAAAAAAAAAAAAGAACATAACGGAGCTGCTTTCTCTGTCATATAAAATCGGTAGCTATAAAAGACATCATCAAACATTTGCTTTATTTAAGGGTTAAGGAAGAAAGCAGCGTCAATCATAATTTCTTTCGGAAACAATGTGATGGGATTATCCGCTTATTATATTATTATGTTCAGAATTTTATCAGATTTTTGGTATCCTATATATGCTTTGAAAGAATTCCGACTACATCAATCTTGTTTCGTATGGTTTTATCTCACCTTGACACGGAACCATAACAGCTACATTAATACTTATCAAATATATACTTTAATAAGAAGTACATTTCTTTTAGGACATATTACGTACATTCATTTGTATGGCATCGGGACGTGACGACCCCATCGCCCGCCCGCATCGAGATTATTCCACCAGTGCAATCAGTCACACTGGTGGTAGGTCTTTTGTTGCAAGAGGGCGGCTAGGTAGGTACCACCGCAGTGTCAACTATTCTACCGCAAAGCAATAGTGGCTTTGGCATTATTGTGTTTTGGTTTGACGTTCACTGTAGACTAATGAAATTACCGGGCAAAGGAGATTCAAAAACCAATATCTCGAGGCTTACAACGCGTGATTGGCACCTACTAAAAAAAAATTCTGAATAATTTGCAAAAAATTGTCTGGCGGTTCATAGAATACGCCTATTTATTCCGTTTCCGTTTTTGCCATGTGGCTACGGAACCCTAAAAACAGGATACTAATTCGCAGTAATTACACTCACCATCCAACCAATTAGAGAAACGTTTAGCGATAAATATGCGTTCTCAATTTACTCTTTCCGTCTGTTCCTGGGTTACTAACTACTCTAATTATTCTCATTAAACGTCAGACGGTCGTGTGCTTGGCGGTAATTCGTTCTTCATAGGGTTCCGTAACCAAAGTGCGCCCACGGAGTGCTATTACTAAGCCTTCACTGTCATTCTGTCCTAATAGGTAGAGCTGAAGTTTTTACATTATGCGTATTACTAAAAATAAAATAACTCTAAACCTTATTATTTTTCAAGATTGTTTGTTTGTATTGTTGCTTTGTAGTTACACCATAATTAGACCTGATCGATAGGAGCGTAGTGTAGCAGTAGCGAAGGCCTTATTGGTCATGATTGCAATTCACGCTCGGGGTCTTTGTATTGGTCTTACCACAATCATGTAAGATGTTTTCTGGTTGGTACTTTAGCGTTTCATTTGAACAGTGCGGGAGCTAAAAGCATAGAGGTGTGCTTCCACTTTTAGAATATTTATTTTTAATCAGAGTTTCTCCAATTATAAAATGTACATGGTAAAATTGAACTTTGATGCCTCTGGTTATAGAAATATTAAATTAATACTCAAGTGCGTGTTGACCACACATAGTGGAAACGGAACCTGAAAGGTTGCGCAGCTTGATGATGTAGAAACTTTAAGCGACAGCAAATATTAGGGGTGTGCGAATATCGTTCGAATCGAATTGAATCGAATATCAATATTCGAATCGAATAATTCGAATTTTCGAATTATTCCACTAAACAAACGACCTACACAAGACCAAAAACAAACAACTACACTTCAATAAACCAAAAACCTACCACCAGTGAGACTTAATGCACTGGAGGAATAATCTCTGCTATGACAGAGAGAATCCCAACAGCGGGCGATGAGGTCGCCACATCCCGATGACTTCAAAAAAATATATGTATATACACCATATACAGCACAGCTAATTAATTATCACTAACTTATGTATACACTTACAACGCGAATATCATTCCTAAAGCAATGAGTCATCAGCTTTTAGCAATGTAATTACGTTATGTTAATACGAGTATAGTGATGAGAAAAGTTAGTTAGCTTAATATGTGCTGAGTTATCACATATCTTCGAATAATTGACAGCCTTGACACATATTACATAACAAGTTAATGTTATTCTGCTGATCTCAAAAATGGCTAGACAGATTATAACAGGACTTTGGCCGATAGCTAATTCTATAACTTAGGTAACTTAGGCCGTGAAAAGTGAAGTAGCGGGCACAGCGGTGATACTACCAAAAAAAAAACCTGTGGCACTCGGGGACTACCGCGGTAAAGCTATTGGATAGCATTTTTTATCAACTCATGCAATACATAAAATCTTGCCTATTTTTAAAATTTAAAATACAAATGAAATCGAACATTAATTTCAAGCCAATAAGATAAAATTTCGTCTATAATTCAGTTTCATTGAAATATATTAAGAGATTTCGTAACTAATTCAAAATATTTGAATTTGGAATGTAAGTACATCATCAATACATAAACTTTATATGGTACTTTAACTTTATAGAATAATCGCCTTAATTCTCATTTAGTTAAAGACGAAAATACTTTGCATATATGAGTATTATATGTAAAGGTTATATATTAATTTTTGAAATTTCATCATAAGTCTTTATAGCGTATTATTTAAAGATCATTTTCCAATACATTTATTTAGGTATTTGCTATAATTTTTCTTGTGGAGAGTGTTAGGTTTTATTTTCGTTACGGAATTTCTTGATTCGGTCGCCGCGCTCAAAGCCCGCGATAAAAGATATGCAATAGCTTAACAATCCCCGATCTGCCTAATAGAAAGCATTTACTATTGTTATTATCCACTGACAACTTTTGGCTATTATCCGTTTAGTACAAGAGAGAATTTTAAATCAATCTGCTTAAAATATATATTTCATGAGAGAACTTGAACATAAATCTGGTCACTGTGCTGGACAAATGGACACACTACCAAATTTGCGGTTAAAAACGAGGCAAAATAAGTCATCCATCGCTTGGCGTTGCTCCAAATGGATATAAAACATTCAAAATGTTTATTTTTTATTTTTGTGAGCCTGTAACTTTTGATCTAACTGCAATGCTGGTATGTGAGTTCATGGTTGAAGCTTAAATAAACAGCTGAGGAAACTTAGAAAACTCAGCTTGCAAGTGCTTAATTTGTGTCTCAAATTTGACTCTTGCTTAATGACGAAGGAAAATTACAAAGATGATCCTAAGACATGTATATATATTTTAAGACATACATGTTTACTTGTCCGTCATATATTCTGCCGCTAAATAGTAGTGTTTGCATTACTGTTTTCTGGTTTGAAGGGCACTGCAGGCTAGTGAAATTACTGGGCAAAAGAGATTTAAGAACCAATACCTCGATGTTGGCAACGCGTGAGTGGCACCTAATAATGGTATTCCGCAAGCTGATAGGCTACGGTAACTTATTAACATAAAATAAAATCGGTCAATCCTAGTGGCGCTCCTTTGCTAGTGATAGGGCCTAAATGCCTGTCTGGTTAGCTTCTATCGATCGCTGGAGAAAAACTCGCGATGTGACTGCTCGTTAGCCACGTTTCGAGGTCCACCAGCGTGTAGCTAGTTGCATCTTAAAGGTCAGTAACCTGCATGTTCTCCGATGTTGCAGATTTTCATGGAAGGCGGTAATCGCTTCGCATCGGGTGAGCCTCCTGTCTCTTTGCCGCCTCTAACATAAAGCAACTGTTTTATTCTCATACTTTACTACCGGGATACCACGGCGCACTGCGGTGTACCTACATCTGGTCGAATAATTCAAACTATGCGCTTTTCTTCGATCTTCGTTCACAATGCACACGGCCAGGGAGTGGCATGTTCTTCTGACATCTGTATTTCCGTACACATACAACCAGAACATCTTCAAGGTGCGAGTACACAGGCTTCTTATGAGTAAGCTCGCTCCACAGTAGATCTCGTCTATTAGAATAAATTATTTAATAACATAATACGACGTTAGGTAGCGAACCTGTCTTTCCGCCTGGAGCAGATGTTTGTATTGCATGCAGGCATGCTTTTCGTTCTGGGTCTGTTTGTCCTTGTGATTCTGTAAGTTTCCAGACCCCCGACTATAACTATCCTAATGGTGGCGTTGAATGTGTAGCGTTTATTTATTTATAATCATGCCTTCTGTTAGGTAACTTCTAGTTTCAAGTATATTAATAGCGATAGGCAACTTTATTCCTAATATCCTATAGCCTACATCTTCCTGTATGACAATAACAGTTTCTAAACTAATTTCAGCATAAACAAGATAATTTCCTCTCAAAAATATATCATAACAAACTTATTCATCGTTTTCATCTTAGAACAAAATAGTTCTTAACAGCTTAATAATAAGATAGAATATTGTTTGTCTTAATACAATAGCAAAGTAAGCAGGCATAGACGCAGTACATTTCTGAAGTTGTATATCCGCGTGACCTTGACACCACAATTGTGACTTATGAGTCAAGAGCAATGCGAGTATTAGTGTCGTTTTCCACTTTACTTACCATTGCTATGTAATATATTCAACATTCCGAGCGGTATAAGTGCATGCACCAATTTATTATGAAACTTATAATAAGCAAAAGATTCGAAAGTTATAAGTGATTTACCCGGCGTCGGGATGTGATGACTGAACGATGAATTTCAACTTTCTACCTATTACGGTTCGTGAGATAAAGACCGCTGACAAACAGACGGACGGAAAGCGATTTTTTGTAATAGAATTTCGATATCACCCTTTTGGCACACATACAAAAAGAAACAGTTAAATTGAGACTAGAGAGACTATTCCTTTTTATGTCATTTTAAACTTATAACATTCGAGTGAGAGGCAGAACCACTCGTTAGTTAGAGCTATGTATAATAAGCTACGCCTTGTTAGAGGGAGATAGAGATAGTGTCGTAATAAGTGTCACCCCATATTGGATTGCCGGTCATAATTTATATGAGACGCAGTTTCAGTTACCGAGATAAGATTAATTGAAAAGTTAACAAGAATCCGTGACGTCATCGAGATAGTGAAGTAACATTTCTCAAGATGGCTATTTTGTTTCTACATTTATTATTTATATTTATGAGTTCCACAACATCATCCTTTAGTATCCTAAAGGATGCTATATAAAGGATACGTAATATCCTGTTCTGACAGTCTGGAAAATAACACAAGTACAACCACAACAACCTAAATTGAAATCACTATATATAGTATAAAACAAAGTCGCTTTCTCTGTCCCTATGTATGCTTAAATCTGTAAAACTACGCAACGGATTTTGATGCGGGTTTTTTTATTATATAGAGTGATTGAAGAGGAAGGCTTATATGTATAAAAATAGTGGAGAATTTTTTTTTTTTGAGATTTCTCATGTGATGTCGTAAATAATGACATTTAACGCGTGCGGGCCTCGGGCAGTAATGAATAAATGAAAACTACTGGATCGATTTTAATCAGTGCGAAGCCGGAGCGGGCCACTAGTATATATATGCGTACAATAGATTTTTTTTGAAATAGTAACCACATCACAATAATTTACCCGGCTGCAGCTAGCCATTTTTCGGTATAAAAATAGCAGCGACCTCTAATTGAGGCTAATTGTAAACAGAAGTGACACCGGTGAAAATTATTTATCTAAGCTATAAAAAATGGCGATTGATCTTAAAAGCGTGAAAATGCAGGGTTGTAATTTTAAATGCCACGTCATAAAAAAATAAAATTAAAAAATTTTGTGCAAGCAATTCAAAATTTGGGGTGAACATTTAGGGGTGTGAAAAATAGATGTTGATCGATTTTCAGACCTATCCGATACGCGCATAAGATTTCCTAAAAATCGGTCGAGCCGTTTCGAAGGACTTTGGTAACAAGCACTGCGACACGAGAATTTTTTATTAGATTAATTTCGGTAATAAGATTTTTCTTTGCCAAAAATCCCAATTCCGTTCAGTAGCTTTCATCCTCATAAACATTAACATTTTTAATATTATTTGTTATACGTTTTAATGTAAGAAGCCGATTAGAGAGGTAATGGTCGTACCTTTGCCTGTCATTAATTTGAAATGATCTTTTCAGATTAATATTAACTTAAAATACACGCGATACCTAAACCTAATGTTAGAAATAACAAAAAATGGTAATTGGATTTCTCTTTCCTGTTTATTTCATGTAAATCACGAATGCTTTGGTTCAAGTTTGTACCAGTTACCAATAAAATTAACAATGCAATATGAATTATAAGTGAGCCAATTTTTTAAATTGTTGTTATTACAAGCATATGCTCGCGACTTTGTCTAGGAAAATTTAAACATTGTAGATTTAAGAACCAATATCTCGAGGTTGGCAACGCGTGAGTGGCACCTACTAACAGTGTTTCAAGCGCTCATAGGCGACGACAACCACTTACCATCAGGTGGGCCGTATGCTTGCTTGCCGACTAGTACTTAGTAAAATTTCACACTGGTGGTAGGTCTTTTCTTGCAATAGGCCGGCTAGGTAGGTACCACCGCAGTGTCAAATATTCTGCCGCCAAATAGTAGTGCTTAGGCACTACTGTGTTCCAGTTTGAAGGGCACTGTACGCTAGTGAAATTACCTCGAGGTTGGCAACGCATG
>CM041761.1:9242500-9272500 GCA_023373885.1 Hestina assimilis | reverse complement strand
TATCTTGTGAATAAAGTTCATAATACTCCTTCACATAAAAGGCCGTCGTTAAATGTTAACTTTTGTAAGGATAACCAACTTTTAGTATCGACAATTTATCCTGGTCTATCCAATGGTTACCCAGTTACTATCAATAAGTATTTAGCTGCCACAACAGAAATAAAAGTGCAGTTAGATTCGGGTGGGACGATAACATTTGTGAGTATTTTCAAAAATAAATTCAAGCGATCATTTTTTTCTATTACGTTAAGATTATTTAATTTTTTTTTTCAATTTTAGGGTAGAGAAAACGACCTAGATTTTGATACCGCAAGATTTACGACTAGTAAAGATCTCGTCAATAATATATATACATTTATTTTACTAAAAGATAATACACAATTTACATTCACTGTTAAAGGTCGATTTGCTCCACACCATCCACCTTATATCCTAAGCTTAAAAATAAATGGAGAAGAAAATTGTAAGGATCCTGACAGGGTATGCAATATATCATTTTAAATTAAATTAAATTATTATCAGTCAAGTGCATTGTGGACCACGCACAGTCCAAAATAAAAAGTTCCATAACTTGATGATGAAGAATCTTAAGAACTTTAAAAATAGTAACGAATTAAAATCGACCGCAAAATAAATTGGTAAATTCATAGTAATTATTCAAAGTTATATGAAAAACAAAGATATGGGAACAACTTATATATCTCTAAAATTGTTGAATTATCATTTGGTTGAAGAAACCAAATGGGAATGAAAGTTCATTTCGTTTTCTACAAGCTCAAATTTTTCCAGAATTTTAAATCCCATAGTTCAAAAGTTAAAGGGACACAATTTTTATGACTAGGAGCTTATATCTCAACAACTACGAATTTAATTTAAAAAGACAAATCAAACCTCCATATAATTTTGAAAGACCTATTCAAAGATATCTTACACGTTGCCATGCGTTGAAAAGTTTGTTAGATAGAATACCATACCATGCCATAAGAAAAATAAAAAGTGGTTCATTGTACAAGAGACTTCAAATTTTTTACCTGCGGTAATTTTTTTTTCCCAGACATATTTTAGCACATATCCATTTACGGGTATACACAACTTTTGGTCAGCAGCCCCTGACCCACTTTGTGGGAGACGCAGAATAAACAGACAATATACAGAGCTGATAGTTGGTGGATCAACGTCAAAGGCTGCAGACTGGCCTTGGCATAGTGCAATATACAGACTTAATAAAGGCAGACTTCAATATATATGCGGTGGAACTCTCATTTCAAAATTTTCTATTTTAACGGGTAATTGATTACAAGATATTATATTATGAAGCTAAGACGTAATAGAAGCACCTCTCAGCACAATTGTAGGCTCGACAGGGGAAGTACTACCCTCTCACAGCGTCAAAATGAGTGAGAGCATCGAAAGCCGAACCTCATTTCTACTCTGTTACCCATCGTTTTTCCTTTCCCAATTTTAATAAAACTTTTCGTAATGATTGAAATCACAAAATTTTACTCTTCATATTTTTCATACAGGTTACTTATAATTATGATAATCCATTCTAAATGAGGAAAGTCTAAAAACTATTTTTAATAAAATATTTTGATTACAGCTGCACATTGTGTTACTATCAATGGTCAAGCAGTAAACCCAGCAATTCTAGGCGTGATTCTTGGGAAGTCCAAGCTTATCGGTACTGAATTCGCTTCACAAGATAAAGAGGTCAGCATAGTACAATTTGATTTCTATAACAAAAAAACACTTGTTTATAAATGATTTCAATATTTCCAGGTCTACGAAGTTAAAATTCATGACGAATTTGATCACAGAATTCTTAATAACGATATTGCTATACTTAAAATGAGTACAGCAGGAACTTACAATAATTATGTCCAACCAGCCTGCTTATGGCTTGATGACTGCTATGATCATTTGGATTCTTATGAAGTAACGGGAACGGTAAAGTATCACTTAAATATTTTTACTTACTCAGCTGGCTCAGCGACCCAAAGTGTGTCATGGCAACTCTGAGATATATATGAGCTATGTCTATTCTACTTGCTTGCTTGCGTGCTACTTCTTGCCAATTATGGACTTGAAGATCACGCAGGTCAGTTTAAACTGCATCCCTCCAGCGATACCTAAGACGACACACTGGATGTTTACCAGTAGCTCGTTCTAAGTATGCTACTTTAGTTGCCCGATCATTATCCATCCCTTCAAGATGACCCAGCAATCGAAGTCTATAAAAATTATTTTTTCCAAGGGTTTCAAATTTTCTTCATCGCATCCTATTACTACAACCATTACTAAATACAACTACTATCCTGATCGTTACAAAAATTGACAAATACACCAGAATTTACTTGAGATACACAAATTTCCAACATAAAGGTCGTCAAATATATTGTTTTTATAATGTCACATTTCTTTTACCTAGATGTATTGACCAATCAAACCATCCATCCATCGAGTTTGAATTATGGAAGCGAACTAAACGGACGTGTCGACAACAGTTTAATAAAATAAATAAAAGTACTTATATAAAATTGAAACTTAGTGCTATAAACTCAAGTGCATAAATAGCAATAACTCATTAGTGAAACTTCGGTCGTTCTTGCAATTTTTTAACACACGCAATACAGCTGCAAGCGGCTATCGTCCCTCCCGCACCTCCTCGAGGAAAAGAAACGAGCTGCGAATATTCATCTCGCTCTTATTGTTTTACTGCACTTCAAACAATAATTTATAATTAATGTTACTCGATCGCCACCGTTGTCACCTAATACGTATATAGAAGGCAATAGGGACCCAATAGCAATAGCAAGTGGAACTGAGAGGAGTCAAACCGCAGGTGGTTCGCAGCCAGATTTGCGTAAGATAACCTTGTCCGACTTTACCAATCCGGTTCCTTATCGCTGCAAAAGAAAACAACCACATGATGATTTTGGGGAAAAGTTCGAAAAGTTACAATCTAAAATGGAGTCGCTTATAAAAGATATGGCTAAAACTTAGACAGAAAATCTAAATAAAATATCCCAGGATGTTTCGGAAGGATGTTAAAGGAAGAAATAAATCAGATTAAGCTAACGACTAATCTATTATCCTCTTAATAGACCAAAATAAAATAGCAGATAACCAACATATCAGAGTTTCGAGCTATCATTGTGAAAAAAGCGGATAAACTTGTAAATGAAATAGAGTCTCTTCGATCTGGTTCTGCACCAATGGCAACTGCATCTTCACTTAGCTACGAAGACATTATGTTAGAGACCTACGAACGATCACAGAGAGGAAAAAACATCATTATACGAGGAATAAAAGAGATAAAATCCCCGAACCCTGAAGACAGGCAAATCCATGATAGTAAAGAAGTAATAAAGATTATAAAAATGACTACTACAGACTGCATAAAACCAACTAAAACTATATGACTAGGTAAATACAATCCTGATAGTTCTAGGCCTGTAAAGGTCATATTTCAGACATCTGAAGCAGCAAATTCAATTCTACGATACAAATCAAACATAACGAATGAAAATATTAGGATCTACTCGGATGAAACACCGTATCAACAAAAATATCGGAAGATCTTGAGAGACGAACTGAAACGGAGGATAGGAGAAGGTGAAACAGACATAACAATAAAATGTATAAAAGGAATACCTAAAATTATTAAAATTCAGCCAAAAACTAGGGACATATAATGCAGATAACACAATCACAACCACAACACACGAGGTAACTAATCTAGGCAACAACTTAATAAAAAATAATAAATCCTTAAAGTTTCTATACGCAAATGCCCGTAGCATAGTAAAGCCTGGGAAACTAGATGAATTGAACTGCATCATACAACACGAAATAAGTAGCCCCGTTTATGTGATTATATTATCGGAAATCTGGATCAATTCTGAACCAGAAGCGAAAACTTTAAACTTACCTAACTACAAACATTACTATAACTTCAGGAAAAATACAAGAGGTGGTGGAGTATATTCACGACTGCCTGAAATACAATTATATTGAAGATTCTTGTAAAGATTACAATCATTATCTATGGGTTCATATAGACAAATTTTCATTAGATATAGGTGCCGTATATAAAACTCCTAAATCAAATAATAATGCATTCCTGGAAGAATACTCACAGCGGCTGATAAGAAGGAAAAGGGCTCTAGTGTTCGGTCACTTTAACTACGATCTACTCAACCCGAACAAATCAATTCATAATTACACAAAAATGCTGTTAGAGAATGGACATCAAATCCTCAACAAAGTTGATGCAAAATTTAGTACCCGTGATACACCCGCAAAAAATTGAATTCTTGATCATGTCTCATCTAATCTAAGAAATCACAAAATTCATTTAACAATAGTAAAATCGCCAATGTCAAATATATCTCGAAATTGGCAAATATCTACCACAAATGAAAAAGAAAATAAAATATCATACCTTAGATTACACAGGATTTTATCGCACAGTTGAAAGCGTAATTACGAATATCTCTGATAGTGACTATCTTGGCTTGGAACATACAATAAAGGAAGCAGTAAATAAAAACAGAATATCTAAATTTAAAATTCAAAACACACTACAATCTGACTGGATTAATAAAGACATAATTAGAATGATAGCTAAAAGGAATCAGCTGTGGTCTGCTTATAAAAAAAAACCCAACGATGAACTCATAAGGAATAACTTCATATCTCTAAGAAATACCGTGACGATGACAATACAAAATACCAAAAGTAGCTACTATTACAAAGCTTTTATTTTAAAAACTGTGAAAAGAAACCTTTAAATATGTGGAAGTTAATTGGGAATTTATCTGGAAGTAAGTCTAAATTATGTTCTGCTCCTTCGAAACTAGAAACACAAACCGACATAATCACAGACACAAAAAAATATGTGGTAGAAAACAACTTCTTTGCCACCATAAGGCCTACCTTAGCAAACAAAATAAAAACACCCAGTACACTCACGCACACATTACATACACAAACTAAACCGAAAACAAGAATAAATGAATCTAATTCAAATGGACTCCTAGTCTTGACACCAACTACTCAAGAAGAAAATGGCAAAATTATAGATAGTCTCAACCCTAACACCAGTACGGGCTTAGATGGCATTAGCTGTAAGGTAATAAAAAGTATTAAAAATCTAATATTATCTACTCACAACGAGCGTTAATCATTGTTTGTTAAATGGCTGCTTCCCAGATTCTCTGAAATTAGCGAAAGTGAGTCCGATCTTTAAATCAGGTAAAAAGACTGACCCCAGTAACTACCGCCCCTCCCAACGATCTCTGTCCTCCCAACGATCTCTAAAATATTCGAGAAAATTCTATATAAGCGATTAGACGATTACCTCAAAACAAAAATCTTTTTCTCCAAAAATCAATATGGCTTCCGTGCAAAATGTAATACATTAGCTGCAACTATTGACCTTGTGACAAATCTGAGCAATAAAATAAATGAAAAGAACATAGCTCTCGGAATATTTATTGACCTGAAGAAGCCCTTTGACACAATTAGCCATTGCCTCCTGCAAAAACTATTTGAAATTGGCGTCAGGGATACTGCCCACAATATGTTCAGATCTTATCTATGTAATAAAAAACAAATTGTTCGGATTGGGGATGATAAAAGTAATTGTGAAACCATAACCTACGGCGTGCCGCAAGGTTCAATACTTGGTCCCCTCTTGTTCATAATATACGAAACGATATACACAACCTAAACCTGGTAGGAGACATAACATTGTATGCTGATGACACTAACTTATTTTTAATTGGCAATAGCTTAGAAGAGATTTTCATACAAGCAGAAAAAGACTTAGACACTCTATCAAAATGGTTCCGCAATAATTTGCTTACTATAAACACCCTGAAAACTAACTATATTATATTTAGTTCTAGAAACAAAAAAATTGGAAGTCACCCAAGCTTATATATAAATAATGAAACTTTAACCCAAACTCCTTCGGAAAAGTATCTTGGTTTATATCTAGATAAACATCTGACGTGGAAACCGCACTTAGACAAACTAAAGTCTAAATTATCTTCTGTCTTGGGAGCGCTTCGAGGGATAGTTCGATGTCTGCCGACATCTGTTAGGTACATAATATACAAATCTATGGTGAAACCCCACTTAGAATACCTAATTGAGGTGTGGGGTACAGCAGCTAAAACTCACTTAAAGCAAATAGAAACATGTCAAAACAGAATAATCAAACGTTTATTCCATTATCACTACTTAACTCCGACAGAAAAGATCTACAAGGAAACTAAACTAATGACACTGTCACAAATATATAGATATAACACATGCATATTGATACATAAACTATGAAATAAAAATATACACTCAAAATTAATACTTACAAAAAAGCACAAATACAAAAGCGTATAACTAGACGTAAAAGAACTAATTACGGTAAAAAAATATACTACACGAAGGAGCAGAGCTATATAATAAATTACCTAACGATATCAAAGAAATCCAGTCCTTCACTTTATACAAAAAAACAATAAAACACCACATATTGAAAGATTTCTCTAAGTTTTAAATAAATAAATAAAAAATCTTAAAGGAGTGAAACACACATATATATATGGATACATATATATATGGATACATATATATATATATATATGTGTGTATATATTACAACATTATGCAAATAAATTAAAACGTAATAGCAATTGACTTGCCATGCAAACGATATGTAATGGAAACAAACCTTAAGTTATCCTTTTACCCACATCCATGTTAAATTCTAACAAAATTAGAGTAACAATTTATAACTAACCATCTGTTCCATAATTCTTATATTTACTGTTTTTATTAACGTGTATTTCTCATATTAAGTGAATTGTATTCTTTTGAAAAATAAATGTCTTAAACCATAAACCATAAATTACCACCATAAAGGTCGTCAAATATATTGTTTTTATAATGTCACATTTCTTTTACCTAGATAGTAGGATGGGGTATTGACCAATCAAACCATCTATCGGACAATCTTCGTGAAGCATCCATGCCACTGGTACCAGAATTAACTTGTATCAGATATAATCCTGTTTTCTACAATAATATGTTGAATGGGAAAAAATTCTGCGCTGGATACACAAATGGTTAGTTAGATGGCATTGCCATCCTGAGCTTCCTTCTCAAGGGCACAGTCAGAAACTCACCCACTGCCATCCTCCTCAGGGTTACTTAACACGAACACATACCCCACCGTATTGAAATGGCCCTGGATAAAGAGGCTGATTAGTATGATGAATGGGAAGGTATACCACACTCTGGTTGACCACTTCTTAGTAATAAAATATCAAAATAGGTTCATATGTAACCTAATATTAATAGATTTGAGTAACGCCTTGGCTACTTTCACTTTTGGGTTATTTTAATTCTCTTGAATTCCTTTACACAATGATTTTCTTCAAATTTTTGACAGCTTATGCGTATTAACAAATTATATTCATTTGTTAGCGTTAATAAAAAGTTGAGCGATTGAGCTCATACTTTATTAACTAACCAAATTTTAATATGCAAATTTTGTACCGTTATATCTTTTGGTGAGACCAAAAAATATTAGAAAAGAGGTTGAGATATGAGTATAAGAATATTCAGAAGGAGACGCTTCAGTCTATCTATTGATGATTTTTACCACAAAGAGTAACGTCTGATGGACTAGCTAGTATATTGTAATTGTGTGATTTTAAGTTTATTTATAGGAACAACAGCCTGCAACGGTGACAGTGGCGGTGGTTTTGTGGTGTTTATTCGTGATTCAAACGTACCTTCCCATGGTTATAGTCCAGAACTAAAACCCGGGGCCTGGTACGTCAAAGGAATCGTCTCAGTTGCATTAACGCGTCATGGTGATAACATCTGTGATCCTAAAGCATATACTGTATTCACTGATGTAGCTAAATATAGAGATTGGATTCTGAATAATATGTAGTAGACAAAATATTGAAATATATTGTACTAAAAAGGTTTGTTTTTGATTTTTAAATTCTATTGATAATAATTTTTTAAAATTTAAAGTAAAAAATGTTGAAGAAACTCAAGAAATAACAATGATACGGGGCGAAATAGTTAAGCATTATCTTTTAAAATAGTATAATTATATTTATTTCCCGGTGGTAGGCTTTTATTGGTAAAGGCCGGCTACGTAAGTGTCATCGCAGTATCTGATATTTATATATATTTGCTGTGCAGTATATTGCGTTATCTAGTAATGAGATTAAAAGCATTGATGGTTACAATAAGTTAAAAACTAGTAACCTGTAATCCGTATAAGAAACTACATGCCTTTTATATTCTTTCTGTAGTGTGTTTTGCATTGCTGTCTTTGGTTTAAAGAGCACTGTTATGTATAGTTTAATTGCTGGGCATAGGAATTATAATTCGATTTTTATTTTCTAATATAATAAATCAGAGATTTTGATAACAGAAAAACAAAACATGGCATTGTTTTATATTTATATTAGAAACATAATATAATGTTATACTTAAGGTGAAAGGTTAAAGATAAATGGTAAATGTGTACGCTTTTGCGATCATTTTAAAACTCATCCTAAGACATAATTTTAAATCACACCTTCTTATTATTTAGAATGGCCTATTTAAAGTTGCATAAGACCTTGCCATACACTGGGTTTTTTTTAATCCACAGTTGGGACATGGTGACCCCCACGCCCGATGTTCTCTGATGATCTCTGTCACAACAGAGATTATTCCAAGTGTGGTGGTAGGTAGGTACCACGGCAGTGTCTAATATTCAACCCAAAGCAGTCTCTCTGGCATTATGTGTTCCGGTGTAAAGGGCACTGAAGGCTAGTGAAATTATTGGGCAAAAGAGATTTAAGAACCAATATCTCAAGGTTGTCGACCCGTGAGTGGCACCTACTAATGGTGTTGCGAGCGCTCATAGGCTACGGCATTCGCTTACCATCAGGTGGGCCGTATGATTCCTTGCCAATATAATAAAAAAATATATTATTATTATTACACCTATCAACCCAATTTCATATAGATCGAGCGTATAATAGTCTCCAAGTAAAAGGGCCGACTTCACTCCGGAGTTGCGGGTTTGATTTTGATCCCTTGGACTATTGTCGTAGCCACTACTAACTTATTAGGAGGGGCAATAAGAGTGTTAGTACTACCTAATGCCCGTGGCATTGCTCTCGTCGGGTGAGACCGCCTTGTTTCATCAATGGTACCGCATTTTCCGGCGTCGGGATTTGACGACCCCATCGCTCGCTGTTGGGATAACCTCTGTCACAGCAAAGATTATTCCACCAGTGCAATCAGTCACACTGGTGGTAGGTTTTTGTTGCAAGAGGCCGGCTAGGTAGGTACCACCGCAGTGTCAAATATTCTGCCGCCAAATAGTAGTGCTTAGGCACTACTGTGTTCCGGTTTGAAGGGCACTGTACGCTAGTGAAATTACTGGGCGGACGAGATTTAAGAACTAATATCTCGAGGTTGGCAACGCGTGAGTGGCACCTACTAATGGTGCTGTAAGCACTCATAGGCTACGGCAACCACTTACCATCAGGTGGGCCGTATGCTTGTTTGCCAACTAACATTAAAAAAAAAAAAATTTATCACCCTCCCGCACTTTTTTCTTATTGCTCGACTTCTGTGTATCAAATTGTTATTTTTTATATGTATTGTTTTCTTACTTTTAATTAAATTCGGAAGAGTCCATCAGGTTTTTTTCAATGATGATGATTTTCTAGGGTTCAGTTGCTACAAAAAAGTGAAACCCCTATATCGTTGTATATGTACCCTAGAATTTCGAACCCTAAAAATAACCGACTTTGGTGCCTTTTGTGTCGCAATTTTACTTAGCACCGATTTCTGTTATTGAAATTTCAATTTTTTATGTGTATAGTTTTGAAGTAAGTTTTCTTTTATTTTAAAAAAATTTACACTTTTAAGGTAGAAATTTTAGTGAACCGACCGTTGTGACATGTTGGTAGTGAGGGTGCCTTTAGTTTCAGCGTTCGCAGGTTCGGGGCAAGTAGGGCAAATTTCTGTGTCGGTCTGGGCATTTGTCTTTCTGAGAGCAAGTTAAGCTGTCGGTCCCTGTGGTTAATCTTGATAGATAATTTGCTCCTATCCAATGTGTGACTGGTTCGCCCTTAGGGTCGCGGAGGTCAGATCGCTCTGTGTGTCTCTGTGACTAGTAACTTGTCAAATCTGGATAAGAATAGTAAGCAGACCCTGGAAAACATACCAGTATCAATCCTATGGAGAAGAGTGGGGGCGAGTGGTTCTAGTGGCTATTAGATGGGCCGACTCCGCTTCGTTAACGCGAGAGTTGCGGGTTCCATCCTGACCCTCTTGGGCTATTGTCGTACCCACTCCTAGCGCAAGCTTCGAGCTTATTTGAAGGGGCAATGGGAATATTAATGCTAATATTTAAAAAAAATGGCAATAGGTGTCCCTATAAAAGTTGAAGAGTTCCCTCGATTTCTCCAGGATCATCAGATTCGGACCTTAAATCCTTTCAAACAAAATTAGTCAACGACATTGTGGCGCGGCGGTAGGGAACCTAACTTAACCACCACCACAGTTTGATTCCCGCTCGGAACAGATGTTTGTATTGACCTTGTCATTGTATATGTTTCCGAACCCCCGACACAGGATATCACTATCCTAATGTAGTCCGTTGAGTGTGTAGCGTATATTTATTTATTAAAAAACACGATCGATTTGATAGCCCCTTCTTGAATTTTATAGAGAAACAGAATGCTTTTTAATTTTTCCTCTGTGATGTTTCTATAATGTCGTTTTATACATAGCTATATTTCCTTTATACGGGTTTTTCCTGACCAGTTCATAAACATGTTACTGTGAATAACGTCTTATTGTCATTGGTAAAAAAATGCATGCATAAAAACAGAGTTTTTACTAGTTTTTGCATTAGGATGTATTTAAAAAAAATAACTGTGTGGTTATATATTATACGAAGCAAGTTAAACTTTAAAAAAAAAAGTTAAAAGTAAAACAACAAAAATTAAGAAAAAAGTTATGTAAAAAAATTTACCGTGTGGTTTTAGGAAACTACGATGCAAGTGAAGCTTTTAACTTTTTTATTTTTCGGTTTAGGGTATTAACAGTGCGTTCTTAACATTAATTTAAATATATAATATAATATTAATAAATAAGCACTTAAAAAATTTAAATACATGTAGGTAAAACAGACACAAACAAACATACATACATACATAAAAATAGTAAGAAATAAAATAAAAATTAAACATATGAAGTCTCCGTGGCTGGCTGTCCAACATGCTGAAGGTAAGCTAAAAATTGGAGGCGATGTAATAAAAGTAACATAGTAAATAAATAAATAAAAAAATAACCCAAAATATTATAGATTATGAAAAATTCAAGTTCTGTTCATCTATAGGCCTAAGCAATAAAGAAGACGCATCCAAAAAAAGACACAAAAACTAAGATTATTATCACTTACTTTGGAATAATTCCGAGGTTATTTGTGTGGGTTAAACATTTTTTTTTTTTTTGAAGTGAAAGTTCTTTAGAATCTTTGTGATTTCAACCCAGATACACAAATACAAAAATGTGTAGGAAGAATGAGACAAAATATACATACTATTATATATATATATATATATATATATATTATCGGTCTCTCCTCTTTTCGCCATGTTTTAGTGAGCCAGAGCGAGAGAGCAAGTGTCGGTGTGTATGTATATTGCACACTGTTTAATACTTGCTTGTATTTGAACATGTGTGTGTTAGTATATGTGAAAAGTACGGAAGCTAATCGTACTGTACACTGTATGCGGCTGCGTATTACAGCTTTTTAATAAGAAGTCATCGTGGTGTGTTATTATTTAACAGTGTTTGTGAATATCTTGTTATCTATATTCATCTCATTCTTTTGTCGATTTACTGAAGTTACTCTTCTATCGTGTGTGAATCGCACACACACCTTTTTTTGACTAATATTCCTATCGCCCCTCCTAATGAAATCGAAGCTTGCGCTAGGAGTGGATACGACAGTAGCCCAGGATCGAAGCCGCGACTCTCGTGTTAACGGAGTGGAGTCGGCCATTCTACCGTTGGTTATTTATCTTCTGTCCCTATAAAGTAAAAATAAAATTTAAAAAAAAACTTACATTTTTCAAAAACGATTTAAGGCAAATCGTAAAGAGTCTATAAATATATTTATACTTACACTGTAGGTCATTAGCTCATAACTTTAGCGAAGTCGAAAGAAACTAGTAGTCTTGAAGGCCGTACGGGTTATCACATCTAAGCATTAGCTATAAGAAAACATCGTATCTAACAATAAACTCGTGTACATATGTGCATTGAAGCTGTAACATGCAAGAATATATATAGAAGGTAAGAAAATTATATTTACAAATAAATAAAATAGTATTGTATTTTTTTTATGTAAATTAAATACGTTATTAGATAATTTTTGAATTTTTGTACTTGAAGTGATTATATGTAATCAAAAGAATAAAATTTTTACAAAAGAATGAAATTACGAATTATAATTTTTAATTGGGTGATAATTATTGGATTTTAAGAATTAAGGTCAAATTAAATAAAATATTCTTAAAAATAACGAAATTTGTATGTACAATTGTATTTTTTTATAACTAAGATCAGAAATTAGTTAGTCCTTTTCTCTACGCACACCTTAGAAAAATAATAATAATCCTATTCAGAGGCCAATTAATGTATCAACACCATTAGTAGATCCTACTCACGCGCTGCCAACCTCGAGATATTGGTTCTTGAATCTCCTTTGCCCAGTAATCTCACTAGCCTACTAGTGCCCTTCAAACCGGAACACAGTAATACCTAAACACTACTATTTGGCAGTACAATATTTGACACTGCGGTGGTACCTACCTAGCCGGCTTCTTGCAACAAAATACCTACCACCAGTGTGACTGATTGTACAGGTGGAATAATCTCTGCTTTGACAGTGATTATCCCAACACCTAACTTTCTCCAAGAATCGGAATTGCGATAGCGGAGAAGTGCTACTTAAATTCTTGTCACGATTCCAGGTGTGCATAATTTGTAAATTCTTTTTCAGGTTTAAGAAGTATGATATTTTCATTAAACTTAATCATGCAAAATAAACTACTATATATATTAGTAGCATTTATAGTGAGCGTAAGTGGTGATGACGATTCAGGATGGGCTTTTGTTGGAAATCCTTTACTTGCCGCTCATCCATGCAATGATTCCACGGACATATTGGCTTCCTTTGAACCAGGATTACCACCAGATGAAGAGAATAAATATAACGTTCATATAAATAAGAAGTTTCCAACGAGTACAAAGATTATACTTAAATTCGATGCAGATGCTAGCGTTACATTGGTAAGTCTTTAAATATAATAATTCAACACCGTTTTCGTCGAGGTCGAGGTCCTTTGTTTAGCACGTCGCAACGATCTCACACCGTCGGGTGAGTCTATCGATTAGAATGCGGACCGTCGCCTCCATTCCCGATGACGTCGGACACCATAGTTCGGCTTCGCTGGAGGCAGGATATGAACCAAATCAACTTTGAGCCTCTGCGAAGGGTGTCCCTTTTTCTCTGCCGGTCTCAGTACTGGCCGAGTACCCCAATCCGGTGATATCATCAAGGTCAGTAGGGCCAACAGCAATATACAACCACAGCAATAATATTCCCATTTTCTCTCCAACTAAACATAGCTTGGGAATACTATTGCTGTGGTTGTATATTGCTGTGGGCCTTAAGATGGTATCATCTTTAACAAATTTTAAATAAATTTTTGTACCTTACTGGATATAATTAGGCCAATTTAAAAAAACATCAGCATCTAAACAAACCTTTTCAGTACTGTGAAATATAATCATAATATCAATTTCAAAGTAATTGTCGAAATAATTATAATAGGTATTAAAAAACCAGTCCCTTTAGTTATAAATAGAAACGATTCTAATGTATAAGACCATTTAATTAATTTAAATTTTTCCTAAATAAAAATTGACCTTTAAAATTATTTCCAATAAGATTTATGATCATAAAATTTAAACAAAAAGAATTTCATTAAATTGAGTTGGCAAATTATCATAACTTGTATATTATGGAAAGTAGATACCAACTAAAAAACTAGTCAACTAAAATGAGGAGCGAGATGGTAGAGGAAAGAAGAGAAGTGAACAGAAGGAGTGGGTCCTCCGGCTATCTTACAGACCGAAATGCAATAGTATCAATACTGCTTATTATTTTATTAACGTTGATATTCTGTGAGAAGATAGTTCTTGTCTAGTCGATCCGGTCGATTCTACTACTTAATTTGTCACTGTTATAACCTTTCAGACACCTAAAATTATTTTGCTAACAAGTTGTTTTAATTCAATACAATTGAAGTAATTTGAAATTGAAGCACATATTATAACATGATTATTTTCTATAGCGAACATACCTTTCTATTACCTTCTAATAACTTTTTTTTTATTTACAACAATTACGACTGTACAAAGTAATATATTTAATAATAAGCATAAAAGAATATTGGAAGCTAAATCAGTCAAAAACATTTGTACCTATGTAAACTATTTGACTCACTAAAGCTAATTTTGATGCAGATGTGAAACTAGTAAATGTCATAAAGTGACCTTAAAGGCTTTAACACAATAACCTTAACAGACTACATTTTTTTTTCAGACTAACAATAGTTATGCAAGAATAAGCGTTTCCAAAAATGAAGAAAATACCTTCTATATACAATTTTTTAAAGCACATGATACTACTAATTTCGTTGTAAAAGGGGTTACACCTGGCGTGGTTCCGTATTTTAAAAGTGTGATCATAAATACCAAAGAATATTGTGATAAACCAAACGTGGTAAGTAATATTTTATAAGTTCGAATGTACTTTAACACATACAATATTTGTTTAACTATTATGTCTACCACATAATAATGAAACGAATTCGTATATACCGTCTTCGGTTCTCATTGAACTGCAAATGGGGTAATATAGCACTCTCATATGAAGGCATCTAGTTTAAATAATATATAAACCATTTTTTCATTTATGTGTCTTAAAATTTCTTCTAATAAATACAAAATTGCTCCCAATTTTTACCACAAAGCATGAGATGAATTTGTACAATAAATTAAGCACTTTAGAGGTACCTAAGGTCAACCTTAATTCTCATAATAATTTAATCTGTAATCATAATAATTATGAAATAAGGCTTTTTAGGGCTATCTGGATAATTACATATCAGGATATCAAGATCATGCTGAAACTCCAAGTAGAGCGCCATCGACAAAGTGTGGTAGGCGTAAAGTAGCTCATACTGGTTTGATAGTAAATGCTGAACCTTCGAAACCAGGAGATTGGCCATGGCATGTAGCGTTATACAAATTAGACAAATCAACTATAAAATACATTTGCGGTGGAACACTCATCTCTGAACATGTTGTATTGACAGGTAATTAATTACATCTTCAAAATCTTTTGATTATTTGGTGCTGTGTATAAGTTTGTACATACGTTCTTAATACTGTGACTGAATATGAAGTGTAATTTACTTACGGATTGTTTTAAAATATTCTATGTACAGCTGCACATTGTGCTTCATCCAGAGGAGTTCAACTATTACCCGAAGTTTTGAGCGTTATTCTTGGGAAATTTCATTTAATAGGAGGTGATGTTGGAACCCAAGAAAGAGAAGTAATTATCTGTTATAATAAAAGCAAATCTGAGTCTATTCATTTTGTATTTCACCATTTCTATCAAACTACTTGTTTACTGATATTTTGCTTTTTAGGTCCATCAAGTAATTCTACACGATAAATTCAACTACAGACACCTAGATCATGACATTGCATTACTTAAATTGAAAACGGAAGTTCAATTCACAGATTATGTCCAACCAGCCTGCTTGTGGTATGATAAAGCCATTGACAATTTACCAACCAATGAAGTTTTAGGAACAGTAAGTATAGATACATTCGTAACTCGACATACGTTTAGAACGTTATCAACAACGTTTTTTTTTACTTTCTCTTTTCTCTTTTTATCAATATGAATATGTTCTTTTTGAAAACTTTAGGGAAGAACGAAACCTTCTAATTTTTCATTTCAAGTATTTAAACTAAAAAAGCTTATAATATATAATAAAGCTAGTATTTACACTTAAAAGCCGTCGCGACATGTAGGTGCCTGTATAATATGTGAAAAAATAAATCATTTATGAGAATAAGATTAAAATAGATTTATTCAGGAAAAAAATATTTAGATTCTTTCATAAATATGCTAATCAAACTGTCATATAAATTATTTGTAATATTGTACATTTTTTTTATGTCATGACGGTTGGGAAACAAGCATACGGTCCACCTGATGGTAAGCAGTCATCATAACCTATTAACGCGAACTTAAAGTATCACAAGCGCGTTGCCAACCCAAGGAACAGGAGGGATGGGAAGAGAAGGGGGAAAGGATGAGAAGGGAAAAAGGAATGGAACAGTAGTAAGTAGTAGGGAAAAAAAGGAAGAGAACAATAGTAGGAAGGGAGCAGTAGTAGTAGTAGGTGGGCCTCCGGCACTCTCACTCATTGCACGCAACGCAATGATACTGTTACATGATGTCGATTTTCTGTGACAAGGTAGTACTTGCTCAGTCGAGCCGGACATTTTGTGCTGAGAGAAGCTCTACTACCGTAGAAATACATTTCTGTATATAGATTTATTTTCTAGATTGTTGGATGGGGATTCGACAATACTGATTCTTTATCGCCTCAGCTCAGACAAACATCATTGCCAATTGTATCAGAGAGTACCTGCATAAAGAGTAATCCATTGTTCTACTCAACTGTCTTAAATGAAAACAAATTTTGTGCTGGATACCATAATGGTAAGATAATTACTATTTTATAAAAGATAAACTTGTAACACCAAGTTTTCGGGTTCATAAAGTGAATATGTACTTTTTGGGAGAAGGTACTCGCTTCTATAATAAAATTCCATAGACAATTTTCAAACTGCCACTTTTGAAATTTAAATCTTATGTTAAACGTTGTTTACTAAATAAAGCTTATTATTCTGTTAATGAATATATTGCAAATAAAGTGGCATAGAATTAATATTATGTTGAATGTCATGAGGGATAACTTAATTGAACATTTGATAAATGTAAGTGATTAAATTTGAAAAGAGTAACTATAGAGATTCTTGCCGTTTCTTCTCTGCAGAATCTAGCTTCTGAATCGGCGATAGCTTCACTTAGACAGACATAACTGACTATATTTGACAAAAGTGCTTAAAAGCGTATTTGCATAAAGAACATTTTGTTTAAGAATAGTTTGAGTTTGATATTTTAAGTGAATTCTCTTAAAACTTCCAATATTAAGTTGACCTTGACACCAGATCTAATAGTTAGTAAATCTTCTGACCTGATCTAACTTGCTAACCAAACTGACCTTGTAAGTAACTTATGGCAAAACTAGTTACTGGAGAGTTCTTTCTATAATATGCTAGCTTTGATCCGCCGTCTCGTATAATTGATCATTTAATTCTTGGGCGTGACTTAGAATTTTTATTTCATAAATTAAAAATTGTTGCTTTTTTTTATTTTCTGTAATCTTAACTATCTTAATTTGCAACATTTTTGATTTTGTTATATTTGATTTAGTTATAATTGAGTATCAGACTTATACCATTGGTAGGTTAGTTACAGAATTTGCTATATCGTGATATCCATCTATGATATTAACATCTTCTGAAACTAAGTAAATATTTATTTCAACAGGAACTTCAGCATGCAATGGTGACAGTGGAAGTGCTTTTCAAGTATTTATACCTGATAAGGCAAAGGATACTACCACAAAGGATGGTGCCTGGTTCGTCCGAGGGATTGTTTCACTAACTGTATCTCGTACAGATCTACCTATATGTGATCCGGAACAATACGTAGTATTTACTGACGTCTCAAAATATATACTCTGGATAAATAATAATATGTAAATTAATACAAGAACTGAAAATAATTATTACGGCATTTGATGGCTTTTTCATTTAGAAATTTGCTTTCACTACTTTAAGTATACTGAGTTTGAATTCTTATAAATAATTACAATATATGTATTGGGTAAGATTTATATATTTCAGCTTACAAAACAATGAATAGAATAAACAAGAAGAACAATATTGGCGATAAGTAATGCTGTATTTTATGAATGTCTCTGTTTTTAGTAAAGCTGGCGAAAGTTACTACTAGTTTTACTCTAGTCTTGTGGATAAAGTCAATTCATCCACCAACCACATATACACTCATAAAAGTATTTTTAAAAGATTTAAAATTTTAATGCTATAATTTAAATGTAAAACCCCGCTCTAATGAAGACTCGCTCATATTGATTAGACGATCTTCAAAAATAAGTGGTAATTTATTATATTAGTGCATATGTTGAGTATCTGATTTAAATAATTAAGGTTGTTGAACTTATAATGAATTACATATAACATATTGGCTATTTAAATGTGCAGTCAACAATAATTCTAGAATAAAGACGATATTTTAAACTGGTTTCATTTGACACAGCATGCGGAAAATTTTTAAACAAAAATATATTAAAAACATGCAGCTGATAATATCAAAAGTAAAGCCTTGGAGTTTTTTATAGCAATTTAGTAGAGTCATGATCCACCCAGCACAAATGTGCTGGCTTGACAATGGAAGTACATCGACACATACACAGTAAATCGACGTAAACTAACCGTGTCAGTAGGTACTGCTGCGTTTCATGCGGTAAGTGAGAGTGCCAGAGGCCGATTTCGTTATAGATAGAGCCAATAGTTTTTGAGTAAAGTGACTGTGACATACGAACCTACCTAAAAAGAACAAGCAGGCGAAATTGCAAGCTTTGGCTTACTATAAATAAACATATTTTGCAACGCAAAATTCTTCGAATTGGTATTTTACTGAATGGTAAAAAAAATTGTGACAAATCATAAAATGAATCGAACGTTGATCGAACTGTTACGTTTTCCTTAACAGATGTAGTCAATAACTTATTCAAGATCTTTTATGCACCCATTCATAACACTTTTTACTAGAACTAAATTTAATTAAATCCTACTAATATTATAAATGTGAAAGTTTATTAGGCGTCGGACGTGACGACACACTCGTGGGAGTGTGTCGTCACGTCGACATTGATGATGTTGGGATAATCTCTGTCACAGCAGAGATTATTCCACCAGTGCAATCAGTCACACTGGTGGTAGGTCCTTTGTTGCAAGACGCCGGCTAGGAAGATATTACCGCAGTGTGAAATATTCTACCACAAAGCAGTAGTGTCTTTGGCATTACTGTGTTTCGGTGAGAAGGGCACTGTAGGCTAGTGAAATTAATGGCCACTGACGATTTAAGAAATAATATATCGAGGTTAGCAACGCCTGAGTGAGATCCAGTAATGGTGTTACAAATACTGATAGGCTAAGCCAACTGCGTACCATTAGGTGGACCGCTTGCTTGCCAAATTATTGAAAAAACATTTAAAAGTTTGTATATATGGATGTTTGACTGTTTATTAGTCAATCACGCAAAATAAAAGATTTGGATGAAATTTTGTATATAGGTAGTTAATTTTCAGGTTTAGTACAAAGGATACATTTTATCCCGGAAAATTTGAAGTTCTTTCGGGATTATCAAACAACGTACTAAAGAACGTATTTACAAATTTCGATAAAGATGTTTTTTATTGACATTACTTTCTTATTATAACATTATTTCATTTAAATTGTTCCACTTCGCGGTCAAAGTGGCGGACAAAGTCGCAGGCGAATGCTAGTCTCAAGCCCATATAATTATATTTTTATTTCTTTACTTCGATAGCTATATATTTTGACTTGATGTAGACACCTAAAATTAAAAACCGATTGACGTCCTATTTAAATTAAAAATTCAATTGATACAATATATTTTCCTACGTCAGTCGAACCTTCTTGCAACATTTTATATCTAAAATCACCTGTGGTTTTATCAGTATTAATTTTGAATCAAACTAAGCTAAGGATAGCCAGGAGTCCTTATAAATTTCATCCAGGTAGGTTAACATTATAAACAACTTATTGTAACCAACAATGCTTTTAATCCCTTAACTAGTTAACACATTAAAATGCACAGCACTGTAACTACTACATCGGATTTCAACGATTCGTCGCTATAAATGCGGTACGACAATAATTTTCTGTATTGTGAAATACTGAAGAAACCATCATTGTGACGCTCCGTTAGAATGATATCTTTTTCAAATATTGTCTTTCTAATCCAACGTATTAAATACATAGGTTCTAAACATCGTCATGCGCCAACATATCTATAAGACTGTTCCGGAGTTAACGTTCTTCACCTTCACCAGAAGGAGCATTTTTGTTTGCACCAATCACAGAGCCTCTCAGCCCTAATGGCTCAATTTAATTGGTTAATTACGTTTTTACCTTATTTGGTCAAAATTGTCATTCATAGTTAAGTATAAAAGCAAAATTGTATTGAAATTTCTTTTCTCTCTCTTTTTCGATCTCATTACGCCTAAACTATTGTAAAACATCGTTGTCAAATAAACTCTTATAAAATCAAGACCGCAATATAACGCAGCATTCATCATCATCATCAAACACACATACAAATATAAACTGTCTGAGTAGTCACTATGACCTTCAATCGATCAATAAACCTTCCAAAACTCATTTGCTTAAAGTTCAAGGTGTTTAAATGTAAATATATGATTTACACCGAGATGTCAAACATAAAGCTATATTTTGATCTGTTGTTATGGAAAAATTTAAGCAAACGTGCATAAAAAAACTCTATGTAAAGTACCGAAACTACATACACTTATATATGTCAATAAGACATCTTATATAATGGCGTTCTTAATAATGCTCGTTCAGTAAAACAATTTTCGTCAGACAGTACGGTATAAGCAATTTATAAAAGTACGTAGATAGTTACAGTTTTAGTGCATTTTTTTAAGTTACAAGTTGGCAAGCAAGCACACGGCCCACCTGAAGGTAAGTGGCTGCCGCAGCCTATGAGTGTACGAAACATTAGTAGGTACCACTCACGCGTTGCCAACCTTGAGATATTGGTTCTTGAATCTCCTTTACCCAGTAATTTCACTAGCCTACAGTGCCCTTTAGACCAGAACACAGTTATGCCTAAGCACTACTATTTGTCGGTAGAATAATTGACACTGGATAAAATTTGGTGGTAACTACCTAGCCGGCCTCTTGCAATAAAAGACCAGCCAATGGTGTGTCTGATTGCACTGGTGGAATAATCTCTGCTGTAACAGAGATTATCTCAACAGTGGACGATGGGATCGTCACGTCTCGATGCCGATGAATAAGCATAGTGTTAAGGCATTAAAACTTCGAGATTTTAGAGTGGCAAAATTTGCATAATTTTCTTTATACTGTTTTGGTACAAAGAAAATGATGCAATTTTTACAAACAACAAACAGATCTTTTAGCTTATGAATAAAAAATTAATTCGTCCGTAACTTACCAAAAATCATGCATGATGCGTCTCCTATTACTTTTTACATAACAATATAATTAAACTTTGTGTTAATATTTAAATAAAGTTGCCGAACAGCCTAAACGTATTTATTTCGATTTACATATTTAAAATGAAAAAACTAACAATAAATTTATATTTTACATACATTTGATTAGGCAATATATTTAAATAGTTACACGAAACATCGAATAATGTAAATCTAAAGTCTTAATCAGCTCCGTTAATAATTTTTTTCTCATTCGTAATTAGGAATAATGATAAAAAGAATGCGGTTGATATTTGCATTAGCATTCTTAGCGAATGTAAATTGTGATGATGCTGAACCTATAGTCATAAGTGGTAACCCACTTATTTTCACATATCCCTGTGATGGATCTGAAGAGGTAACATCGTCTTACGAAGTCGGTGCGCCTTTAGAAGATCAAAACAAATATGGTATCTATATAAATAAAGATTTCGACGAGAACTCTACGATTGATGTAAAACTAGATTCGGAAGCAAAGGTTACATTGGTGAGTAGAATCAAGACATAAGATAAGTTTATAGACATGTAACTAAGACTATAATAAAAAACAACCATACGACATATCGTATAGATTAAATAAACTAGAGATCAAAATAATGAAACTATTTAACCCATTAGTAACTACATCACCCTCGAATTTTTGGAAATAATTTTAATTACTTAATTAATTAATGCACCCTCCATCCTAGATCCTCTTGCCTCCAGGCCTTCGCCTTCGGATCAGGTCCACGCCGGAATCGCCGACGCAAACCTTCTCCACGGCCTCTAAACGAATTTCTTTCCAGACCGACTTGGCCCATGCATACAGGGAATTTTCAAAGAGAAGGCTGAAAAAGATATAAATTTTCCATTACGTAAAGATAAAAACACCTGAGCATACAAATTAATAACAATGAAAATTCTTTTCAGAATACAAAAAATGTCGCAAATGTTATCGTTGAAGATGACAACAATTTTAAAATAATCTTTTCCAAAGCAAATACTGGAATTAGTTTTAATGTAAAAGGAGTGGCTGTCGGTGAAGTACCGTACATAACAAGCATTAGAATAAATAATAATGAGTCCTGTAATAAACCAATTGTGGTAAGAAATCTTTAATACTTTTTGATAAATACGTGACAATAGATTCATCTCAAAATAGGCCCAATTAATAAACTTGATGGTCTTAAATTTTTACATAACGGTCATCAAGAAAATTGTAATTTAAAACATATGGGAGATAAGAATGATAAATTATTTAAACCCTCTTGAAAGTCATACTTATTATTACCCGCCCGATAAGACAGGCGAAATTACTACTATTAATAATTACGATTAAGCTGATTTAAAATCAAAATTTAGAATGGAGATAACTTGGATACGCTTTTTGATATTAGTGATGTGATTATGATTAAAACAAGCGTTTGATTTATTATATATTTTATTTCAGGGATACCTTAATGAATACTTAACAATAAATAAAGATCAATAATAAAATATTACACAGAAAAACCAAGTGACGTACACGACAAAAAAGAATCAAAATTTCCAAGAAACCCATCTTTATCACTTCACTTCAAAATGGCCGTACGATTGAACTTCTTCAGAAAAGAAGAAATACTATAACAGAAATATTAATTTTAATTTATGTCCTTTATGAGCAACGCATTATCATAGGATTTATCTCAATAAAACTAAAATCGTAATGTTTTTTACTGTCTAATTTTATAATCTAATGATGTAATTCTCTAAAAACACAGTGTACTTTTGTATACTGTACATTGAGAGATTTTGCACACATAAATAATATGAGTCGTATAGTGTATAAGGAAAATATGATATTATTCAATCGTGCCTTAGTGTTTACTAATTAAATTTAATTATATTACAAAGTTTGTTGGAGTTTTTTAATTTTAACAATACCACATAACATTAATAGTAACCGACTTCAATACAAGGTTATAGATAATTCGTTACAATAGGTACTTTTGTGTGACTTACGAGTATGTTACGCTATTACCCAAAAACGGCTTCACTGATTTCCGTAAAAAGAGAATACTTTTTAGTAGCTCCGATTGTAATTGGATGATCTTGCGAAAAATTTAGGTAGTTTTTTAAAGAAAATATATCATATTTTGTTCCGGAAAAGCAACATTTTTGGACTCATGATGATACATAAACTACACAAAACTAATATTCCACGATACAATTAAGATACAGTAATTAATTAAGTAGTATTAAGTTGCCTAATTGTAACTAAAAAGTATAAATAAAAAAACGATATGCTTATGTTTTGCAAAACACATACGAGGTTCCAAAAATATGATGTATTGAGTCAACGGACATTATCCTTAAATAGATTTTATGCCTAAGAACTTGTGTTTAACTCTAAAGTAAAGAAGAGGATTACTATTCATCTTCAGACATTTGAAGAAACTCATAGAAATATAACAACGATCATTAGATCTTATCAACCGTGTCACAGGTCGGTACAGTGATTTAGATATTTAAGCCTGTTTATTAAAAGAAAAATCTAAGTGACTGTTATATTTATAATAAAACGTCACAAACAGACCAACAAATTGAATTTCGCAGTTATATTAAAATATGAATATATTTAGTATTATTGTGGTTACTATTGTTAAGGCAGTGATAAACAGACCATGACAAATGCCAAAGCTTTAATACAAAACAAGTCTTCAGTCGTAACACACTGTATAGTACTAATCTTAAAGCCTGTTTGTGATTTAAAATCTGTTATATATTCATGATTAGATACAATGAAAATATCTGAATTTTTATTTCTAGTTGTGGTTGTCGTAGTTAAGGCTGAGGAAGCTGATTTTGATCCTGTAGGCCTTCCATTATTAACAGAGTATCCTTGCCTAGATACCAGTGATATTGTTACTTGGTTCGATCCCGGTTTACCTCCTCGAGAGAAAAATAGGTATTATGTGCTAATGAATAGAATCTTACCTGAAAATTCTGTTGTACAATTGGCTTTCAATTCTGATGTTTATATCTTGCACAGTCTGGGAGCGGTAAGTACATTTTAGATCATTTTTAAGGTTCCTTAGCCAAATGGAAAAAACGGAACCCTTATAATTTCATCATCTCCGTCTGTCCGCCCGTCCGTGTGTATAATCGGAAACTATTGACTCTATCTATACAACATTTAGGAAATAAGTGTATTCTACGAACCGCTATACGATTTTCTAATGAAACCTAAAATATATAAAAATTAATTAGCAGTACATGCATGTCACTGAGAGTTGAAAAAACTAATTTCAACGTATAGCAATGTGAGGTATTTTTGGGTAGGTCTTTCAAAATGATAAACTAGTTTGATTTTGACTTGTCATTAAGTCAGTAGATGTTGAGATATTTGCGCCCTAAGTCTTCTAAAATTTTGGTCCCTTTATTTTTCTACGTCATATGATAAAAAGGACAGGGACAGAAAGAGAGAGAGAAAAGAGAGAGAGATGTACACTCTTTTGCTAATTGCGTGACGATTTCTACTAAATCGAACTACCCGCAAGCCGTATTTGGGTTATAGTAAAATAAATGTTGGAATTTTTTAAATTATGTGTGTGACAATATCAGAAAAATTAAAGATAAATCTACCTAATATGTATTTAATATTTTTAGAATTGTATTTGACCACAATTTCATAATACAGCTCAAAATAAGCCAATATGTCCCAATGGATCGAAAATGTATACTTTAACCGAAGGTTTTCAAGTGCTTAGTTTGTGTTTCAAATTTATCTCGTGCTTACCGGTGAAGGGAAACATCGTGAGGAAACCTGCATGTCGTGGAAGAAATTCTAAGTCTAAAGTCCAAAATAAAGTCCACCTGGATAGCTACCATCGTACGTTGTTGAAGAACTCGTAAAGTGGCTACTCGTCAGCCGGGTTTTGAGGTCAGCCAGCGTAACAAACTGTATCCTAAAAAGCTACAAAAGGTCACCAACGCATCTGCATGCCCTCTCGTGTTGCAGATGTTCATAGGCGGCGGTAATAGCTTAACATCAGGTGAGCCTCCTGCCCGATTGTCCTCTCTGACATAAAAAAAAAACAAATAAACCCCATTCTTTTCCAGAAAAATGAAAGATTCAAAAAAATTTTTGTGAGTGTCGATGAGGTATTGACACTTCGTCTAGTTAACAGACCTAAGCCAACAGGCTTTGGATTTATTGTAAAAGGCGTTGTTCCCGGCACCAATCCGTATTTCGACAGTATTGTTATAAATGATGAAGAAGTCTGCAATCAACCGAATGTGGTAAAATATGTTATATATTATAAAATTGTTATAAATTCCATGTCATGCTTGGCATGCTCTTCCCAGCACAAATGGGCCAGCTCGAATGGGGTTGTACTACCCTCTTACAGAAGATCAGTGTAAAGTAACAGTTTCGGTATTGTTGCGTATTATGAAACGAGTGAGATAGACTGAGGATTTACTATGCTACAGGTATTTAACCAGGGTATGCTTTTAACTGTTTTCCATATTTGAGGGCGATGACCGAACCACTATGTCATTGGATAAGAGCAAATTACCTTCCAAGAATGAACATTATTATAACATGTTTGGTGATAACAACCGGTCCGACGGCTTCACGTGCTTTCCGAGGAACGGTGGGGAGACCCAAAAAGACAACCACCCAGATCAAAACAGATGATTGTGAAGACAAATACAAACATCCGCCACGAGAGGATGTTGAATCAGCGAGCGAGGCTAATCAGCCTCGCTACCAACACGCCAAAACGGTCATCAATACACAATAGTATGTTATATTTTAGGGATATCTCGAGCAATATATAGCAGAAACAATAGACAAAGGCCCTCAAGGGAATTGTGGTAAACGAAAGATAGAGCACACAGAACTGATTGTAAACGGTGCGAACACAAAACCAGGGGATTGGCCATGGCATACTGCTATATATAAACTGGAGCGAACTGTTGTCAAATACATTTGTGGCGGGACACTGATCTCAAAAAATTATGTTCTAACAGGTAAGTAATAGGGCACATTCATTAGAAAATGCCCCTTACACAGCACAGACAAGCACACAACACCGTACACTCACAACGGGTGAGTCTATTGTATAGAATGCGCTCGGAGCGCTGCCTCCATCTCCGATGACGTTCACCGCCGTGGTTCGGCTTCACAGGAGGCACCCTAAGGATGGCATCAAATTTGAGTCCCCGTGAGGGCTGCCCCTTTATCATGGCTGAGTCTCTGTACTCGGCCCCTCCGCTCCGCTCCCTCAGGTGACGCTGTCAAGGCCAGTATGGCCAACAGCAATACACATACCAAAAAAAAGGGTACATAAATAATACTGTTTCTCAAAATTTCCTCTTAGTGGTAGAGCCATACTCTCCTCAGCTCAAGTGGGCGGGCTCGGCCGGGGAAGTTCTACCCTCTCACAGAAACTCCGGGTAAAATAGGGATCAGTAGATAATGTTGCCGGAAGCCAATTCTTCCACTCCCTTTGTTTTTTTCATTCTTTCCCTCCTATCCCTTGGGGTGGCAAAGCTTCTATGATATTTAAAGTATCACAAGCGTTCATAGGTTTGATCCCATTCCCGGGATTAATTCAGTTGAAAACTCTCATGGAAACGAAATCTGCCGTTGATTCCGGAATTTGTACGGAAAATATTGTATTACCTAATGTTTGAATGTAAATAGGTAGTTTATGGATAGGAGACCTAACAATGGGATTAAACTTACTATGAGCTCGGACAAAGGTGGGGTGGGCAGCTAAGTTGACGAGGTTTGGTAGAAAAATGATTAGCGCTTTAACGGACATGGGACATTTTTAAAAGACTTCAAGAGAGAGTAGGAGATGAATGTTTGTATTGGGAACTATTTTTGTCACGTAAGCGAAGACGCGGGCAAAAGCTAGTGGGCAATATATAACATAACTTAATCAAACTTTGAAACCTCAATAGCTCAACGGTAGAAAGGCCGACTTCGCTCCCTAAACGCCAGAGTCGAGGGTTTGATCCTGACCCCCTTGGGCTATTGTCGTACCCACACCCACACCTCCAAATAAGCTCAAGCTTCAAGCTTATTTGAGGGGCAATAGGAATATTAATAATGCCTTTAAAAGCATTGCTAATATTCTTTATAAAAAAAACGTAAATTAATTTTACAGCCGGTCATTGTGCATCACTTAGAGGAATACCTTTTGAACCAGATGTGCTGAACATAGTTTTTGGAAAGCATAACCTGATAGGAGGGGATATAGCAGCACAGGAGAGAGCGGTATTTATTTGTACTTTTACATTTTGCTTACGATAAATTACTACTCTTTTCGTAGGAGTTCTGAATCGATTGTGATGCATTTTGGTGTTTGCATCAGCAAACACCAAAATGTAGTATCAGCACTGTAGCTAGTGCAATAACTAGGCAAAAGAGATTTAAGAACTAATACCACGAGGTTGGCCATTGCCAATCTTGTGATTTACATATACATGAATGACACCTACACATGGTGTTGCAAGCGCTCATGGGCTACGGCAATCGCTCACCATCAGATGGGCCGTAAACCGGCCTTTTGTCGTGAAAACAAAACTTGGTGTGGATGCATTATAGATGACTAATTAAAAATCTTTATTCAAGCGGGTGAAGCCGTGGGCAGATGCTAGTATTTCAAGCAGACTTCGTAAGGAAAATTAATTGGGCTAATACATTGCGGTTTCCCCATAATAAACACAATGATAAAACAATGTTGACAATAGAGTTACGTAAGCTGCAGCCGCAGGATCCAAAAGAAACTCAATTTTACTTAAATAAAATTTTATTATTAAAAAGTTACATTTTCAATCTAACTACCCTAGTGATTCCCGGTCGAAGTCGGACCAAAGAATGCTTTCACGAGGGCCGCACCCGGCTGGTGTTGGTTCCTCTTTTTGCGGCGGTTCATATGTCTTATGTGGGAATATGGACCTTTCCTTCCCACTCTAGACAATTTCTGTAGAATTGGTATACGTAACTATAGTTTTAATTCAATAAACATGCTTGATGAGGGCCCTTGTATCGCACGTCACGACGCGCTCACATCTTCGGGTGAGTCCCATCCATCCGTCCAATCGGAGCATCGCCTCCATTCCCGATGACGTCCATTGCCGTTGTGTTGCCTACCAGGAGGCAACCTATGGACGAAATGAACTTTGAACCTCTGCAAATGCTGTCCCTTTTTCTAGGCTGGGTCTCAGTACTCAGGCACCCCCGGTGACGCGGTTAAGGCTGGTAGAGTAACAGCAATACATAATCCTCTTCATCTTTCTAGCATTATTTCCGGTATTATACGATAATTTACCCAGGGTCTTATCATCTGACCTCCACAAACCTAAGGTCGAACCAGTAACTCATTGGATAAGAGCAATTTACTTATCAAGAGTTGACGATTCTTATCAGATGTTGTACGATAGCAAATGGGACCGACAGCTTGACATGCTCTCCGAGGCACGGTAGGGAGACCTACAAGGACAAAACCCCAGACCGAAACAGATAATGGGAATCGAACCCACATCCGTCGAGTCTTTAGGCAGACCCTACCCAATACGACACAACGGTGTCAACAGAAATACGAAGTAACAAAAATAAACATGGCTAAATGAAACAGATATTCAAAATAACTATCCTATTTACAGGTACATAAAATTATTCTCCACGAGAAGTTCTATTACAAAAAACTACAAAACGATATAGCACTCCTCAAATTGAAATCTCAAGTCTTATTTACCGATTACGTCCAACCTGCTTGCCTGTGGTTCAACAACGCTGGTGCTGATGAAAATGGCAATCTACCATCAGCTGGTCAAGTTATTGGAACAGTTAGTATGCATGTCACTTTATAACTTTTAAGTTTTTATTGAACTTAACCATTGAATAAGAACCAACCCTTTCATCCAGGAAAAATGACTGAGACATATGGACGGGCAGATGGACAGACGGACAGAAAGACAGACGGACGTTACGGACGGAAATTATAAGGGTTCCGTTTTTGCCACTTGGCTACATCATTCGCCGCTGTTTGTAAATTTTTCACTAATGAATTTCAATGATTTTGCAAACTTGTGACTAACTTCGTTTTGTTGCGTCCATATTGAACTTACGAGGGAACTGTATTGAAAGGCATGTTTACATAATATAAGTCTATAATTATAACCCAAATTCTTTTTTTAAAACACAACTAAATACGTCGTCTGCATATATCACCAACTGTCTCAACTGAGCTAATATCTCAACAACTACTGACATAATGTAAAAGGTCAAAATCAAAGCTTATCATTTTGAAAGACCTATCCAAAAATATTTCACACGTGGCCATTTTTTTTTTTATAAAGAATACTAGCAATGCTTTTTTAATGGCATTACTAATATTCCTATTGCCCCTCC